>WBNH01011279.1:83509-168281 GCA_013401255.1 Urocolius indicus | reverse complement strand
AAGATTCCCCCTCAGTCTTCTCCTCTCAGAAAATGATCTTAACAACATGCTTTAGCTTTTGGTCAGCCTTTAAGTGGTCAGGCAGTTGGACTAGGTGGTCATTGTCTTTCCAATTGAAATCTTCCCTTCCTTTCTCCCTTCCCTTCCCCATTCCCTCATTTTTTCTTTTTCCTTTCCCTTTTCTTTCTCTACTAATAATCCTAAATTCTAAAAGCATACTTAAATAAGCTAACTTTTAAACCTAAGCTAGTTATAAGAAAAGCTGACTTTCCACCTGTCATTTCCATAACTTTTGCAATATACTGTCCTACCTTTTTCAAAATAAACACATTTTTTCTTAATAATCATGTCATAGAATAATTTTTACTATCACACTAGTGATCATTTTGTAGGCTTTGTGCTGCACACCTGCGAGACAGTAAAAGAGAGATTCAGCAATAGAGACTTTTTTTATAGAGGTTTTTCAGGAGATGATTACCATATGGCTAAAAACACTTATACTGGTAATTGCTTCCTTACTTACTGGATTTTATCAAAGCTTGCCTAATTTTAAAAAGTGATAAAACTATCTATCATGAAATATGTAAACATTCACTAAATTAATTTCATTTGTTTTGAGCAGATTTAAGAGATTTTAAAATCCTGTTTTTCTGTTTAAGCAATTATCTTAATGGGAACACAAACAAACTGTACCTAAAATAATTATAGTAATCATGGATATTTTCTAGACTACATCCCTGTAATATGTCAAGAAAGATATTTCCTCCGGGTTGATTGCAGCTATTTTAACACTTTCTTCTGAAACAACATGGAAAGCAGCAATGTGAGTTTTCTGTATGTCTGAACACACAGTCCTTGATTAAATAAGCAACTCAGTAGACTTCAAGGGTATATATCTCATGAGAGTAAACATTATGGAACTAATGTGAAAATAGATTGTTAGTGGCATAAATAAATAAACAAGATTTTAGAGACTATAGTTGATTCTCTAGAATTTAGAGAATGGTAAATTCTCTAACTTAGAGAGAACTCAGGTATTAAAAATCCAAGGTGGACATCACACTGGGTAGTCCAGAATAAAATCATATTGTTTGTTATACAAGCAAAGATAAAGGCTAAAGGGAAAGAAGCAACTTACTTGCAGGAAGCATGAAAGTTCTTTCTGTTCAGCTTCTTGTGAACTCACCAAAATATCTGGTGTGGAAACATCTTGGAGGCAGAGCACTTGCAGATACTGAATGTCTTAATTGTGTGACATGCCTACAATAAACCTCAGGTTCAACTATGTTTCGGTGAGAAGCACATCAGTGTTATTAATTAAAAGATGCTTTATGAATAGACAGATTCTCCTATTTTTTCCTTTCTTTGCTTCTTGGTTTTTTTTCAATTTAAGTTAGGGTCATCATGCTTGAGGCATCAAATTGGATTCATCTCCAAATCTAATTAAGGACAAGCAATGTCAGCATGCATTTGCCAGGAATCCTACTTCCTCACTAGAAACTCTGACTTACAGAGACTTGCAGTAATATCACAGCTACTTCACAGGTTGTGAAGAGACTCTTTAAAGAAGGGAACATTAAAAAATCAAACAATTTAAAATTATGAACTGTTTAAAAGCATCAAAATAACATCTTTCAAGTGCCTGAGTCACTTTAAAAGTTGAGTTTGTAACTCAAGGATCCTAATGACTCTTGAACATTTTATCTGTAATCTCTCTGTTGCAAGTGTAGGGAACTTAGCTGAATCAATTATATACTTCTGATTTTCCAAGTGAAAGTGCTGTCCAAATCTGTTTCTACTGGAGCATTTTAAAAGCCAAAAATCCATTAATCTTTTCCCTTGTTTGGGTTTTTTGTTTGTTTGTTTTTGTTTTTTGACAAAAAAGGTCCACTTTTGCTTAAAGTAGCTTTGACTTAGTCCTATGTTTCCTGGTATGCCTGATCCTAATATAATAACAATTTTACTACAATAAACATTCTTCCTTGATGCTTGCATAAAATTTTAAATAAAAAAAATACTCATGAGAAATTAATGTAAAAATTTTCTTGAGCTGTGCTACAGTTAAACATTATAGAAAATTTATAGTTATCTCTTTTACTTATACCACACCCTGAGGAGATGACCTTTTGACTTCATGGTGCAGCTTTTGTACTTGTTTTATCTTCTATTCTTTAAGAAAAGTCAACTTTGCAATATATTCCACTTGGAGAATATTCAGCCTTTCAAGCAACGCTGAAACTTACTGATTTCTTGATATAGGTGAATGTTGCTTACATCATGATGTTTCTCTAACAGAAGAACAAAGTTTGTATTTAGAAGCAAAGCTAAATACTTTTATGAAGTTACTTTCCAGTGCTTCCAACCTTATGGATAGCTTTTGGGAGATGGAAGAATTTAGTTGCCCAGGACAAAATAAGAATTAACACGGACTTGTCTCATGCTTCTAGTCTTAAAAGTAGGTCTACTAGAGCAATCCTAATCAAAACAGAAACTCAATTTTTACTATGTTGAATTACAGCAACTTTGCAATTCTCCATGTTAAATTAAGGATAGACCTCACATAGAAACCTCATGTTAGGGGTGGGAATTGTTTTGGTTTTATCATGGAACTATAAATCTCATAAATTTTTATTTCCAGATAGAATGTCAGTATCTGTAATTTCTGAAAACTTGGCTACTTATTTGTGACGTGTTTTATTTTTCCTGCCTGTAAAGAGGTGTCAGGTGCTAGACACTTTCAGATGAAGATAACAGAGATATGTATGCTTTCATATGTAATATTGTTTAGCAAGAAAAAAAAACAATTTTCCTTTTCTTTGCTACTTTGGTTACTTATTTTGCAGATATTAAAGTATACTCCCTGAAGTAGTAATAAATAAATAAATAAAAGGTGGATGCCAAAAATAATCATGAATAGTTTCAAAGTGGAATTATTTTAAATTAATGTTATTTTTCTCCTGGTTTATATATAACCTTTAAGAGTGAAGTTCACATTTCACAGCTTTTTCTTCATAGCTCTAAGGGTTGAAAATGGATATGTTTATTTTTTGTAAGGAAAAGCTGGTGACTGTCACAGTCATACGGCTGCAGAAGGTGTAACTTTAAGAAAACATAGGATCTCCAGTAAAGCTTTGGCAATGGTGATGTTTAAGCTGTGAAAGACTCTTTTGCAACATTAATCATGTAACCACATCTCAGTCTTAAAAAGGGAATGATTTTAAGCTACCTTGTCTCCAGTATGCTAGCCTGATTTTTGCGTTATGAGAATGAATTGAGCATGTTAGATACCTAAATCTGTAAACTGCAGACAACTAAACTGGCAGGGTGGAAACAGTAGTACAGTTTTTGTATTTGTTCCATATTGCTGCAAATGACAGTATATTTATCTTCTTCTGTCTCTGTCAACCCTTCTTCCTTTCCCTCCCACTGTCATTGCAATGTCATAAACGTTCTTTCTTCTGCTTCAGCATGTAAAAAACTACTTTGATTACTTTTTATTTGTTATCTTCCTGTAGCTTAAGTGTGTTTGACTTCCATCCCTCTGCTATGTGATGCCGTTGGAAAATGATTGCATAGCCACTATAGCAGATACAGTTGTGAATGAATAGTCAAATCAGCTGTAACTTTTAAATTTAAAACTTGCTAGTGAAGAGAATAAATCACATTAATGAAAAAAAAAAAAAAAAAACCAATAAAAACCCAAGAATAAGCAGTCATACAGTGATATTGAAATAAAACCTGATTCAAAGGTAAAATAATTATTTTGTGCATTCTATAGTACCATTCTTTCACATTACTTTAATAATTTATTTCCAGCTAATGACCTTTTTTTAAGAAAACAACCTGATTTGCTCTGTATCTAAAGCACGTTCATGATGATACACTAGTTGCAACAACCTCATCGTGCCCAAGTCCAAAAATACATTTGAAGTGCAGTCAAACACTCCTCTTTTTGAGAGCTCAGAAAGTGCTCAGAGTGACTAGAAAACTAAGAGAAATAAAATCAGGTACATGAAAGCCTTGTCTATATGCAAAAAGAAAGCTGAAAATTTTGGTAGATTTTTATCTACATTAAAAAGGCAGATTGTTATTAAATGCTGTGGGTGAATGATGAGCTAATATGAAAGAGTAGTGTGAACTGTTGAATAATTAATAAGAAAAAGAGGAAATGAGTGAGGCTTCTTTATTTCAGAAAATAAAATTTGTGTTGAAAAACTGATCTAATCCTGGAACAGAGCTCCATAGTATAGGATTTTTCCCTTTTTTTTTTTTTTTCTACATGACTAAATGTTCTGTACTGACTTTTCCAAGCAGCCAGTAAATACTCTTTTCCATATGCATATGATGAGAAAAATGGAGCGGAGGTTAACACCCCAGTTCACTGGGGACTTGTGTGGCCTCTGCACACTGTCAGAATGCAAAGGAATATATACTGTTATTGTGAAATCTGGATGAATTATGGGAATTTACTGAGAAGCCAAGATTCCCCTTCATTGGGCTACCATTCAGAGGAGAAAAAGACACGTGGGAGGAAAGCAGAGATGCAGTATTTGATGCTCACAGCTGCTCCAGTACAGTGCTGCTAGAAATCAGATCAGTTGGCCCTGATATTTCATTTCCTTCTGTAATCTTGACCAATAATTTATAATTGGTATCAGCTGATCATCTGGCTCTCTCTTTCTAAGGTAGAATGAATGAGCAAAGAACTTTATCCTCCTACCCATTACTGTCCAAGAGATGATAAAACTTCGAAAGACAAACATCTCTATTAATTTTTAATGAATTCTCTGAAACATCCTCCTAGTCAATCTCTTGTCATTATGTCTCATATGCCTTGTTTTTTTGGGAGATAGTGCATTAGGAATCCATGTGAGCTGAGATGCTGCTTTGTTAATTGCAGACAGTATCATTCTCATATTTTTAACTGATGTATCAACTTTCTTCAGGTCTGTATTCTAGGTTAGGATTCTTGGAAAGAACCTCTGGAGAGCAGTTGCTTGAGTCGGGAATAGCACATATGCAGACACATCCTTTTGCAAAATCATGTTCATAGACCAGAACCTCAGCTCCAGCTGCTGCTTCAGTCCCCTCTTTGCTCTGGGATTCACTCTGGCAATGCTCATATTTTGCAGAAGTGATCGATACAATTGCAACAGAAGGAGTCGGGGAGGCTTTTTATACCCTTCCTACTCTTTTCTCTGTGGGGTAGTACAGGCTCTAACTCAGCAGCTTCTGATGGCACACACTTCAGTTTTGTGTATGTTTACAAAAAGGTGATAGTCCATTCAATTTAATACGGAATTTTAGCAATATGACTATGTGATGACAGTTCTAATTAATGAGCAGATATAAGGTGATTCCTCTTGTTAGTATGTTAGTCTGAAACTCAATAGGTCAAAACTGGATTATTTTTAGGGTAGACATTAATGCAGTATGTGTCAGGAAGATGACAAAATAAGGGCTTTCAGAAAATAAGTAAAGGACTGTGGGGCACCAAGCATTTACCATTCATTTGGACTCACCTAGAGCGCTGTGTGTGCCTCTGGGCCCCACAATTTAAGAATGGTATGAAGGTCCAGGGAAGGGCAACAAAGCTGGTGCAAAGTCTGGAAGGCATGTCTGATGAGAATCAAAAGAGGACTTTGGTGTTGTCAAGTTTGGAGAAAAGGAGGCTGAGGGATGACCTTATTGCTCTTTACAGCTTCCTGAGGAGGGGACCTAGAGAGAGAGGTGCTGAGCTCTTCTCCCTAGGATCCAGGGACAGGACATGTGGGAACGGTTCAAAGCTGCATGCATTAGGGAAAGTTCAGCCTGGACATTAGGAAGCATTTATTTATGGAGAAAGTGGTCAAACATGGAACAGGCTTCCTAGAGAGGTGGTCAATGCCCATTGGTCTTTCAGAGGCATTCGGACAATGTCCTTAACAACACGCTTTAGGTTTTGGTCAGCCTTCAACTGATGGACTAGTTGTAGGTCACTTCCAGCTGAAATCTCTTTCTCCTCTCTTCTCTTCTCTTCTCTTCTCTTCTCTTCTCTTCTCTTCTCTTCTCTTCTCTTCTCTTCTCTTCTCTTCTCTTCTCTTCTCTAGTTTCTGCTAACAACTGCAGCACACGTGCAGTCAGTAACCCAATGATATTAAAGAAGAATGAAGCATAAAGGTGAACAGAGATATTTTTAATAACTTAATGAAAAAAATATCCATTTCTAC
Source organism: Urocolius indicus (assembly GCA_013401255.1). Classification (NCBI taxonomy): domain Eukaryota; kingdom Metazoa; phylum Chordata; class Aves; order Coliiformes; family Coliidae; genus Urocolius; species Urocolius indicus. The sequence continues at coordinate 162,072 of WBNH01011279.1, read as the reverse complement.
CACATTGAAACAAAAATCTGAAAACTGGATAGTTATTACTGTACGTAATTTCTAACAGCATGCCGCAGTAGTCTAGATACTTTGCAAAAAGAGCAACCTTACATCACTTAGGTACTGTCATGGTTTTGCCCAGCCAACAGCAAAGCACCACAACAATCTCTTGCTGACTGGTGCCCATCCATCCCCACCCTCGTTAGGATGGTGGAGGCCCCAGTGAAATGGGAGAAAAAAAGATAACGAAGGATGTTGTGGATCAAGACAAGGGCAGGGAGGGATCATTGCCAATTATGGTTCCAGGCAAAACAGACTTTACTACTCAACTTAGAAAGGAAAGTAAGGAAAGTTCATTCTACTACCTACAAGAACCAAGAGAGCAAAAAGCAACAGTGCAAGCATGATGAGAAAAATACAATCAGCATTTTAAGATCTCCCTCCCACATCCCTCCTTTCTTCCCGGGCCCAGCTCACTGCTCCCAATATCTCTACCTCCTCCCCCCACAATGGCTCAGGGGGGGCAAGGAATAGGGGATGTGGTCAGTCTCCCACAGATGGGCTCTGCCGCTTCTCTCTTCTCAGATGAGGATGACTCCTGGCATTCTTCCCCTGCTCTGATACGGGATCTCTCCTCCAGGACACAGTCCTTAACAAATTTCTTTGGCATGGGTTCTTCCCAGTAGCTACGGCTTCTGTGAATATGAGGTCCCTCACACAGGACACAGCCTCCTCTAGGCATAGTCACTACCCTTGGCACGAGGTCTTTTATGAATTGCAAACAAATCTCTGCTTCACCAGTCCTCTCCACAGGATGCGGGGTGGGGGGGGAAACAGATGGATGGACACGGACCTCTCTGCTCCAGCACACCTCCTCCTCTCTTCCCTTGGGTGCCACATGGTCACTTATCTTTCTCTTCCAACTCCTCTTCCTGCTGCTTCTTAAAAAGTTATTGTGGAGGTGCCTAATTGGCTCAGCCGTAAAAGTGAGTCTGTCTCAGAGCTGTGGAGAGTTTTGAGCAACTTCTTACAGGAGCCATCTTTATAGCACTTCTCCCTTACCAGAAATGGCTCCACACAAAACCATGACAGGTACCTACGGACTAGTAGACACTAAAATGTTTAGGAAGAACTTTTTCACCGAGAGGGTCGTCAGGCATTGGAACGGGCTGCCTCAAGAGGTGGTGGAGTCACTATGTTTGGAGATGCTTAAAAGACGCAAAGATGAGGTGCTGAGGAACATAGTTTAGTGATGGGCTTGGCAGTGTGAGGTTAGTGGTTGGTCTCAAAGATCTTAAAGGTCTTTTCCAACTGAAATAATTCTGTGGTTCTATGATTCTATGACAAGTAAAGAAGTATCACTTTGGTAAAGAAACTCCTAACTGAGGCTTCATACTATTAGATTTTATACCTCAGATATGTTCTCCTTGTGAGTGCAAGTGAGGAGAAATTTTCTCTTCACTCAGATAATTCTAAAATTTCCATGTACAATTCTTGTGCCTCTGAAGAGTGTCAGTGTGTCATGTTGATCTGATAGTATGGGCTGTCTCAGCAATGGCAAAAGAGCCTCTTGGAAGACATCTCTATTCAGGAGGAATCTTGTTTATCCAACTGCTTGTATTAGGTTTTTAGGTTGCCCATTTCCTTCCACCCCTTGTGCTTATTTTCCTTTCCGCTAAATTAATTTCAACTAACTTTTCTCATGCCATTTAACCCAGGGATTCAAAGGAAATAAACATCTGATAGAAGTTATTTTATAGCCTGTGTTGTTTGAGCACTTGAGTTGTGAGACTGTTGTCAGTGTTTTTCTTGGCATGGCCCAGCCTCCTGCAGTACAGTGGTAGCTGAGAGCAGTACAGTGGTAAACCCACCAGCAGCAGAATGTGAGCCAGTCTTTGTTTTAATTTGGAGAGCAATCAGCATTGCAATTAGTATCAAAAAACTCTCTAGGACACATGCTTAAGGATTTGGCTTTGGGTTTTATTTTGTTTTTCTTGGATTTTGTTCACGAATAAATCGTGTGGGATCTCCAAATAGTAACTGGCACATGAAACACAAGGAAGCTTGTGACTGGTGAAGGACTAGTGTACCATATAGAGGGTCTGACCTTACTGCTGCAATCTGCTGACAAAGGGCACCCAGCTTCGAGGGAAAAGCATGAGCATTCAACTTCAGCTCCATTTGGCCCTATTTGGATCTGAGCAATCATGTCCTTTTCAATGCTCAGACAAGGTAAGAGACTCTTACACTTGCAAAGCACTACCATAGTTGCCTCTCACAACTGAGAAGAGGTCTCTGGTGGCCATATATCCCAGCCATTATTCAGATAGCCTCAGGTAGTACAAGGAACTAGTCCTCTCCAGCATGTACACACGTGGAATGTTTGCCACCCAGGAATTTTATCATATGATCTGTTTACAGAAAAGTGCAAAGTGGCATCAAGGGGTGCTGGGACATTTAGTTTACCACTGATTTCTACTGCTCCTCTTTTTCAGTGTGATGCTACAGAATTGAACAAAGTGAGAGGTGAGGGGAGATGTTGCACACATGTCCCTGATGACTGGAGCCTGCTTCTCACAATACCCATGAGCTCTTGCCTTTAAGCCCCTGGGATTTTCAGGCAGGTGACTGTGGGGAAGGTTAGACATTGCCTTCTGTCCTGTGTCACCTGATGCTGTGAAGAGAAAGATGAGTATGTCCAGACCTGGCAGGATAGACTGAGAGCTGTTTCATGTGGAAGAATTGAGCATCTTGGTGAATGGTCACATCCCTCCAAATATGGCACTTGGATAGTTTTGAAATAGGATTAGGGCTGGGGTAGGGGAGGTGGAGGGGTCCCCCATGCATTCACTGAAGTGCAGTGGGCACTCTAGCTCGAACCATGGCATGTCCTAGTAGCTGCATGCCTTTCCTATGTATTGACAGTAATTTACAATGTCACTTGCTGAATTGTGGAAAATAATATTCCCTCCTCATCTGCAGCTGACTGGAAAATCTAAATGTGTCTTTTACTTTCTGTGATTATATTATATGCTGGCTACATAATGAAGTAAAAAGTAGCTTGAAATAATGATCTGTTCATGCTCCAAACTCTGAAAGCTGCAGAGAGAGGAAGAAAATATGTTTTGAAAGAATCACTGAACATCAGCCTGCTTCAGTCTTTTCAGCACTTTCTTTCAGTCAGGGATATTGTGGAACATATGGATATCTGTATGCCTTTATGTAAACACTGTGTTGTCAGTCACCAAGTATTTATGAGCATTATGGACAGATTTAACTGTGAATGTTTTGCAGTGATCAGTGAATACTGAGTTAGTGCTTTAGTCCATTTACAATACTGTGAGAAGTGAGAAGCGTACATACTTGCAATGGATAATCTCTTTGAAGATAACAGAACAAAAAAGCACCTACAGCTGAGCTGTCCTCAGGTCTCTTCTGCTCACTTTTGCTTGGCCTCCATCTGGGATCACACTCCCATTTTGGCCTGAAATGATTTATTCTGCGAATGGGCCTGTCGTTTGCACAGTGCTGCAGGGCCTGGCATGTGCAGCACTGTGGGTGTGGAGGGGAATGTGCTCACTTCCCTTTGGCTCTGCAACAGTGGAGCTGCTCCACATTTGGAGCTGCAGGACCACGGGCAAAGCAAGCTGGGTGTTGCGCTAAGAGTCTGGCAGTAGCACAGTTGAGAACTTTGCGTGATAGCTGCTAAATGCCGGCTACATTTTATTTCTTCTATGTGCTGCCCTGGGCAAGCTGGAATTCACCCATTATCAGAAGCTCAATGAGCAACTAGAAACAGCGGGTGCTTTAAAAAAGAAAAAAAAAAAAGGCATGAACCAACATTTAACATATTGCACATGTCCATCCATAATTTCTTAATGTTGAATGTTTTATGCAAGTAAGGAGGCACCAAAAACTTCGCAATCTGCATTTAGTTTCAAATAGCAGCTCTCTCTGTGTAGCAGTGTTTGGAAAGCAAATGTTTGGTTAAAATGTGGTTAAGCACTTTTGCAATATAGAAAGTGTTCTTCATTGGAAGGTATCTTTCCTGAGAAAGTGAAGTGTACTTTTGGTTTTTGAATCCATGCAGACATAGTTTGTAAGCAGTGATTAGGATTTGACAAACACTTCAGGAACCCTTTGAACTTGTCTGCTGGGTAGGTCAGTGCATACTAAATATTTTTAAAGTAGTTTTCCATGCTTTTTTATGCTTCCCTCTTCCTCCTACGAATGACCAAAATTCTCTCAAATTGCAGCTTCAGGTATTTTGAGTAAAACACATGGCATGCCTTGCATATGAGAGGACAGTCACATTAAGGCAGCGCAAGTTAGACTGATGATGCACAGCACTGTAGATATTAATATTCTTAAGTTTGTATTTTGTTTTTGTAACAAAGTTTATTTTCAATTTGTGCATGAGCATGAGGTAAGGAAGGGACTAAAGACAGACCTACCAGTGCTCCGCAACTCATGTACGTTACTCACAGCAGAGGTTTGCCCTGAAGGTCATATCAAGGTTGCTCTATGAACCAACATCATATCTAACTTGTCTTTTCAACCAGCAGGGACAAGTCATGCCAGCATAAATATTGCTCACTGAAGTACTATCTGGGGCTCAGACCAGGTCTACAGTCCTCAGACCCTGACAAGTGTGAGAGGACAAAGGACCTCTTGTTGCCAGCTGCAAGCATTCTCAGGAACCACTTCCAAGAGCAAGAATTGGCAAACATGTCTAAGGCAGTCTGGTTTTTAGACATAAGTACTCTCAAAGTTTACAGTATTTTTAGTTCACAGAGGGGATACTACTGATAAACAAATGAATCATTTGCAGTACCATATACATTCAGAATACCCGTGTGATACTGCCGGTCTGTGTTTCCAGGGGACCATGCTTATGATCCTTGGACTTGTGTCCAATCCAAATTATTACAGACCAAGAGAATGACACTGTAAACATCTACAGTGATGCATGAATTACTCTGAAATGTTAGATCCACTTGGAAATATCAAATATCTCTCAGTGACCAAAGGAGATGAATGGAAAGTATTGGAATATATGCATCTCTTCCTTAGTTTATAACCTGTAAACTGTTAATACAGTATTATCTAATTGCAGTTTTATTAAATCAAGTAATTAAAAAATAAACAGGTGATACAGAAAACCCCTGAGGGCAGAAAAGATAGCATAATATTTAGTAAGTAAAGCTTTTCAGATTTTTTTTTTTAACTAAAATAAAGTTTTAACATACTTTGTTTATCCAGTATTCAAAATAAAATCAAGCTTTTTAATCTGGAAGCATTGTTTGATTTATCATTTAACATAAACTTGAGCATGATTTATTGGCAATGTGGAAGTAATTTGAATTCCGTTTAAAAAATACTCTTTTTTTTGTTGTTCTTTTTTTCCCCCATTTTTGTTTGTAGCACAACATCGACTACTTAGAGTTAAAAGACTATTGATTTTCATTCTATATGGGGAGCATTTTATGTATTATTATGCAAATTGCTTTGCACATGTGTTACTATTCATTTTGAGGCTTTTTAAAAAACCATTGCATTTTGAATTCTAACAATTCTGCTGCTTTTCTGGTTTTATTCTGTAAATGTGTCTGCCATTCTAAAGAAATCAAATCAGACCACGTAAGTCAGTATTAACACTTCACTGTTCACCAAAGCTTTGTGCATTCGGTAGAAGATGAATGATTGCAATACCTGAAAAATGGTTATTCCAGAAAGGAAAAAAGAAAAAAAAAAATTAGAATACTCAAATATTGATTTCTTGCGCACTAGGCAAGAAGGTAATGTTTAAATTAAATTATGCTGGCTTCGCTTCTTCAGGGCATTTGTTTTTTGTTTGAATTCTAGTGAGTATACATGAAAGAAGAGAGCTGATAAATGCAGATAAACTGAGGGATATTGGCTAGTAATTTCTTTAGCCCAGTGAACTTCAGAAATGGACTAGGGTTACACAGTCCTGGAAGAATTTGTGCTAAACACATAAAATGAAGATGACTTCTTTGTAAAGTAGTTTAAATTTAAATTTAGCAGCTGAAAACAAAAGGAGAATACAGATTGACTGATGTATGTTAGAGGTCTGTTGATGTGATAAAACAGTTTCACATATTTATGCAAAAGTCATAAAAACCCTTTTGTATCACAAAATTAATTTTCATTACAGAGGAACTCTTGCAACCCTATCTTTAGTAGTCCCCTATTTTAAAAATGTGTGCAATGTAATTTACTTGGTCACACGAAGGGAGAAAAACATTTCAAGCCTCTAACTTGGGGTTTTTTTTAAAGTGGTATGCGTATGTCTGTCTGTTTTCTTCTGCATCCTGTGAGAAAGAATGAAAAAGGAGGAAAATCGTTCTACAGCTGCTGTTTACTGTAATTACATTTGAGAGCATGTTTCTGGATGACTTATATGCTTCAGTCACAGGTTTCTACTACAGTTAAAGTGGCCCTGTAGGTAATTTTTTTAGTTTAGGTGAAAAAAATGATGCTCTACTAGTTGTAGATCAAGGGCTATGACCAATTAATTCAGTGTACACTACGATTTTCTCAGGAGTTGAAAAAAGCTTTTTCTCTATGAGATCTCCTGAATAGATTTCTTTTTAACTTTGTTAGAGAGCCTCTTTTGGAGCAAAGAGCAAAATGCATAGACTGTTACAAATGCAAAATATGAACATGTGTGAATGTGCAAATAAAGTAAGAAATGTTTGTGGAATGATTGCAGTATTTACCATTCTTTTTTTGTAGTGCCAGAGATAACACGAGGGAATAACTGATTTTTGTTTCAGCTATTGCTGTGAAAAAATGGGGAGCAAATTGCTTGGGGCTGAATGAAGTAGTTTATTATTCTGCTTTACAGAATATACTTTTCTCTATTTTCAAGTTATCTTTTGTTTCCTTCTTAATTATCACACTGAGGTCAATTGGTTTTCCTTTCTTTTTGTGGGGAGACAGGGACAGAATACATTTGTGACTGGTTTTGGTGAATAAACTATTCATGTGCAGAACTTTTCCCTGCTCTATGGTTAAGTATCACTGTTCAGGCTCTCTATTGCTAGGCTGAACTTTACATCTTTCACAACAACATGCTAAATGATTAATTTCAAAGTATCAGAAACACTTGGTTTGGGTTAGTGGAAAGAAATGTGAGCTGTGACAGAGGCAGTTATACCCACCAAGGTCTCCCCTTGTTCTGGGGAATGGGATATGTGAAGGAAGATCCAGTCCAGTTCCACGGGAGTACAATGTGAGAAAGGAGAACCTCGTGTGACTAAGAAGCAATGGTATTTGAAGGCCACCAACTTATAATTTGTTTGTGTGTAAGTGGCTGAATCTGATGGACTTGTGTTTTTATGTTCGGAAGTGATGCAAAACTGATTATAGATGGTACTCCATACCTGTGTACAAAAAAAGCTCACTTACAGAAGTGTTACACAGAAGTAATCTGACTTATTTCTTAAGATGAGGCTGGCAAATTTGTACTGTTCTGACACTAACTAATGCTGGATTCGGAGTTTTTTTCAACTTGTTCAAAAATATGTCTGCATATACTTTCAGAATCAAGAATTCAAATTTTACTGCCACTTATTTAGTAAAACCATTTTAATAGGCAAGTTTCAGCATAGCGATCAGGGTGAGTGGAAATAATTCATTATTGTTATTGTGAATCCTAGGTACGCTGCTGTTGGGAATCACGTTATTTAAACATGTACATTTTACTGCTTTCTGTCAGAGAAAGACTCAGTGCCTTGACTAGCTAATCTTCAGTGACAGTAAGAGCTACAATACTGCAAAATGAACTGACACAGGTCAAGCCTGTATTTTCTGTAATGTTAAACAGATCAGCTGTGCTGGTGTATACCAGTTGACTTCACAGTACATTTTGCCTGAAGCAGCAGCACAAGCAAGGCGCAAGCAATCCAGCATGGACTTTGCCATCTAGCTCTTTTACAAGCCTTTCTTAATCTTTTTCTATGCTTCTGTACAACTCAAAGCCATTAGCAATATGTTTTCAAGCTACTTAACTGCCACATAGTGCATGACTATTCAGCATTAGTCTGTAACAGTGAAGAGCATCAGAAGAGGAAGTTTTCTGGTTGCATGATTGCATTTTCTTTCTTTTCCGTTTTTTAAGATTCTGCAGTTTTGAAGCTGTTTTCCTTAGGCATCACATTGTTCATTTATTGTGTGTCGCTGTCTGAGCATGGAAAGAAGAAAAACTAGAGCTTGAATTTTCCCTCTACTGTTTTGAATCAATTCAACAGTACTTTTGAGTCCATTTCATAATTGTAATACAGGACAGTATCCCACAGGCTTGCACACTATTCCCTGCAGACAATGATGCACTCATTTGTACTTGTTGAAACAAACATTTAAGCTAGTTTCTGGTCACTTACCTTATTCCCACTTCGGGCATATGTTATTTTGCAAGATATTGGGCAATGAAGGAGCAGCAGCAGTGCTGGAAGTGTAGGATTTGATCTTGGACGTATGAGCAGACCAACAAGATTCCTGAGAGTGGTTATAGTGTAATCACATTAGATGTTTTTTTATGTTCTCTACACCTACAGTTACTCACAGCAGTTGCAGGTAACCCTTCAAAAATAGCTTTTATTAAACTTCAAAGCTTATGGTTGTATGACAAAGAAAAGCCAGATGAAGTTTTTCTACCAGTTTATGAAGAGCTAGTCTAGCACACTCACCTATGCCCAAGGAGCAATACAGATGACTCATCTATCCTCAGAACTGATTATCAACACAAAGTCCTATAAAAAACTGAAATTAATATTGAAACTGCCTATTTAAAATGTGTTAACTTTATGATTAGCAGGTATATGCTATACCCTTTCAAATAATTAAGATTATATCATCCCATTAATAGTTAAAAATGCAAGAAATCCAAGCAACAGCTTAAGAAACTGTTCACTGTGTCACTAAGTCTGAACCCAAGTTCTCCATTTGAACCGTGCATCAAATTCCGGCACCACATCCAGGTTCATAAAGTTATGTTTCCCAGATAAACAATTAAATTTGCACAATGAAGCAGTGCAATTTTTAATTTTTTTTTCCCTTGAAATTCATCCAGCCTTACAAATCTTTCAGAGTAGAAGAAAGGTTTTCTTGCTGGTGACCTAACATGTACTTAGTCTTTAAATATTGTAATTAAATATCAGTACTTAAATACCTCAAATGGTATGTAAGCAGTCTGATTGATTAAAACATATTCACACTTAAATAATAAAACATATATCAAATATTACATATTCTCTGGTTATTTCTATGTGTGCTAGTAATGATTAGGGCAAACTTAGGTGTGACTTGAATGCTGTCTTCTCAGCATGACCTCCTGAAGGGAAATGGGTGCTGTTGTCTTTGCAAATGATGCTGGTAAAGGGATTATGATTTGTACAGATGGACCTTTTTAGGAACTCAGCTGAAATCTTTCCAGCTGAATTTGAAGATCATTCTTTTGTTGCACTCCACAAAATGGATTCAGAATTGGGTTAATCAAAATACTGAGTATAACATAAGTATGTGAGATCCCAGTGAATAACAGCTTATTCTTCTGGAGAACAAAAATACCTGTCTGGTTAGTGTTCCTTGATCATCTTCTTATTTTTCATATTGTGAAATTTTCTTATTAGTGGGTTTGGAGTTTTTTTCTTTGCCTTGAGCTAACTTTGTGTTCCAGCTGAAGATGTCATTAGAAGTAACAAATGTTTCTTTGTTTTTTTTGTTTGTTTGTTTTGTTTTGTTTTTCATTCCATACAGTGTGAAAGGAGCAGATGCCGGCAACGTGATCAGATTATTTGTACCAGATATTGGGATGTTTATTGCTAGTCTGACAATATGGCTCATCTGCCGCAACATGTTTCAGAAGCCAGTAACCGAGGATACAGCACAGTGCAACATGCAATTTGAAAACGAGGAAATGGTATCAAATACATATTTCTATCTGTATGGCTTTTGGCTAATACTGAGCTTTGGCATTCCTGTCTGAGATGTGCTCAAAAATGGTTTTCATGAGGACTGGCTACGTTAAGAAGTGAACTTACTTTCAGGAAAAGAAACAATTGTTTTTAAAGTGGGAAAGCTACAGTTATTGTCTTGAGAAAACAAAGCAGAATTTGCAAAGTGATAGATATGCTACTGAATTTTTCAAATAGTTGTGAGTTAAGAAATGATCATGACAGTTGATTACAAGTTGTTTCTTCACCGTAGTGGCTGGTTAAATCTGACATGGTTATTTTGCTGCATATGCTGCCCAGTGTCTTAGATGCCATCCATATTTTCAAACTTGTTATCTGAGAATAATGGCAGCATCTAGGTAATTATCATAAATTACTTACAGAAGAAGGGAAGAGAGACCATATATTACGTTTATGGAGAGAACTATCTAAAACTATAGTCATACTGAATGAGCTTAAAGATAATTTTTGGACATGGTTTAGCTGGAAGTGTTGGTGTGCTTGCTGTTTATATTACTAGTGGGAAGAAGAATGGTAGAGATACCGAATGCAGAAAAATCCACCGAAAGAGAAAAACAAATTTATAATGTAAAAAGCTGCAGCGGGAATTTAGCTCAGGGTACAGAAAAAATCCTATTACTAATCTTAACATGTTTTTTTATCAGACTGTCTAACATGCCTTGGGCCTCATTTTCTGTCTTCTTTTATGTATGGGTGGAATGTTTTTTTCTTTACTCTCAAAACTCTGTTATTAGGGCAAGAGTTTCAACTTGCTTATTTCAAACAGAAGTTGTACGTTGAAAGGAGTAAAGTATTTAAGGGGATCAATTGCCCATTTTGATGCCACTGTACAGAGGAAAAGATGCCTTTCGGTATAGAATCATAGAATGTCATATTACCATATTATCTACATTGTGTTATTGCCAGAAGCTGTTTGAGTTTCTGGCACATGAGAGATCAGAATCAGGACTGTGCTTTATACTCAGTTGCAGTTGTAATTCTTAAGGGCTCTCCTGGTAGCTTAGGATTGCCTGAAGACTACAGCTTTAAACTGCACTTTGGAGGATATGTAGGGCTCGGTCTGATGAGCACACACGAGGTTTTGCTGTGTCTCCAGAAAGCCAGGTTTATCATCTTTAAATCTGCTTTATTGCTGGAGCTGTGCAAAATGGATTTAGCAGCAGGATAAACTCTGGGACTATACCCATAAAGGTGGACATTCAAAGTATTAGGAATTGTGGCTAAATTGGAAGGTTTTGCGTTCAGTTCAAGTCTCTTAAAAGAGTTGCATTTTTACCATAGTGGGTTCTAACAGCCTTTCACCTCATGGAAAGAAAGCATACAAGTGCAAAAAACAGGATTAATCTGATTCTTCTGAAGCTCAGAAGAAAAAAAAAAAAACAGAAGGACATGCTTAGGTTCCTCTGAATCTGGATTATGATGATGTTCTGATATGCACTTTATCTTTGATTCAGAGGTGAGCCTGAGCTTGAAGTCTGGGTCAAATGAAGCTCCACCTCCTGGAGCACATGGGTGCTGGCTTCTAGGCACAGTTTAATAGTCATTCACCTGGAATGCAAGGAAAAAACCTGAACTAACAGTGATTACATAGCACAGAGTGTAGCTTTGAATTGGGCTTGTCGTAGGCTGACTGTCTCAGGGCAGTCCACCCAAGCAACTAAATGGGCCAGAGTATTCCACAGAGGAAGAGCATGGGGGAGAAGAAGGAGAAAATGTTGATTGCAAAGAAGTATGAATACTGGGCAAATAGAAATCTGTGTAAATGTATTTTACTCCACATTTAAATCCAGTGAATGTTATTTATATTGTGTAAATTCTTGCATGTTACAGAATATTTAGTGAACACGCATCTGTATTTAGATTTAGTGACACCCCAAACTCTGTTACGGGCCTCGTGTGAGACGATCCCAAATGCTGTAAGGAATTCTGATCTTCACAGCTGAAGTGATGAATCTGTATCAGAATGACCTGCTTGTTTTTTTTTAAAGATGGAGTGAAATTTAGAGTGGAAAATTAAATACCTTTTAAACACATTTTTCCAAACTTTAGCTTTCTCTTTCTAGGTGTCTGCATATAACATGCTGGAATCATTTCTGGTAGTTCAAAGGAGGCTGCTGAAGCAGCTGAATCTGCTTGGAATATGTCTTTGGCAGGACTGCATGTTAGGAACCTAATGCATATGCAGAACATGCAGCTGAGTGTGGAATATTTACATGATCTAAAATGAGTCTAAACTGTGGGTTTCGCATGATAATTTTCAGTTCTTTCTTGGTAGAGTGCACTGTGAAAGGGAAAAGTAAGTGATCAGGGGTTTTTAATTACTCATTAGCTGACTGATGCCTGTGGCTGCATGTTGGTACATCTCTCTACTGATGCTGTTACACTATTGAATTAGAAAACATGAAATGAGTTGCAGCAATAACTGCCCTACAAACAAACGCTTCAGGAAAATTGTTGAGCTTGGTACTGTGCCTCCAAGGGAAATAGTCCTAGTGTTGTTAGATCAGCCCTGTAGCCAATTTCAGAGTTGAAGAGGTTTTGCTGAGAGTCCCTGCCACCAATCATCAGAGATTTCTGGTACGAGATTTTGTTAAGAATGCGTCAGTTGATTCAAACAGGCTCTACAGAGTCAGAAGAAAGGTGACTTTTCAGATTGCTAGATTCCTAGCCACAGATGGCTCTATAAATCAAGAAATCAGAACTGTGATTTCCAGGCAAAAGCAGAGTTTGTTACCTTTTTGCATGAAATGATTTACATTGAGTAATTCTCAGACCTCTTTGCTTTGGGGGACACTGAAGTACTATGGAAATAGGCTTAATGAAAACCAAAAGTTTAATCTATCAACTCCTTCCAAAATTTACATATAAGAAAACTTGTTAAGTAGTTGTTTTAATACTTATAAAAGTGACTTTTTCAAAGTCACAGGTTCATAAATTCACAAAAGGTTTGTGTGAATCTGTCTCATTTCATGTGTTATATGGGCACGCTGAAAAAATGCCTGGAACTGAGCAGCAGCTTGTGGTAGCTGTGGGCTGTACTTCATCACAACAGTAGTCTTCAGAAACCAACTGTAGAGTATCAGATTGCTCATGGATTGAAATGCAATTCAAAATAAGAAAGAATACAAATTAAGGACAATAAGAATTCATTGAAAAATGGATGTCCTTCTTCATTACACTGCATCCAACTTCAAGGGAAACAGATCTCCATCAGAAAAGTGTATTCCACAGAACAGAACTGAGGAGAGGAGACTATAAAGCAGTGAGAGACTCTCAATTATTTGTAAGTAACGCTATCCCAGGAATAAGCAGAGTGTGGTTTTAATTAACAGTGAGTCATGAAATAGGAAGGTCTGCCAGATACCAGGCTGCAGTCCAACTCATTACCACCCCTAAATGGTTGCACACTTGGAGCAAATGTGTCTGCAGGCCTTTTTTATTAGGGCTCAGAAAATTTAAAGCAGGTGAATTCAGCTGGAGACAGGCCCAGCTTACAAATGTTGAAAAGCACAATGCCAGTCACAAGGTATAGAAGGTGGAAGAAAATAAGAAAATTTACTCCCAGCTGCAGTGAAAGTGTGACATTTTTTATTTGGTGCACATGGTGTTTCAAATGCCAAAATACAGATGCAGTATATACAGTCTGATAGGCATTAGAAAGGAAATAGTTTTATTCTTGAGACTGTGGGTGAATTGCCTAGTATTGTAGGTGATAATGTCAGGGAGGAAAATCTTTCTGAGATTGCACAATTTAAACTTTAAAAGAGGTGTTGATCTTAATTGAAGTATACAGTTTTAGTCTTCAAAGCAATTTCCCCCCATGTCACTTGCTGCCTTCCCTTTTTGAGCTTGTTTCTCATCCACTCTTCTCTAAACCAAATTAGAGTACTAGGTCTTTACTTTGTTCTGTAATTGGAGGCAAGTTTTATCCCAGAGCCTGTACTGCTCTTTTCTGCACAAGGCAAAGATTTGCTTGGGACCTCTAAAAGGAGTGGGAAAAAAAAGAAAAAATAAAAGGAAATTGTTTTAAAATAACTTCAGTTTGATAAAAATGTGAAGAGAGCTTGGCTTGGAGTCAAGATACTCAACTTGAGTCAGGAGAACCAGCATGGTTCTCTCTTTCGCCACAAACTTGGTTTGTGTCCTTGAGTGTATTCATCTGTCTTTCATCTTCTGTGTCCCTTGGCAAATAAAAGCAGCAAAAATGCTCAGTTTCCTAGCTTTGTCTTTCTAAACAGTGACAGGGCTGTTTCTCCTATGCCTATATTGGGCATCTAGTACATCAAGAGCATTTTTTTGTTCCAGGTCTCCAAATGTAACTGCTGTACATACAGGAAGAACAGAAAAGATAGGCTATGACATCCTATGCCTTGTCCAAGGACTTCCTAGTCTAGAAATTGCCCATTTAGAACAATATCCTCATCCCAAAAGTTCCATTTCTCTTCTGTGCCGGAACAGAAAACAAGTAAGGGGATACCATTTTTCCTTATCTCCAAAATAACAATTTATCTCAGTCTCTCGCTAGGAGGGACTGGCTTTAATCCTAAAACATGTGGTTTCAAATCCCTGCCAAAAAAATGTTGTTGTTAATTATAACTACTCTGGATAATCTTGTTAAACACACAATTATCCGGACCCTTTTAAAACCTCATTAATTTCTTGGCTTCAGTGGTGTCATGGAGCAAGGACTTCCACAATTTAATAAGCACTCTCTGATTTTATTTTAAATTTAACACCCTTTAATTTTATGGAAGGTCTCTTGTATTATGTGTCATAAACCAGAGTAAGACAGCATAAGGGAAATGAAATGTATTTAGTACCTTGCATATCTGTGTTTTTAAAGGTAAGCAATCCCTGTTGTTTTTTCTGTTTCTTTTGTAATTTTCATTACTTTTTTTTCTGAACTAGCTATAATTCTGCAGTATTCTCTTGAGCTACAGAGAATATCAATATCTTAGCATTTCTGGTAAGGTCTTACTGTTCATTTAAATGACGGCATTACAACATTAATTATTAGGTTCCGATTGTTGGGTTGGACAATTCTACTAACCTACCACTTACCTGGATGTCCTGCGTAATATGTGCAATTAGTTCAGCTTAGAGCAAAGCTCTGAGAAAAATCTGATTGGTAACACCTTGCCATTTTTCTTGCCCTCAGATGCAGACATCTCCTTTGTGCTGTTTACAGCAGTGCCCATGACACTGTCTAGATGACTGTCCCATTTTATTTAAAGCCTGTGGTGGATGTATTTTTTCTAATATGACTTACTGTTTTATTATTATCTTAATTTAATTTAATTTTACCAGTATCAAACATTCACCTGATTTGATTATCTCTCACTGACGTGGGACTCTTTGGCCCTGGTTTCTCTAAATATCTTCATCCCATATGCAACTTCCTCAGTATTTGCTTGTCTTCAGAATAGCAGATGATGGCTGTTATGGACAATACTGTGTAAAATACTACAGATGATAAAGAGGGAAAAAGAACTACTTAGAGAAGGTTGGAACCTCTTTTATGCCTCTTCTTTTTAATTCTCATTTGTCATCTATTTGGCATGACACTGACTTACCGTTTCTAGTTGGTGTCCTGGTTTAGGCCCATCAGGGAACAAAAGACCACGATTAGCCTCAAGTACCGAAGACTTAAGGATTGCTAAAGGGCAGGGAGAGCTTAATTGCCGCTTAAGGTGCAGGACAAAACAGACCAGGCTACTCGGCTTGGGGAAGAAAACAGAGAAGAATTTAATACCAACTAAAACATAAAACCTCAAAACAGAACCAAACCAAACCAACACAGAATGGTACAGAGATGAAGAGTCCGACCAGCCCTTTAAGACCACCTGCTCCCCACCCCTCTCCTCTTCCCGGGCTCAGAGCCCTGATCCCGGTGTTTTATACCTCCGGCCCCCCTGAACGGCCCAGGGGGGCAGGGAGTGGGGGTTTCAGTCAGTCCGTTCCTGGTGGCTTCTGCCGTTTGTCTCACCTCAGGGCAAGTGGGTTCCGCACCAGTCCTCCTTGCAAGTCCGTGAGGTACCACACACACATGGCAGCCCTGCACGGGCTGCACCGACGCACATTTGTCCCAAAGCCCTGCACGGGCTGCACCGATGCTCATTTGTCCCAAAAGTTGCTGCTCCTCTCTGCCTCTCGTGTGGGGCTGCTCTGCGGTGCACAGGCTCTCCAGCATGTCCTGTGCCATGACCGCCTCCCCCACACAGTCTCTGGCCCGTCCGGGCACACTCACATGAAGTTGCTGCTGCTGATCCATAGGTTGCAGGGGTACCGGCTGCATTCTCACCACGGCTTGCAGAGGGGTCTCTGGTCTGATGCTTCTTCCTTCCTCCTTCTCTGACTGTGGGGTCTGCATGGTCGCCTTCATCTTGTACCACCCTTACACCTCCTGCCTCGCACCTCAAATTCCCGTCGAATAGTGATCGCAGAGGCGCCAGATTGGCCCACCCGGGCCGGGGGTGGGTCTGAACCCAGGAGTCGGGGGAGAGCCTAAAAAACTTTTACCAGGTCTTCACTGTAACCCGCTCCCCCTGTTACCAAGCAAAAGCAACTCCTTGCTAAACCATGACCGTTGGTTATAAATATTTCTTTAATTTTGACCTCTGGAGAACTGGTCCAAACTCAGTAGGTCTTAGTGTTCTTTGAACATGATGTGTGTAGGAATTAGTACCTTATTTCTGTGGTTTAAAAAGACTAGATGAGGATCCATTATCGCTTTGCTTCCTAGTGGTGAAGTTTGCCAGACCTTACCCAGCTGCCTCGCTCAGTAACAATTCTAATGCATCTCATCTTAACAAGGGTCAAAAGTTTACGTTAGATTCTTGGTTTGATGCACATGTCTTTGGATAAGTCTTAGCACAAATACGTAATTATACTACAGCAGTGCCTCAGCTACATAATATTATAGTGCAACACATTCTGTATTACCAAATGCTGTTAGCCTGTTCAGTATGAAACTTTAGTGTGCGTCTGACCTATTTTGGTTAGAAATGTGGCATGATGAAATTCGTGTGGCTGCTTTTCACTAGGGTTCCTGTTTTGCTTTTCGAATGGGCCTCAGTTCCCATTTTTGAGATACAGAGGTCTTAACTGAGAGATGAAAATACTGGAATACTATTGTCTTTAGACAGCCTAAGTAATGAATAACACAGTACAAGAAGGAGTCTCTTGGGTCATGAAATTCAGTCTGCTGATACTGCAGGCAGCTGTATCACACAATTCCCTCTGGAATGCAGGAAGCAGCATCTTGAAAACAGGGCAATTTTTCTTCATCGGATTACCCCTGACAGGACCCTGTTCTGCAATTTTACTCTTCTGGGCTTAGAAAACATATAATTTAGATTGTACACTTTTTTCATAGCTGCATTATAACCCTTTTAGTTGTTCTTCTGTAGTTCTTCCGCTCTTTTGCTTATCTAGCACTTATTTATCTCATATTTTCAGGGGGAAAAAAGTATGTATTTTAAAGATTGTTCTGCAAGATAAAAGAAGTCATGTCATTTTGGATCCTCCTGTAGATTCTCCTCTTCATCCCAATAGTCTGTGACTCTTCAAGGTGGTACGGGAAAACTACCCAAGCCACTTCCGTATGCACTGAGGCAATACTGCAAATAACCACAGTACCATGATTGGGCTATTTATCATCTTTCTTAGCAAGGTGGAGAATGGTATAATATGTGTATTTCTTGGTCCAGGAATTACTCCATATGGGTTCTGTACTGCTTCATGTACTTGCACTAGCTCATTTAGAGTTTGTATTGAAATGTGTCTTGTAGTTATAACCCAACTCTTCCTATTTCCTTTTAACTTAAAAAAAAAAAAAAAAGTGTTTAATCATCTCAGGCCAAACCACCAAACTCTGCCTGTGAGTTCCCCTCTATTTTTACATGCCCAACAGCTTTTTGAAGTCAAATTGTGAAGCTCTATTTCCATATTGGCCAAGTGAATCTTGTGCTGAAATCGCCTGGTGTTTGCTCAGGTGCAATAGGTACATTGGGAAGTGAAATAATCTTTAGCCCTCTCAGTACAATATCTATTGTATGCAAAATTTAATGAGCTGCCTTCCTGTTATCCTGCTTCCGAACTGTGCTTGTCTTTAGGTTTTTTTCCATTTCCTCTGAAATGCTACATGTTTCTGTCCCTTATGTGCTTCCAGTAAATAGCTGATTTTTTTTTTTTTTTTTTGTAGTGAATGACTCTTTCCCACAGGAGATTTAACTGTGGAAGTGTATGTCATTCATTACTATCAAACACTGGAAACACACTGAAAGTTGTTTCTGATCATACATCCCTGACAAATTTATCTAATACTGTGTAGGCCTTTAACCCAAGCTTTAGCACAATTAAGGTTTATCAGTGATAAAATTTCTATTTAAGCCCTATAAGACTTAAAGTTAGTTTAGGATTTTTCTTTTCAACGATTCAGTTGAGTAATATAATTTTTAGATTACTGTTTAAATTTAAAAAATGTCTCTATCTCATAAATATCACATCTACCAAAATGTTCATTGCAGTTGTCTCACTCTTGATTAGTTAAATGATTTAGCAAAGTTTTCCCCTGAAGTAACCCAGTTTTCTTTTTCTCTCCTGGCTTTCAGTCTGAGGTCCTCCCTCCATGTGCATCCCTTGTGCATTTGTAGAGTGGTGCTAACCCTTTGGCTTTCTGTAGACCCACCTGAGTCCCCTTTGAGCACCACATGTGTTTCACACAAAGATGACTTTAATATACATTTGCTAGGAAGCTCAATTTCTGTGGAGCTCAAAATGAGTAAGATCTGGGTGTTATTTGGAAATTTTTTAATCTATTCTGTGGCAGAAAAAGCAGGGAAATCCGCTTCTCGCGTGCTGATGTTTGCAAGTTAACTGCGTTTTTACTTTCTTGCAAAACTAGAAATACAATAAATGATTACCTTAACATGATTTAGTATTGACTTCAAGTTCAAACTACAATAATTTATATCCTATTAAGAGCTTGCTGTTCCATTGATGGTAAAACAAGTAGCAGTTCAACTTCTTTTTCAGCTTCTATACTCACAGCTGGTTCTGTCTAAAGAATGTTGTGTTATTTTTACTATTTTTTCCTAGATACATTTATTTCTATAGGCACATATAGATGTGCTCATCCTAAAGGCACATAGGTATTGAAGTCCTCAGGTTGCTGTGCTCATTTCTGAAGATAAAGTTTAAAGACTTCTTTTATTTGGGGGGGGGGGGGATGGGGGGGGGGTTGTTAGAGCAAACTTAAAATAGGAACTCAAAAATGTTGTGCTATGTTCCATCTAGATAGAATGCACTGGCTTGAACACTGTGGAGGCAATTGTACTAAACCAATGTGGTCGTAGAGAGAGTCTGTTTCTGTAGTTCTGCTGGCACAATTGAATCAAATAGCTTGACTCAGATGACTCCAAAACCAAACTGTGCTTTAAGTTGTTCTTTTGGTTTGATTTTTTTTTTTTAAATGAAAGGGAAGTTCAGAAAGTTAGGCACAGTAACCACTGGAACATACTTGTAAAAGGTGTCTAATGAATTGTATTTGTGCCACTATCACAGGTATGGAATAAAAATTTTATCTCTGGTTAGAGGTAAAGGAATAGTTATAAGAAGTGATATCTTATTTCTCTGCCAAAAAGAAGGTTGTGGTTGTACAGTAACAGTGTCAGCAGGAGGCCATGAGTGTATTCTGCTGAGGCCCCCTCAGAGGCAAGGCAACATGGAGGCAAACTGGCCAACTTTAAAGAAACTGTTGTGCCTATTAAGAGCAGGAGTTAAAAGTCTAGGATACTGAGGTCTAGGATGCTACAGTTAGAGCAGTTCATGTGGAGATTGATTAAAAATGTCAGGAAGAGTAGAGACCATGTGTTCTGCATTACAACTTGCTCACTTTTATCTCCTTACAAAATGGGCACACCTGTCTTTTCTGCAAGCCAAACCATGCACCTGTAAGCTAAGCCACATCATAAAAGCTCTTTGGTATCAGCAGCAATAAATAAAATGGTCTACGATGATGGATGATTCTCCCCTTGTGCTGAGTGTACATACCTCTAGCTGTTTGAGTAAGGCTGCTGTGGGGGACTCATGAGGAAGCAGGCTATGGGAAATGATTGGGTGCTGCGGTGAGCCCTGCAGTCTCACTGGCAATTCAGAGGCAACAAGAATGTGTTTAAATCAATGAACTTGCATGCTACTCCTTGGGAAGTTGTTTCAGGCTCTCCTTCACAGAGGTACTTTGCAGGGCATAACCACACGACAAGAAGGTTGCCTTGAGAGCATGTCAGTGCTGCCATGCAATTCTGCCACCTGCAATCCAGACCCTTGGAAAACGGAGTGTCATCTTGATGTTAAGTTTGATAATGAGGCCCATCGCTGCATCTCTATAACTTTTTAAATGCCCTCATGATACTTTTGTTTAAAATTTTATGAAGCAACACGTTAAAAGTTGGTGAACTTCATGTAACTGTATCCTTTTGTCAGTGATATTTTTCATTTTCTCACTCCTCTCTGTTTGTTTCTTGGTTCTGGCTGGGAGGAAGTGTCAAAATACTGCAAATGAGGCTGTTTGTACAGCATTTATGAGACAGCTGGAAGGAGGAAGCACCTGAACTCTCAGGAGAACTTATCCTTGTGAGCTTTAGTAGTGCTCACTTAAGAGGTCCCAATAAAAAGCATTCTCAGAGAGGGTGAATGTGTCCATTCTGAGACACATCCTTACTTGTAACCATTCTGGTTAGTTAAATTTTTCTGCTCTCATAATTTGAACTTTTGAAGTTTCATTTGTGTTCTCTCTAGAGTAAAAAATTCAATAAGTAAGAAAATTTGTGTTTACAGACACAATACCATTAAATCTAGGTACAAAGTAAGGAGTGTTCTGAATCAAGAATGGTATTTAGATTGGAGTTAAAGCTTTCTGTTAGTAAATAAATTTCTGGGACTAGAGGAAGTCTTTATGCAGGAGTGTTTATACTGTACCAGATGAAACATGTAAAAGTTGGATGTTAATAAAGCAGACCCCAAAGTAGCTAATGGACATTCTGGACCTGGCCACAATAGTAGCTGCCATAGCTGCCACAGAGGCTGTACTGTTTCCTTGCCTGTTCTCTGTCTCAGTTTGGCAGTTTAAAAAAGTGTTGTACATTAAATACTCCTGGGATTTCCACATGATTGCTGGAAAACCTAAACTGTATTTAGTTTGTTTGTGAAAAGTCCTGAGGCCCCGATCGGCAGAGCAAAGGTCATGGAAACACATGTTTATGGCTTCACAAATGCTCTATACTCTTTGAATGGAGAAGTTTATTTGATTTAATCAGCATCCACAGGGATCCTGTAATTGCATAATAAGTAATTTATTATGGAAGTAAAAGTATTTTTCTAACTATAGCCTATGTAGCATGGGTTTGTAGCTTTAGACTAATCCACGTAGTAAAAAGAGCTTTGCATAACAGTCTGACTGGAGTAATGGTGTTCTGTGATGAACACATACTTGCGTGGCTCTTTAATCATCAGAAAGTGTTAAAACAACAGGCACATTATCACTATATTGAATGTAAAAACTGTTCACTGTTTGCCTGCCTTCAGCAATTTGAAGTTCTCAATGTGAGAAACTGGATAGGTGTCCTAGATAATCCATTGGTGGGTGGTGAATATGAAAGTGGGGAAATCCAAGGTTTGTCTTTTTGATGTATGCTGGAACATGGCCTTTCAGCTATTTCAGGAAAGGAACATGCACTTTCAGATACTTGACTTCACCTTGGATACTGAATTACAAACAAACAAGTTTGTATAAAACAACAAAAAAAAATATCAAGCCTATAGTTGTTTAGCTGTTATAGTGTTTTCACTGAAGTAATCATCAACTCGGTCATGAATGATGCCACTGGGAGGCAGACAGAATAAGGCTAAGAACTAAAATACCATCCTTAAAAACATTTACAGATAGGTAGGAGAGAGATATGGAAGCTAACCTACTTCTTCCAGTGAGCATGTTGGTGGAAAGCCCTGGTCTCTGAAACAAAGCAATTCTTGCACGACCATATCATTGATAATTCAAACTGTGCTGAAAAGCTGCAAAAAAGTTGTCTCAGACTGAGGAGAGTGATTGAAGAACCCCGATTCTAAACAGGCATTTGTGATTTTAGAAGGAAAACTTGGGAAATCAGTTTGATATTTATGCTGAGGTGTGGGATGCTGAAGTTTTCTTTCCAACAGCTGATGGTCTCAGTAACACCAGAAGCAGGTTGTTCTGCATTTCTTGTGAGCATTTCTGAGTTGTTTTTTTTTTTCTTTTTAACTTGGAATTCATATTTTTATATATAAATAAAAGTGGAAATACAAAGAAAGATTACTTCTTTGGTAACTCATCAACTTTCATTTTTTTAGCTATGCTTAAGTGTGTAAGCCTCATTCCATGGAAGTTTTGGACTATCATTGTTTAGTCCTCATCAGGACTGGGTGGAGGATCAATTGAGGAATTAGGATGTACATAAATCCATGGGCCCTGATGGGATGCACCTGCAGGTGCTGAGGGAGCTGGCAGAAGTCATTACTAAACAACTCTTCATCCTCTTCAATAAGTCATGGAGAACAAGAGAGGTGCCTGAGGACTGGAGGAGATCAAATGTCACTCCAGTCTTCAACAAGGGCAAGGAGAAGAACCCAGATAACTACAGATGGGTCAGCCTCACCTCTATCCCTTGTAAGGTGATGGAACGACTTATCCTGGGTGCTGTCTCCAGGCATTTAAAGGACAAGAGGGTCATTAGAAACAGTCAACATGGCTTTGCCAAAGGGAAGTCATGTTTGACCAACCTGATAGCCTTTTATGAAGATATAACAGGTGGATAGATGTTAGTAGTGCAGTGGATGTGGTTTATCTTGATTTCAGTAAAGCATTTGACACTGTTTCCCACAGTGTCCTCATGGCAAAACTGGGAAAGTGTGGTCTGGATGATCAGGTAGTGAGTTGGATTGTTAACTGGTTGAAGGGAAGAAGGCAGGGAGTTGTTATCAATGGGGCAGGGTCTAGTTGGAGGCCTGTATCTAGTGGAGTCCCTCAGGGGCCAGTGTTGGGACCGGTACCGTTCAATATATTCATTAATGACCTCGATGAGAGAACAGAGGGCACTGTCAGTAAGTTTGCTGATGATACTAAACTGAGTGGAGTGTCTGACACACCAGAAGGCTGTGCTGCCATCCAATGACACTTTGACAGGCTGGAGTGTTGGGTTGGAGAGAAATCTAATTAAATTCAACAAGGGCAAGTGTACAGTGTTGCATCCTGTTGCTATCTCAGTTATTTAGACAGAACTCCCATTCAGCTTAAGCTATAATAAATGTATGACTCTGGTCTTCATGTTCAACATAGATTTATGGTATTCATAGAGATATGAGTCTTGACAGTCTTTAATGAAATAGCTTATTTATTTTGAAATTGTTCCTATACATTTATTGTAACTAATTCCACATTTTAATGCATATTGTCTAGAGCAAATTGAAATTAGTAGCTGAAAAAAACAAGGGTCTCCTTCACTCAGACCCACATGTAGTTGGCAAGCCATTTCATGACCTTTAAATGTCCAGCGGTCTCGCTCAATTCTCCTTCTTTTGGGATACGAACATTATTGGAGGTTTTGCTGTTCACTGGTTATATCAAGCCCGAGACAAAGAGCACTAGAGCCAGTCGAGGAGGTGCTGCATTGGACCCAAAAGGACTAGATGAGAAGAAAATTCATCTAGTAGTTACAGCACAAGCAGAAATGATCATAAGTTTTTCCCTTTGTATGGTTTTCTCACTGAAACATCTGTGGCAGAAATAAGAGCATAATGTATCATTCAACCTTTCTGAATGCTTAAGTAGCTCCTGCTTAGAAAGTCGCTCAGATATGAGCAGCAGTGATGAACAGACAGAAGTCCTTTTTGTGCTCCATGGCTTAAAGTGTGATGACTGCATATTTGGGCTGCCATCTCCTCTCCATTATTTTCCATGACAATCTAATATTTCATATGTTTACAGCTGTGTAAGTGAATGGTGACAATAAGAAAGCAATTCAAATGCTAATATGCTCCATTTGTAATGAGTATAGCTAGTGGAATAGCCAGATGTGTCCAAGAGAAAAGTAGATTTCCCAGATCAGACTTATTGTATTTAAATGAATTGTATTGTCTATAAAATAGATAGTCTTCAGAATATTCAGTTTTTTTGTGGGCATTCAGAACATTGTAAATACTCCAAGGTAAGAGAAGAAAGTTGGCACCAGGCATAGAAGTGAAATGAAGGAGTCTATGGGGATTTTTTTCCTTTGGTGATCCACATAGTGATATTGTACTGCAGAATTTGGCTAAGCAGGTTGGGAATTCAGCTGTTCCTACTGCAGTCTTATCTGTCGGTGTGGAATTTTTTGCTGCCAAAGGTCACCAATAAATATACAACTGCCATCCTGATGAAAAATACCAATATTCTCTTTTTCTTACTCACACACAGAGATAATACTTGGCGAGACCTAATGTTAGCTAATACAAGTTCAGATTAGTGCCAAAGAAGCTGTGCTGTATTACACCAAGTGAGAACCTGGCTCAAAACTATTACTTAAAAAAAAAAAAAGCCCCTGCATGTCTAAAAATGACTAATTTTTCCATAAGTTGTATCTCTGAATGGGCTTCTTGCTAATCCTGCAGATTCTTACTGTGGGTTGATGGTTTAGTCTGCATCACTCAATAGCTGTGTATGTCTTCTGGTCTCCAAGATACAATGGAGACTTGACGGTGAAGGCCACTGCCAAATACTAACAAACTGCTCAAGTATGAGAGGCCTTTACATGTTTCCTTCTTTTTCTTTTTCCATTGTGTAGTTTATAGCCACTGGTCTCATTTCCCCTGCTAAACTGTTGCAGATCACTCAGGCTTTCATTACTTCTCTCTTGCTCTTTTTTTGTCCTTTACTTTTACCATCAGCCACTCTCACCATTTGTCATTTTCTCCCAAAGCCTCTGCTTAGCATAATTTTTGTCTCCCAAACTGTCCTTCAGTCACCAGTGAGCTGTCTGTCTATCTGTTTCAGTGCTTATTGTCCTATCTTAGATTACTCCTACTCTCCTCATTCTAGGTTTTGCATTTAAAGTCTGAGAAAGGATTCATGGGGAGGGGTTTGAAAAGTGAGATTTGTTAGGAACATCAACCAGGAAGGCACATGTGCGTAGGGGCTGGAGCTTATACCAGGAGCAATTTTGCCGCAAAGGAGTTTAACAGGTAATAGCAAGATGGAAAACAACAACAAATTTCATAGTAAAATGAAAAAACAACCTGTTGTGCACATGTAGGAGGACTGCAGTGTTTCTCTGAGACAACTTTTAATATCCTTTTTTTCTTGAGACAGATCTGAAGTGGGAGCCATCAGTGTACAACTCTGTCTTCAGTAGAATTGCTTGCACATAGCCAAAGATTATAAGAAGATTTCATTGTTAAATAATATATGCATGTTTTTTAATTCTGGTTTCCCTTGCATCACTGTCTCTCTTGCATTCTCATTTTCCTCTCTCTCCCCTCCTCCTTTAGGCTGTAAGAGAAAAGTTGGAGCCAGATGATGCTTTGATGTATGAAGAAGATCTGGATGACGAAGACTGTGGTGAAGCAGAATTTGAGGAAACCATGAAATTAAAACTGCTGCGTAGATTTGCCTCACTAGTGTCCAAACTGAGAGAGTTTATTGGCAACATGATAATCACCACTGGAAAAGTTGTTGTTACAATTTTACTTGGTTCAGCAGGTTGGTGTACTTGAAAAATTTCCTCCAGAGCCCATTAGATTATGCATTTAACAAATGAGTTTTCAGCACTTTGGCACCTGTGGGAATAACAATGGAAATTTTTAAGGGAAAAGAAATTGCTGCTGATATTATTTAAATTAACTTTTTGGCAGGCATTAGAATATGCTGAGTTGTTGAATTTTTTTTGTTCTACTACTGTGTGGCTCTATTATTCTATATATGACTTCCACAGTTCCTGTTATAACAAAATGGTGAATAGTTGCATATAAGTGACTATATTTTATATATATATTGTCCTGTGGATTCATATATTTGGTTCCATCACTTCCAAGTGTAAAAAGGATCTGTATTCACATAGCCTTTTAAAAAAAAAAAGAAAAAAAATAGAAAATATTAATAGTTTGACCTTGTAGTGTGAAAAGAGCAATAAGCAGACTTAATGTTGTTTTTTGCTGTGATTAGTAAAAGTAGCTGTTTTGATATGATATAACAACCTTTTTATAAGCATTTGATTTAATACTACATAATCAACTACAGCCAGAATGGGAGTATACAAAATCACTGTGGGTTGTAATTAGAAAATTCAAAATTGAATCATACAGTTGAAAATTAACATTTATCTGCCTACTACCATGTTTGAATGGAGTCTTTACATTATGTAGTATACATTATACATTACATTATACATAGTACAAGTGTATACTTAATCTATAAGTATACTAGCATATGAAGTATAAAACAATAGTACAACAAATGCTTAATGTTGATTGACAAAGACAGGTCAGGTGTGGTTCTTTAAGTAAGACAAGCACTTTCAGTAAGGTAAGATTATCTGACAGCTTTACATGTAGCCAAGTGCAACGTAATAAATCTGAAGAGGGAAAAATTAGGTTGTGTGTGTCACCATGGGCCCTGAAATCAGGGAAGAGAGATGCATTTAAAAAATAAATAAATAAAAAGAAGAAGAAAAAGTATGATAACCATTCTAAATTGCATAGGTAAACATTACCCAGGAAGCATGAAGCAAATGCCCAGGGAGAATGAAGAAGACACATCAAGAGTGGCAGAGGGTAATTTTTGATAAGTAGTGATGGGCAGCTTGTCTGCAGGACTCCAACACATGCCAGGAGATGTTTGGAAGAGAGTTACAAAAAGGACCTGAGATCTGAGAAGCCTGTATTCCAGAGAGAGACCTCACGTTTAATTAGTTAAATACTTCCTTACTTACTATGCCAGGAAAAAAATAGATGATGATTTGACTGCAGCCTTAAAGTACTGACAAAGATACAAGGTGCCTCCATTTTTTTTAAACAAACGTCTCATCTAAAAGAAGTTATAATGCAAGCCAATAGTTAACTGGTGAATTTAGGCAACTTCAGACCAGAAATACGTTTTGAATTTTTCACAACCAGAGTAACTGGCAATAAGAAACAACTTAAGGGTATAATGGACAATCCTACTCTTAAGTACTTAAATAGAGACAAAATATATCTTTGAAAGAAGGAAGGAAATAGTTACAGGCTTGACACAGGAATTGTTAGGTGAAGTTTTACAGCTTCCATCATGAAGGAAGGCAGAACAGATGATCCCTTTGGTCTTGCCATGATTTTAAATCTGTGAGTCTGTGGAAATGCCAGCAAGTTACATGCTGGAGCAGAGACAGAGCACACTAGACTAAAGACTTTGTTTAAAGTACGATGTGAAAGATGTGGTGAAGCTCAGGCAAAATGATCATGGATAAGTACTCTTGTAAGGCCTGGACTCAACCCATCCAGTAACCCACCCCTGGAGCACTGCCTCCAAAACACACAGCAAGGTGCATGTCTTCCTACTGCAGGACCAGTGAGCATACCACAGCCACAGACTACCAGGAGCCTTCTGGTCTATCCTGAGGAAGGTAGCCCCTAGACATACACTGGGGAAAAAAAGGTAAAAATAAATTGAGGCAGGCATCCCTATTAGCTTTGGTACTGTTACTTTAGAGGTTCCAGTGCACTGCTGTGCTGGACATAAGCTCTCTTATGTCATCATCTCATGGTTGCCACTCTTAGACATGAATGTCATTGCTGTTTCCTCATTTTTGTAGGCTACCTGCAGAGCATTGTGTCTGCTTCACCAGTTAGACATTTTCACAAGTGAACTATCCTGCAAGATATGCAAGAGCAAAACCAATATACACATATAAGACAGCAGTCTTTTTCATATGTAAATTACAACTTTCTAAGAGTTATTTTTTTTTTAAATGAAACATTTACTGAATATTTTCTAGATTTTACCTAGATCTCTTTTACTTTCAGTATATGCATCAAGAGGATTTTTGTTTTGGTACGTCAAGATTTATATGAGAAGGCTTTTCACTCGTCATCTATCATGCCATTTGAGCACCTTGTACTTAAAATTAATTTTGAAGTATAATACACCAGTCCTCTCAGGCACTATTGTCTGGCCTTGCAGCAACATTTCTGGTTTTCTCTGTGCTTTGTGAAACATCTCTTGCTTTGGAAAGTGGTTGTGTACTAAGTGGTCAAGTATGGTGTAATTGAATTAAACAAAATAAATAAGATCCTTCTAATCTCAAAGCTAACTTTGAGATTAACAGTTTTGAGAGATATTTGTAATAATTTGCATAAACAGTAATTGGATTGCATTGTTTAATATACTTGTCAGACTTTGTTTAACAAAGGCTTATCTTTCCCACACTTTTTTAACCCGTCGTGTTTGTAATTTTACAGGTATGATGGTGCCATCATTGACCTCAGCTGTATATTTCTTTGTATTTTTGGGCCTGTGCACATGGTGGTCCTGTTGCCAAGCATTTGATCCGCTGATATTCAGCTGTCTGTGTGTATTAATGGCTATATTCAGTGCAGGGCACTTGATTGGACTTTATCTGTACCAGCTACAGTTCTTTCAGGAGGTTGTTCCACCAAAAGATTTCTATGCCAGGTGAGAGAAATTACTTTCGTATTTTCCTTTCCTATTTTTCTATGATGCAATGGTCTGTTCTCACATGTTGTTGCAAAACATGCTCTTCCCCCTAATGCTTTGACAAATTTTATGCATAACTTCGTGTTGAGGAAGAGTTGAAGCATTTCAGACTGAATGGTTTTTAATGATCACAGAATCACAGAATCTTAAGTGTTGGAAGTGACCTCGAAGGATTATCTAGTCCACCCGCCCCACACCAAAGCAGAAATAGATAGAGTGGTGAAAGTCCTGCCTGGGCAATTGCATGCAGAGAGATGGTTAGGAGGGGAAAGTGGTTCTGGTTTTGGTCAGAGTGATCCTCAAGTGTGAATGCAAATTATTTGGCTAAGATAGGAGATAGCTGGTGACATTGATGCAAGGGCATTATACACATGCACATTTTTTTGGTAGAGGAAAAGGAATGGTCTGAAGTCTAATGTCATAATGTCGTAACTGGGGAAAAAGGCATGTGTACTGCCATCCTTGTGTGCAGAGACTGACAGCTGCTGTGGTACTTCACTTGCTGTGCATAGTATTAGACTGTTTATGTAAAAATTCTCTCTGCTCATGCAGAGCATACTGGTCTTTTGTTCATAAAAATAACTACATCAAGTCAAAGTGAGCATTTCTAGTTTCTGCTGTAGTAAATATTGATTGGCTGTCATTTCACCAACTCTTCAATTTTTTATGCACTTTAATCTAAGATGCAGTAGTGAATGTATTTTACTCATTCGTGCTTTTTTTTCCTGGTGGATTAGGATTGAAAATTGGGGTTTACAGTATGTATTTGTAATGCTGTAGTAACCCTTGTATTAAAATAAATGTAAACTTTAACTTTATTTCTAGTAAGCTTATTTCTAATTTTAAGTATTATAAATTGAAAGTGAACGGGTATTAGATGTACCAAGGAGAATCAATTAATTATTTATGTCTCAATGCATCATTAGAGACAGTAAAAAATGGGCTGCCTAGCTACAATAGTTGTTCAATAGTTTTTAGTTTAATATTTATTTTTAGAAGCTTTTGGGGTTTTTCTTGTTTGTTTTTTTTGTTTTGTTTAGTGCAGTTTAAGAGATGTATTTTTTGTAATATTGAAGTGCTGACTTGTGGAGGCTGATTGAGAGGGCGTAACACTGCCTGAAAAATCGGAAATGATCTGCTTAGTTTAGGTTCTTTTGTGCCACCTAGAGGTCAATGTGAGAGAATGAGTGATTTCTAGTACCAAGTAGCTCACAACATTTGTAGAACCCTCTACTTTTTCTATGTATTAAGAAAGAAACCATAGCTTCAAAATTCTCTCTATTTGGCTATGAGAATATCTTCTTATGGTCTTTTATCATCAGATAGCTGTAACATTTTCTCAGAGGACAGGAAGAATATATTTTGTACCATTTTCATAGAATACATGAAACTCTTCATGTGCATCATTTGTAGAAGTTGTTTTTTCCCTCTGTGATATTTTCTTATTACTTTCAAATTACTTTAGTTTTTATTTATTTTTAAATTAGTTTAGTCTCAAGCTTATTTTCTGCACTTAGAGGTTTGGTTTTTTTAAATAATGTAATTCTATGTTTTATGAAAAAAAATCATTTAGGTATAAATATGATGCTTTAACTTAGTTACTAATTTTTGAAATGAAAAAGTATGATTGTAAGTAAGTCTACTGCCTCACTGTAGGAAGAAAAACAACTTCAGAAGCTGGATTACAAAAAGTCCTAGTGTTGGATTTTGGAGTATGTACTGAAATTTTTGTAAGCAGAAAATTGTTACCTTCATGGAGACTTTCTCTTGAAGTGATACTGCTGAGTACTTTGCCTTTTACACATGATATGATATTCTAAATTACATAGGAAGTCATCTTTGAATAAAGAAAATGCCAGTGACAACTCAACAGAAAATTCAGTAAATATGTACCTTGCTTGTTTTTATAATCACAGTTCTTTCTGTCATAGATTTACCTTGATCCACTTTCAGAGAGATGTGGTTGAAAAGCATCAAGACAGGTGTTACCAATGCTTAGAAGTACAAATCTGAATGTGAGGAAAAGCCACTAATTGGATTTTTAATGACTGGAGTCAGATTGGTGTATAAGCAGTGGCTATAGGAGGAAAATGAGAGACACTGGATTCTACAGTAATGGTGCAGAAAAAAATATTTCAGCATTTTTCATCTTCGAAGAAATTTAATACCTTGCTATTTTATTTTATTGCTGTGCTTGGTTTGAAGCACACTAAATATGCTGAGTTCCATTAATGCTAGTGTATGGCTTGCATGGGTAAATTATATGCTGAGGAAAGAATCTAATTCCTCAGATTCTTCTCTGCAGTTCTCACCCAGAATATGCTGTTTAATTTCTTCTTGCAAGAGGAGAAGAGCAGATTGTTCTCATACATATTCAGTGGTATAAACTCTACTTACTTAGTTGCAATAAACTTACTCTATGAAAAAAAAAAATACAGTGAGTATGTGTATCTCTGTGTGTTAGCTTTAGTGCTATTACAAACTGACCTTTATCCATTTATGAAAGGGAGGTGAAGCATGAGAAAGAGGAGTTTTATTTCTCTCTAAAGTTTTGAGGGCTCAATCCCCATGTTAAGCTCTCCTCAGATGCAAGAGCAGATAGGAAAACTATTGGGCTGCTGGGGGATATTATTTCTCTCTACAGAGTGTAAAGCTAGTGTTTTATGAAGCTGCTAACATTGTATTTCTGCATTTGACTTCTCAAGTTGACAAGGAATGTACAGGTTGTTTCTGATCAATAAAAAATGTGTTGTCTTGGAATAGTAACGCATTCAGCTCGCCATTGTATCAATTGATTTCAGACTAAATGAAGCTAAACACTACCCAAACAAGCTGGAAAGTTCTCAAGTTAACAGCTAAGATTTTTGTCTATATTGTGCTGCTCCTTCCTTTTAAGAATGCCTCAACTCAAAATTCAGTGCTTGTGATTGTAAGTGACTGAACAGTCTTACCAGAAGAGAGCAGTTTTCTTGGAAGGGGTAGTCCAAAATCTGGTGAATGTTTATTTTTTACCTTGAAACTTATGGGATTGTGCAAGCAAAGTACTTCCTCCCAAAATAGGGTATTGGGATAGCAAAGTCCCATCTGTTTGCCATAGTGCTATTAGCAAACATAAAGGCATCAATCTCCTACAAAGTTTCACATCTACTGTAGTGGCTTTCTTTTTCTGTGGTGTGCATAAACACAAGCACACACTGAAATGCCATCCGGTGTGCACTAGGATTCGCCGATTAAAAAATATTTAAGGTACTGAAAAGTTTGAAGGATAGCTGATGTGTCAGGGTTAAGCACACTAGCAACAGAGCTTGCATAATGCTCCCTCTGCCCCTGACAGCCTAGAGTGGAGAAGTGAGCAGCAGCTGTTCAAGCTAGTGCTCTCACTGCCTTGGAAAGTATGGTCCTAAATGACACAGGAGAACCAGTATACATAAGGCTGAATCTACTCCTCAGTTAGGAGCTACCTAGTTGCATAAATTAACACTGACTAATTACTAACTGATCTCTGTCAAATAAAATGTCCACACAGATTTAGAACTTCATTAAAAATAGATATCTTCTGTGTTGACTTGTTGCCATATTGCAAAGTTGATGATTTAGAGATATGGGAAGACAATAGCAAGAACTATGCATTTAAAGCAAAATTTGGAAAATATCATATTTCTGCCATAAAATTCTTTTCACCTGAGTTAACAAAAACAAGTTAATGAGATAAAAGGATTTTAGAAATTATGTACAGAGTGCCCCAGCCTGGAAAAATACGTAATGATATGTTTGCAATTTTTCAGATTGCTGCCTCCTTTATTCCTGATGTTGTTTATTGCGGGAAAAGGATGTAATTGGGGCAATGATAAGGCCTTGCCAACAGGAAGAAATAGGATCAATGCAGCCATATGAAGCTTATTCTGAGTCAGTAAAGTTATTCTTTTCCAAAACTGAAATCTTATAAGCGTATTCATTTAAAGATCCAGTAATCTTTAGGCCTGTCTTGTATTGCTTTATAGTTTTCAGGAAAGTAATGTTCAAAATAGCTTAAATACAGATGGTTTTATCTATGGGAAGGCATCACCCTTGTAAAATGAAGCAAACCTAGGAGTCCAGGGAGTGTCATCCACTTCACAGTCATACTTATTTCACATCTCCTTTAAGTGAATGGGAATTTCAAATTACAGAACTGGTTGCTTTGTTGCAGTCTGAGTGGGGAAGCCTAATCTAAGGCTGTCTTTTCAACAGCAAATTTTCATCTGAAAGGTGCTTATCCATCTCTTTAAGCTGGACTTTTTAAATAGGTTTTACAGCAACTAGGCAGAAACTTGTTTGAATGCCTCTTTTGTTTTTTGAGGGAGTGTTATTTTTCTATTTGCTACAGAAGGTAGATTCAGAATATGCAGTTCATTTTCAAATCTATCTGAGATGGATCTAGTCCAAAGGCCTCCATTTGAACTTCCATGAAAGCTTTGATCATAGATTCAGAATTTGTAGCCCAAATGTGCTGTTTATCTGGGGTAAAAAAAAAAAAAAAAAAAAAAAGCTTAACCACAATCTCAGAAATATTCCTGGAGTTGTCAGAACAGGATGGGACATTCAGCTGTCTGTTCTAAATTAGAGGCTACGTGTGCTGATAAAAATCTCAGCAAAGGAACAGATAATGCCAAAGTAGCAAGATGTAGCTGATTAATTACCTTGTTGGCAATCTTTTACCTGTCTTCAGGGCAAGGCACTGGTGTCTTGCTGCTTTGCTGCTTTTGTAGCTCCACTGGGGCCAAGAGTGGGGCAATGCATTTCTCCTGAGGTGCAACAACTGTTAGCCCTTGCTTCAGATCATCTTTGGCACCTTTCTCAAAGATAGCTCACCTCTGAGAGGCAGAATATTCTTAGCTCTTATGAATTTCTGAAGTCTTTGAAGTTGCCTTGCAACCTGGTCATAAACTAGTGTTTGACAAGACAGTATTTGAAGTTCATTTGTGTAGCCTATATTGAGCTGCCCTTTGACTGCAACAGCTTTCATGCCTTCTACGTGGTTATTTTAGCCACTTAACCACCATGATACGGCAACATCTGCCATCAGGGATTAGTCACCACATTTGTCACGATGACCAGGTCAGGTTTGAGAGCCAGGATGTCTCTCTTGCAGAGGAAGAGAAGTTAGCTAATTAACGTTGTTTTTACGAAAATTTTGCACATCTTAGGAGACTATTAATTCTACTTAGAAGGCGTTAGCCTATGTTCTTTCTTAGAACTTTATCTTCCACTTCATTATTGCTTTTTAAATTATTTTGCAAAGGAATTAAATTATTCTGTTAACAGCTTAGAAATGCAAGTCTAGACTCCTGTTAACAAAAACCAGTAATCGTCCTTGCTATTATCATAATCTCTTTCTAAACTACAAGATAGCTTCAAGGCAGATGGGCTCATCTGGGCTCCAGTTCCCATGAAAATTTGAACAAGATATGTTTTGAGGGCCTTTCCAACCTAGGCTGTTTTATGATTCTGTTATTCTAAGTGCTCTTCTGAAAGGCATGATTCTGCAACATACATTTTTTTTCCCAGGATTTTGTGCAGCATACAAAGCAAGTTTCTCAATGTTACACTAGGAAATATTTCTGTACTGCACAATGAACTGCCCATTTTATATCAGCTGAACCATCAGAGTCCATGCAGTCTTAATTTTTTATTAACTACCTAATAATATGTATCTGCTGACCAAAAAGTTTCCCACCTATAGCTGGGACTGGTGAGCAGTTACCATGGCAGTATAGCAGAAGAGTTGAAAATAAGTGAACCAATGAATACTGGTAAACATATCTCCATTATGTTTGTTTCTCTTTCCTAAAATAAAGGTCTGCTGGTACTTAACAAGCCTTGCAAATTCTTTAGGTCCTTTTACTTAACTGAAACACACTGGTGTGGTTTATATCAGAAACTACTTAAGATGACAGACAAAGGAAGAGTCTTGTTTAGTGAACTCTGATCAGAATCTCATTACAGATTTAACTTTTTATGAGGTTGAAAAAGATTGATATAAGTCTTCTCTCCACCCTGCTGGGAGAAGTGAGGGAACAGCTCATGATAATCAGTTGCTGGCTGAGGTTAAAACGTAATACAGTTTTAACCATTCTGAATGCACCGTCTGAACTATGCAAATGTGATAGGAGAACCAGTGGTGGAGTTCCCAGTTGCTTGTAGCAAGAAAGCCATGGAAACATTGCAGAACTACTCACTGTTGTAAGATTTCCGGCTTAGTGTCTACCACATGGGTATTTGGAGATTCATCCAAAATGAATTCACCTCTTTCCACTCTTATTCAGAGGGCATCCTTGGAGATTCACTTATCAGTGAGCATGTCATTAATGTTCATTCTACGCTTACTTTGTAGGAGAGCTGTACTCAACATTGATTTAAAATGGTTAGCTCATGTCTTGGTGGAAGTCCAGTGATGACAACAGGGAAGTCAGTGCAAACTTACCCAGCTTTACTGGGGAGAATTTGTAGCCCTTGCTAGTCTTCACATGGTTGTGAATTCTCATCTCTTTTGGCTATACACTGCAGTTCTTTAAAAGCAGAAATTCTTTGTTCGTCCCAGGACTTATAGCAAGTTTTAAACTTCCTGAAAAAAGCAACAGTAAGTAAACTGCAGCAATTTCTCTGTCAAAGCAGGGCTTCACAGCCTCACTGGCAGTCTGCACGGTGGTGACTCTCCATCCCCACAGCAGAGTCATTGACATTCACCAACTGATGCCCTGTGTGAAGTGCCAAATTTACCCTTAGCAGAAGCAGCTACAACTTTATTCGTTACTGATGTTGCACCACAAGTGATTTACATCTCGCTCTTCACCTGGACTTGAATGGGATGTAAACCAGGAGACTTGCTAAGACCTTTTAAAAGCAATGGATTTCCAAATGCAGGAAAGACCAGTTTCCAAGCTGTATTTTGGTACAGCAGTGAACATGCAACTGGTGAGCTCTCTGACAGCTTGTTGGGGCTCACCCTGGCCACAGGTGGTTCTCATTAGTGCAGAGAGGGGAGCCTTGGCACTCCTGTATCCGGAAACTAAGTGTGAGCTGCAAACATAAAAATCAGTCACCATTGCATGACATAACATTGGCGAATCGCCACTTCCTTGCTGTCTCCTGCCCCCAAATAGCTATGTGTTGCCATAAGAACAGCCAAAGATGCCTCTTTCTTGGGATATGTTGAAATGTTGGGGTGAGAGGGACAGAGGAAGGTGACAAAGATTTTAAAAGTGCTGATGTACCATAATAAACTTGCCTGCTGATTCTGGTTCAACTAAACTGAGTGTGCAATCACTCTCACCTCCTACTTAGACATCTGATTCACATGGCATCAGCACAACTCTCCACTGGCAGAAGCTTTGTCTATGGTTAGGGAGAGCTGGATCACTCCACTCGTCCATACACATCATGCGTCTGCTTACATTTATCTGATTCCCACACTGACACTTGGATGCAGATTCTCTACTTACCACAAGCTGTCCTGTGTGGACTTGAAGAGGATAACTCTGAAGAAGTGACTTGTTAATTTTCTTTTCAGAATACAGATCTGCATCCTATGATCATTGAACAGGTGCATGAACACAAAGACAGAAAAGGGACAGACAGACATCAGCCCCTCTCCCCTACCTGATTCAAATCACTGTTGCTTTGTAGTATTATGGATTATAATTGGCAAACTTTTCTTGGCATTGCAAACTTGTCTTTACCATTTTCCTGAGGTCTGCTTACCAGCATTTCAATTCATACTGATATTCCCAGAAATTGTGATGATAAATATTTAGCACTTTTGTAGCTCTTTGTGTTTTCATGTCAATGTATCAACATTGACAAATGATTCATCTCAGATTCCTCAAAGGTGGTACAAAATGCAGTCCCAACTGCCTGACTCAGTCAAAAACACGCCAGGGAATTAGTCCTTGTCTGTGCAAGAGGCAGTGTACATCAGTTTCTCTAAACACTCGGAGTGGATGTGGATCTCTTGTTTATGTCCATTTAGTTTAAGCTGGAAACATACTCATAAAAACTGAGCCGATCAGATACAGTTTATCAATTTAAAATCAGCAATGTTATACAGCCTTAGTTTTGAAATTGGGCATTTTCCCCACATTTCTCAAGTCTCATTGCTCATTATGCCATTTTTCTTCTTTTCCATAGCTTGTTATTTTACTTCGCTTTTTCTGTTTAAAAACAAATAGGAATCATAGCTGGCATGTCTACTTTAGTGTATTCTCTGTGGAAAAAAAGATAGTATCTTCTTTGCTTGTATTTTCTACTGCAGAATTTCTTAATTTAGGTATCAATTACTCTTCCCCTTGGTGGACAAAGATGAGCTTAGAGATCTGTTGCGCAAGCTTAACACCCATAAATTTATGGCACCTAAAGGGATGCACCCACAAGTGCTGAGGGAGCTGGCCGATGTGATTGCTAAGACACTCTCCGTGATTTTCAATCGATTGTGGAGGACTGGCAAGGTGCCTGAGGACTGGGGGGAAGACCAATGTCACTCCAATCTTCAATAAAAGGCAAGAGGAAGGACCTGAGAAACTATAGGCCAGTCAGCTTCATCACCATTCCTGGAAAGATGATGGAATTAAACATAGAATCATAGAATAGTAGGGTTGGAAGAGACGAGATCATCTAAGTCCAACCACTGTGCCAAAGCAGGTCCACCTAGATCAGATCGCATAGAAACGTGTCCAGGTGAGTCTTGAAGACCTCCAAGGAAGGAGACTCCACAACCTCCCTGGGCAGCCCGTGCCAGTTCTTCCTCACCCTCACAGTAAAATAGTTTTTTCTTATGTTTAAATGGAACTTTTTGTGTTCCAGCTTTATCCTATTACCCCTTGTCCTGTTGCTAGCTACAATAGACAAAAGAGATGCCCCAACCTCCTGACACCATCCTTTTAGATATTTGTAAATATTAATGAGATCCCCACTCAGCCTTCTCTTCTCTAGACTAAACAACCCCAGTTCCCACAGCCTTTACTCGTAAGGAAGATGCTCCAGCCCCCTGATCACCTTGGTGGCTCTGATTGGATTGTCTCCAGCAGTTACTTGTCCCTCTTGAGCTGGGGAGCCTAGAACTGGACACAGGACTCCAGATAAGGCCTCACCAGGGCAGAGTAGAGGGGGAGCAGAACCTTCCTTGACCTGCTGGCTACATTCTTCTTGATAGAAAAACTCATCTTGGATGCCATCTCAAAACACATGAAGGAAAAGGTGATTATCAGAGGGAGTCAACATAGATTCACCAAGGGGAAATTCTGTTTTAGCCTCCTATGATGGCATGACTGGCTGACTAGATGAGGGGAGAGCAGCGGATGTCATCTACCTTGACTTCAGCAAGGCTTTTGACACTGTCTTCCATAACATGCTCATCAGAAAGATCAAGCAGTATGAATTGGATGAGTGGATGGTGAGGTGGATCAAGAACTGGATGAATGACAGAGCCCAGAGAGTGGTGATTAATGGCACAGAATCGAGTTGGAGGCCTGTGACCAGTGGAGTTCCACAGGGATGGGTTCTGAGGCTAGTCTTGTTCAACATCTTCATCAATGACCTGGATGAGGAGACAGAGTGTACCCTCAGCAGGTTGGCTGATGACACCAAAATGAGAGGACTGGCTGATTTCCCAGAAGGCTGTGCTGCCATTCAGCAGGATCTTGACCAGCTTGAGAGTTGGGCAGAGAGGAACCTCATGAGGTTCAATAAGCACAAGTGCTGCGTCCTGCACCTGAGGAGCAACAAGCCCATGCACCACTACAGGCTGGGGATTGACATGCTGGAGAGCAGCTTGGCACAGAGAGACCTGCGAATGCTGGTTGATAACAAACTAACTATGAGCCAGCAATGTGCTCTCATGGCCAAGAAGGCCAATGGCATCCTGGGGTGCATCAAGTAGAAAGTGTCCAGCAGGTCGAGGGAGGTTCTTCTCCCCCTCTACTCTGCCCTGGTGAGGCCTGATCTGGAGTCCTGTGTCCAATTCTGGGCTCCCCAGCTCAAGAGGGACAGGGAACTTCTGGAGAGAGTCTAGCTCAGGGCCACCAAGATGATCAGGAGACTGGAGGACCCTCCTTATGAGGAAAGGCCTCCTTAAGAGGAGGCTGAGGGGAGACCTCATTAGCACTTACAGATATTTAAAAGGTGTATGTCAAGAGGATGGGGAAACACTGTTTTTTCTTTAGTGTCCAGTGATAGGACTAAGGGTAATGGACAAAGGCTTGAACACAGGAAGGTCCACATAAAGATAAACTTTCTCCTGTGAAGGTGAGGGAGCCTTGGCACAATCTGCCCAGGGAGGATGTGGTGTCTCCTTCCATTGAGATTTTCAAATCCCACCTGAGTGCATTCCTGAGTGACCTGATCTAGGTGGACCTGCTTTAGCAGGGAGGCTGGACTGGCTGATCTTTAGACAGCCATTCCAACTCCTACCATTTGGTGATTCTGAGATTCTTGCTTTTTTTTTCAATCTATTTCATTGCCAGCTGAGTAAGTTAAAAATGCCTTTATCCTCTGCATGCATCACTGAACCTAGCAGATTGTCTGAATATGATTGAAAAGTATAATAATTTTCTTCCAGAAGTAGAAAAATTATCTAGTAGAGAAGTTACATGAATTGCATAACACCCCCCTTCCTCACCTGACACTCAGAGCTTGGAATAAAACCCAAAGTCTTTGGCTGCAGTCTGTTTCTAGATCACAGACCAAGTTACCTCAAAGTTAAAATGAATACAAAGCTACACTTTAAACAAGTTTCTGTTCTGTGTATGTTATTCTAAGAGGTAACAGTAAATCTTTTAAGCTGGCAGGCAGTTCCATAATTTGTTTTAGTACTGAGTCACTTGCGTATTCTGGTCAGGTAGCACCACCTCACTAAATGTTGGTGCTCGCTGGGGTTATTTAAGCATAGTCTCCTCTTCCTAAATTATTTTTGATGAAGCTTAATACTCCATGACATAGCTGTATAAATGCATCTGTCCATGTTCAGCACCCAAGCTCAGAATAACAAGGCCGTCCATGGGATGCACTACCTATTTGAGTCTTGGGAGCAGACTGTCCTGTCTTTACATCCCCTGCTCTCTCTGAGTAGATAATTTCTGAGGTGGGACTGTTGGCTCCTTTCCTTTCAGCAACACTGCCAACTCACTTTGAAAAACCAATAACCTCAGTTACTAGTTGGCACTAAAAGACATCATTAAGCCATGCCTCCTGCTGCATGCTGAGGTGTCCAATCTCACCCTCTGGCAAGGATAAGCCTTTGTGCCCATGAATGTTTCTGAATGTGCCTTTGGTTTTCCTTCTGCTTTCCAAATGGCTCCCTAGAAATCTGGACTTGTTTTCTCATTACTTTGATCTCTGAGTAGAATATGCAACTAAATATTAAAAAAATATCAATTTTGTTGTCACAATTTGGGTGGTGACCTTCCCCAGGCAGTGCTGTTCAGTATGAGTTGCTTCTCATTCCCTTTGTGGTCATAGGGAATGTGTGTGTATGTGAGGAAGGGGAGTGGGTGGCAAACCACTGTGTCCAGTGCTAATCATCCTCCTCTGCTGGGGTGGCTTTTCTTTCTCCATCCTTGCATCCCAGCAATGCTGCCTGCACTCATGCAGTCTCCATGTCCCTCGGTTGCCTCTGGTTTGTAGCTGAAAATGTTTAACAGAAAAAAAACAAACCACAAACAAAACCTGCTACATTTACAGTAGTTTTATCTTAGTGACAGAACAAACAACTATCTACATAGGTCTTTACCTAACACATTAGCTGAACTACTGCTGTCAAAGCAGGGACATTGCTGGTGCTAATGAGGAAGCATTATATTGAAGGAGACAAGATAGCTAAGGTATCAGGCAGGGGCCC
The DNA here is from genome assembly GCA_013401255.1 of Urocolius indicus. Lineage (NCBI taxonomy): Eukaryota > Metazoa > Chordata > Aves > Coliiformes > Coliidae > Urocolius > Urocolius indicus. Next base: position 121,454 of record WBNH01011279.1, on the reverse strand, counting down.
TAAGCAATTTCTTATACAGCTTTGCTCCCACTTTGCCACCTTCTTGTCATCCTATCTGGTGGTCCTCCCTCTGCTAGATGCTCATCTGTCTGGGATTAAAAGATACTGGAGTTGCTGCTTCAGCACATTCCTTCATCAGATGATCACCTCTGGTAGTTGCAGCAAAGGTCCCCAAAAGCTAGAGCAATATCACTGGTTTTTTAGCTTGCTAATGTTCTGAAAAGAGCAATATCAATATCAACAGCAGAAACTGAGAGCACAACTGAGCCGTGTCATCGGTTTGACACATTAAATGGTATGGGGATCAAAAGAGGAAGCCCACTGATTGAATAAGTCTTCATGTGAGGTTTTTGAAGGTGGATTTTTTCTTGTTAAACAAGGGATTAATAGATCCACGTCTACTATTAGTGATAACAGTGGGGAATTATTGCCTTTAAAGCCATGAAAGCATATTATGAGCTTTTGGAATAGAAAGTCAGGTCAAAGCTCAATTATTGGATGAAATGTGCTGTATAGCTCACAAAACTTTTTGTTCAGGCTTAAATTCCCCTTAGGACATCTACTTTGTTTCAGATACATGAAGAATTTGAATGTCTGAGGTTTGGTCTTTTTTAATGGATCGCCAGTCCTTAAACAAGTTCCAGTCACACAGTCTCAGAAAAAAATTCCATTATCTAGTTACTTTTAAAAAAATACAACAAAAACAAACAATCCAAAACAGGTTATAGAGCAGATACTGTTTAACATCCTGTTTTAAAGTTGTTAATTCACTTGAGAGCAAAGTGATTTTATTGTGGCTGCTTATGTGGTCATTTTGTTCTCCCTGAATTAAGATCTGTGTTGTATTTAGAGTTTTTGCAGGCTTTTATATAATTCAGAGCCCTTAAAGATATCTGGAAAGATTGCTGTACAGCTATCCTGGACAGCTTCCTGGATTAATAGCTCATAATTTCTCTCCTCATTAAATGGATGGTACTAGCACACAAGTTTTAAATTGCTTAGTTTTTCATGAGGTATTTCATGCAATACATCAGCAGTTGAAATTAGTTTGTCTTTGAAAGAAAAGTCACTGATGTTCAGAAGAGGCTGGGAGATACATTAGGACTGGTTTTGTAATCGCCAGAAAGGCTTTGATCCAGTAGAAGCTGTGGAAACCAAGACATGGTAGAAAACAAGGACATTGACATCTGCTAAAGAGCTGTAGAAGTATAATGACATTAAAACAAAGATTAGAGTGATCTACATATCCACCAAGCCTATATTCACTATATGTAATATACCCTTGTGATAGCACACTCTGAAGGAAAAAACTTCCAGTCTTGGTCTATGTTTTCAGATATTTCCAAAAATGTTGAGCTGAAATTTATCGTAATATTTCTCAACGCAAACAGTCACATTTTTTGTGGTGTTGTTAATATGTCATAGTTCCACTTATCCAGTTCTGAATTAATCTGTCTGAACCAAAGCAGAATCTAGTTGTTTTTTTTTAAATGCTAGAAGTACTTGCAATGGTGTTTAAAGCTTATATCGCTTGAAAATGGATACATTGAATAACTTTAGTCCAACTTTGGACCAAGGATTGTATCTGCAGTATCTCCGTACACAGTTGGTGCACTGAGCTGAGGAGAAGATTGTTCTGTGACTATGTTTCTCAACTCCTTCTCTTTGAAATCTTAGGAATAAGGTAATTTGGAAAGAAGAATGCCAATTACTCATTCCTTCTTTTCTAAAAAACTATGTGAAACCAAATGCCTTCTGCTCATCTTAACCCTAATTCTCTGGGCCATTTAATGCATTTCAGCCAACTTTCACACCTTTTTCCTCACAGTGTTCTACTATTTCTGTAAAAAGGCTGTGTTAGTTCAGCATACCCTAGAGTATTTACCCCCATTGTTCTCTGAATTCTCAGCCCATAGCCTAAAGAGTAACAACCTTCTGGAAGACAAGGAAGGATGAGCCTAGAGTTGCCGCGGGACTGTCTGAGTGCTTTCCAAAGCATATTTTCTTTAGGCATATAGCCGAATGATGTACTGAGAGTTGTTGGGTAGCTCAGAGGATTCTATTAGAAGGGGCTTTATGGATATCATTCTATGGATCATGATTTAAAGGGCTACATTTCCCACCAGGCTCTGGAGCTTTACTGTTACTAAATTTCTATTTTTTTAATAAACAGTTCCTTCTGAAGTGGCTTGATGCAGACATTTTCTTCAAACTGTAATCTTCGTTGCTTTGTTCTGGATTTAATTTCCAGTCTTCTACCATGTCAAAGAGTTGCAGACTCACATCATTGTTTTATTTTATTAGTCTATGGCAAATCTTTTCCTGAAACAGGAAGCAAGTCCTGTGAAATAATCTTTCCTGCTTAAATCAGTCAGTATTTGGAATGTACATCCAGCCTCTTGTGGATAAAGAGCGAATGTTACATGGAGGAACAGGAATATTTACGTGAAGAAAGCTTGAAACAGGTGTAAAAAAGTCTTGGAAATTATGAGGTATCGTCTCTGACTTGATAATTTGCCATAAAGCACCATTTATGTTAAAACAAACAATACATTATTAAAAACATAGTGTATTTTGATTTCTCCATTCCCAAAGTCCATCTGATTTCATATGATGGTACAATGTAGGTCATGTGTTGCAGTACACATAACTCATGGTGCAGCTATCTGTGAGAAAAAAACAGAAGGATTACTCTTCCATAAAGACAGATTTCTGTACCTTTCTGTTGCCCATCATCAAAGCAATTGTGGAGATGAGACCATGACATGCAAGTACTCTCAGTGTTGTAATAACTCACTAAAATCAGTGGTGTAGCACTGCTACAATATTAGATCTGCAATTTCGAAATCAATACCACCTAAACACCCCCCATCCTCTAAAGCTACCTTAATAACCTTAAAAAATTGGCATGGTTGTCTTTAAAAAGAGATAAGCATTATAACACACATTAGACTTGTGACTAAAATCTCCAGATTGTTCTTCCTGTATTTTTTTTAATTAAACCAAATACATGATTCTCAATAAAGATGCACATTGTTATTGCTTCCCTTGATAAAAGATAGCATGATGACATTTGGTCTGGGCTTTCAAACATCCTGTCTTTACATCCTACGGAAATATTAGCTTCTGGCTTCTGAAGTATTGTGTGGAATAGCTGTGCAGATTTCTTTTCTTCTGTTTTCTCTCCAGTTATCTGATTTCACTCTGGTTTCTGTCCCTATCACCTTGAAAAAGAATGTTTAATAATATAAACCAGAAAATTAAACATATTAGGAGAACTCTAGCTTCCTTTCTCTTTTATGCCCCGTCTTTTACTGTTTCTTAAGGAATCCAAAATTCTATTTATTTTCCTTATTTATTAATGAATAAAGAGCATTTAAACCTATGTCATTATATTAATATATGCAGTTATTTTGTTGATGTAGTCTTATGCCACTAACCAGACTGAGTTGTAATGCAGATCTGCATGCAGTTTTAAGCGTTTATATGTTTGCCAATGAAGCAATTTCAGTCACTATACATAGATACCTAGCTAGAATATATGAGAATAAAACAAAACAGTGTGCAATCCCATGAGCATTTGTAGTTAGTCTACTGAGACAAATTAAGACTACAAATCTACTGCATTCTCAGACCCTTCAGAGGAAATACAATCAACAGGACTTGATAACAGACATTTTCCTGCCACTGTGAATCACATCATGTCCTCTCTTTGATCGAAAGCACTGAATGAATTTTTTATGTGTGGTTTGCATTATTGTCAGGAGTTAGGTCGGACTCAAGAGAAAAGCTGTTGTATGTTTTTTTGCTTTCACTTGGTGAGTCAGAAGTGAGTCTGTAAAACATTGTTGGTTGTTGGAGACTTTCTACAGAAAACATAATTTTTTTTTACATTTATGTATTTTGATACATATTCTTGAATGCTTTATGCAACACAATTAACTGCTTCTGACACCAAAGTAACACTATTTATATAATTTTTGTTCCTGGTCCTTAAACAAATGTAACAGCTCTCAAACTCAGTCAGAATTTCAGCTCAGTCTCACCCAAAATTCTTTTAGACAAATTAAAAGAAAAGAAAACCACTAAGATGCTAAATTAACTTCCATTCAGATTGGATTTTCTAAATTTCTAAATAGTTGTGGTGAACATTGGTAGTCATGAAGTCAGGATTTCTTTCTCTGCCTTCAAAGGCTGTCATATATAGTGAGACTCTTCTCCTCACTCCATCTACACTTTCATCTCCATCTCCTCTTACCAGTCAGACATTTTCAGGTAGCTCAGAGGAGCTTAGGGCCATTTTTATCTCATGCTACTCTGCTGATGTGTTTTGAAACTGACTGTCATGCTTACTCAACGCTGGGAAGGTAAAAGAAATTAAATAGTTCCCCAGAAGGCAGCAAGTATCACTTTGGAGGAAAACAAAAAACAACAACAACAAAAAAGGAAGCTTAACTGGCCTTGAATTATTTTTTAGAATTGTTTTGTGTATTAGTGTGTGGCTTCTACTGTGGTATTCTGAGTGTGATCAAGTGTGACCCCTGGCCTGTAAAAAAGGGGAAAGCTTTGTAGTACAATGGAGGTGGACTGTAGATGCTTGTTTTTGACCATTGGATGAGTTGTGAAGCTCAGAGAAGATACAGGAAAATGACTCCTGCACTGTTCTGTAGTGAAAAGTAGAACGTAAAGTAGAACACAGAGCTGTAGGAAGATGCAGCAACTGGAAATCACATCGATATGAAACTATCACAGAACTTAAATGTAGTAGAAAATAATAAGGCAGTAGAAGGTTTGCTATTATTTGAAGTAAAGATTGCATGCCTTTCTAAACTATAAACTGTAATTCAACCACAAGTTATTTGTTCAATAAAAGAATTGCTGTTGTGCAGGAAGTCAGAATTATTACATCCTTTCCTGGCTTTGGAAATTATGAGGCAAATCCTGGTCTGAAATCAACTCCTAAAACATCAGTACATGCAGGATCTGAGCTGACAAATATGTTTTTACAAAGAAAAATATTCCAAATAATTTCTACTGGAGGCAAAATTCACAGACCTAACATCTGTAATTACTGTGTTTGGTAATTCTGTATATGAGATTTTTGGTTTGTTTATGTAATCATTTTTGTTCATATTTAATACTATGTCTACTTCCTGTCACCAATTCTTAAACCATAATTAATGTAGTAATTAAATAGTAGATACTGGAGAAGTTGTAGCAATGTACACAATGCAGTAATAAAACATACTCCAGCAGCTCCTTCAGTCAAATATCTGTGAATAAAAAAGCAGTTTGTTTTTCTGTATTCAATTAAAATTGAAATTAATTTTCTGTTTTTTAATGTTAGACTGATATAAAAAGATGAGAACATTTTATGGCCACGGATTACAGCTTTGTTAAGGAGTCACAAAAGATTAAAGCGCATCTGCAAGAAGGATGATTCACGGATTCAGTAGGAAGCTTTGGTGGGAAAACAAGCTTATAGAGTAGGAACTGGTCAAAAGAATATCACCTTTAAGAACTGTTTTTCACTGTGTTATTTCAGAGCATTACTTGGTCAAGCATTTAAGTACCTCTTGGCCCTTTAGAATTTCTAAAATTTCCAAATGAATACTACTATACTTTAAGGAAAAAACCCAAAACAAAACAATTTTCAGAGTACTGGTGACAACATTGAAAACCAGAATTTTTGCATCTTTGCAAAAATAAAAAGATTAATCTACTACATCTTGCAAGCTTCCAGTTGGTTTTGACATTACGTGCGATTTTTTGAAAAGCAAAAAATTAGTAAATGGTTTCTCAGTGTTTGTGTGTGTCTTCTTTATCCATACATGCATATACTTGTTTGGTGTCTGGTTTCCCTCACTTAGGACTCATTCTGACTTTGCTGATGTTATATGTGTATGTTAACTAAGAAAGTCACACCAGGATCAGAGTTGGGCACAAATATAGATGATTGCGATCAATAGAGAATGTAATGATATCTCAAAAACTGAATAAAGCCCTAATATATGTTGCTTACTGTAAATTCTTATAGGTTTTACGGCAGTCACTCCTGTGTGTTTAAAATCTTTGAATAAGAGAAGATGACTCTGTGTCACTGAAAAAATATTCTGCACTAGAAGTTCTAATTGAAGATACTGATGAAGCATAAATATTGCATGAGTAACAACTTGTAGCCTTATTGGAGGCCAGAAGTGACAGAATGAGCATTCCTAAGCTGTTGGCATAATTTGAATTTGATGGGTAGGGCATGAGGAATTGAGTACCTTTGTGACTAACACATCTGAAACACCAAGGAGAGTTCAGAACTGAGAAGCAGTTCCTCTAGATTCACAATTTGTGAGACAAAGTGGCTTTAAATTTTTAAATTTAAATACATTGCAGGTCAGGTGGCAACTAAAGGGGAAGAGATGCATTGTAACTTGTGTATATTATCTGAATGCAGGACCAGAAGAAAGCAGAATCAAGTCCAACAGTATAATGTACGAATAACTGAAGCAAGCAAATGAAACTAAGAGAATGAGATTTTAACTGAAACATAGTAATAGAAATAATTTGTACTGTGCTTACATGGAAAATCTTGAAATAAATCAAAGGCAGACAGATGTGTTGTGAAACAGAGATAGGTAATGAAACTACTAAGAACTCAACAACCCATTGATGGACAAAAATCACAAGTCAGTTGGCAGAGAGGAAAGCAAACAAAACAAAATATTCCCCTATGGTGACAGAAATATGAGCAGAATACAATCCATTGGGGATTTTGTCAGGTGGAGCCAAACTGTAGCACTAGCCCTGAATGTGCTTGGGTGCTACAGAAGCTTGAATCTGGGTAAACGCCAATCACAGCTCAATAATCTCCTTTAAGTTACAATAATTCATTTTTTTAATGCAGGATCTTTAGCTTTTTTCTTTTACACCCAAAAGCTCTGAGAAGTTTTAAAGTTTATAACTTTCAGTTTGTAATGACAATCAGAACGAGAAGTGAGTGCTGAAAAATTGTTTAATAAAATGCTCTAGAGCACTAGTTCTGGCAATTAATGGTATTATGCCCGTGCCAGAAATCCCTACTGAACCAACAGGTATGACCTCTCCTTTTAAATATTGTTTTCACTTTACAGAAACCAAAGCGAGATTTCAAGCAGCACAACTCTGTCGAAAATCGTACTTATGTTTTTATTCATTTGTATGTATTTCATGTCAAATCTTACTAGGTAAAGGAGTAATCTTCCTGACATTTACAATTTCCAATTAAACCCCCCAGCAGAAAAACTTTTTACAATTGTATTTATTTTCCTTTATAGAGTTAACAATAGTTTGGAATTTTTTGTTCCATTAATAGGTAGTTCTCCTTAAACAGCTCTCAGAATCAAATATATTTGTTTTAAAAACTGAAAACTCTTTGAAATTGAAAAAACTTTGTTGATAGAACAAAACTGTTTATTGTGAATACTGATATACACTACTAGTAACTCTATGCTCTAGCTCTGGAATTCTGCAAAATATTTTACAGTGAATGAACAAGAATAATTATCATTTTCCTGCTAGTTTTGTTTCAGGACCTAACACATCAACAAAGCATCTAATGTCTCAAATTTAAAATGTTGGATTTTTTTAAATTAATTATTCTTAAAAGTTTTTTACCAACATAAGTTTCTTAATAGAAATATTGTCAGATCCTAGCTTTTCCAGAAATAGTCAAATATCTCATGTCATTGATTAGTAGTATTGTGATTACAGTAATAGCAATTATGGAATTAATTTTTGTTCTTTTTTCTCCATCATTTGATCATCCAGAAGAATTGCATTTCAGAATGTTTTCTATTCACAACAGCTGTGAATTCAGTGGAACACTTTATATGCATAATTAGATTGGAATTTGTTAAAAAAAAATCAGCAAACTGTTCAATGTGTTGAGGACCTGTACTTTACAGCTCTGTCCTGACAGAGTGAGTGGAATGGCATTGTGTGTCAGCTTACTAAATCACTCTAAAATGTCACGTTACTGCTGTTGCCAAACAGCCTTACAGACAGATTTTCTCTCCTGCTTTTCTATAGCTCTGGGCCTACTGGGTTCAGGTCATTTAAAGTTTTCACACTGGACATGGTAGGTGTAATAACATTATACTTGCATGTTTTAATGTTGAAAACCAAGTGCAAAAAACATTCCTTTTCACCAAATGTGTGGAATGAAAATATCCAGTGCATTTTAGATAAGATGTCAAATGGTATTTTTGAACAGAGAACTTGGAGTTGTAGATAAGCAAAAATTACCAAAAGAAAATATTTTTAAACATGTGAGATTTGGTGTTTATTCTCTAACTTGGTTAGTTGTTTTTATCTATATCCACAGGTTGTTTGGTGTGACTTCTCTTACGCAGACAAACTGTTCAAGCACTTGGATGATCATTAAAAACCAAGAGTTATATTGGTATCACCATGCCAATCCGATTTTACTGCTGGTGATGTACTACACCCTCGCAACTCTTATTCGTCTTTGGCTACAAGAGCCCATTGTAAAGGTAACTTTCTTTTCTTTTTTTAGCTATAATGACTATGAGATTAGCCAATTCAGATACTTGCAAACAGAGGTGCAAACATTCAAGAAGTTTAAGGGAAATAGTAAGTGCAAGCTTGTACCTTGAATTCAGTCTTTTTGTTAAGTGTCTTGATGAGTCTAATCTTGCAGCAGTTACATGGATATTGTAGGGCCTACAGTGGCAGAGCAATAGTGCTTATTCTGATTTCAAAAGCCAGTGTTGATATGAAGTAGTGTTAAGTAAGCTATCAAATAGAAGGCAGACACCCAGGGCTTGTGTAGCTGAACTGACTTAGGATTTAGATTGGCACAAGGTACTGTGAGACAAGGCAGAGATTTGCTATTTTTTAATAGATTGAGAAAATTTTTCTTACAATCTTTCCTCCTGAATCTGTGTGCCTGAGTGAAAATCCCAGGTTTCATTGAAGAGCAAGAGAAAAAGGAGAGAGAAAGTAAATGTTTACTTATTCCAGTTTCAGAGGAAAAAAGGAATATGAGAACTCAAAGGTATCTTAAAAGCTTAGAAACTGGAAGCATAAAGTGGATGATTCAAAGCATTATTTATTTTAATCTCCTGATCATCTGAGGCTTAGTATGAATTTTAGAGTTCAGGTTTAGCAGTGCTGTAAACCACAATGAAAATACTCTTGATTGTGAATTAATGGAGTTTGTAGTTACAAGTGAAAATGTTGAAGGTTTTCTTATTTTATGGATGTTTCTTCATTTAATAGATAATGTAACAGTTTAACATTTAAAATGGCAGACAAAATACATCATCTCTGAATTGAATTGTCTGATATTTGAGGTTTAGATAAATTGGGCTTTGTAATAAAATGTGAATGATACTGAACTGTCATCTTGAAGTATTAAAACATTGTGTCTTAAGTTTCCAGGAATCTTAAACTAGCCTCTCTAAAGTCACAAGGTTTTAAAAAATTCTGATTCAATGCCCTCTGGCACTGGCTTCTTTTAAGAGATTTTTTGGACTTTTTTTTCTGCAGCTGAAACACCTGGAAACTTGCTTTTTTTTCTTTCCTTAAGTGAAAACTGATATTTCCAAATAATAATATGATTTTAGCATTGGGGCTGTAACTAAAATTTAACATCTCAAAGACTGCACAGTAAAATCATGAGAACTGCTCACAGAGGAGTAACCACATGTGAAATGCAGTTACTGGGAGCTCTGTGATCTCAGCATCTCTGGGAATTCATTTACAGTACCTGGGTTGTTTCCATCCAGTTTTCACCATCTTGAAGTTTGGTGCTGGGTCTAAGTTAGTTACAGTGCTTTTTCAGTGGAGATAAATGGGCCTGTTTGTCACAGGGTAGAGTGTATGGTGGTTTGATTCTGGCTGGATGCCAGGTGCCCACCAAAGCTGCTCTGTCACGTCCCTCCTTAGCTGGACAGGGGACAGAAAATACAAAGAAAGGCTCATGGGTTGAGATAAGGACAGAGACATCACTCAGCAGTTGCTGTCATGGGCAAAACAGAACCAACTTGGGCACAACTAGTTTAATTTATTACCAATCAAAATGGAGTAGGGTAATGAGAAATAAAAGAAACCCTGAATCTTAAAAAAACACCTTCCTTCCCACTCCTTCCTTCTTCCGTGATCTCTACTTCCTCCTCCTAGTGGCACAGAGAAATGGGAAGTTGGGTCTGCAGTCAGTTCATCCCAGTTGTTCTCTGCCGCTCCTTCCTCTCAGCAGGAGGACTCCCCACACTCTTCCACTGCTCTAGGATGGGATCCCACCCACAGGAGACAGTCCTCCATCAAACGTCTCCAACATGGGTCCTTCCCAACAGGCTACAGTTCTTCACGAACTGCTCCAGCGTGGATCCATTCCAGGGTATCACAAGTCCTGACAGCAAACCTGCTCCAGCATGGGCTTCCCACAGGGTCACAGCCTCCTTTGGGCAGCCTCTTTCACTCGTTCAGGCGTGGGGTCCTCTTCAGACTTCAGGTGGGTTTCTGCTCCCTTGTGGCCTCCGTGCTTCAGGGGCAGGGCCTCACCATTGCTGCATCACAGGAACAGGTGGTGCCTCTGCTCTGGCACCTGAAAGACCTCCTCTCTGTCTTTCTGTGTTGACTTTGGTGTCTGCAGAGTTGTTGCTCTCACATTCATCTCTCTGGATGCTGCCATTTTTGCACGTGTGGAGTAACTTTTTTATCCTTAAATTTGTTAATCTCAGAGATGGCATAACGGTCGCTAATGGGTTTGGTCTGGCATTGGCTCTGTCAGACATAGGGGAAGTTTCCATCAGCTTTTTACAGAAAGCCACCCCTATAGCCGTTATGCTATCAAAACCTTGTCATGCAAAACCAAAAGAGAGTGAATTCTGCACGTTCCTCCAGAGACTAGAGAGGAACTATAAGTGGACTTCCCTGTACTTCCTTCTCTAGACTACTCATGTTGTCTGAGGTGGATAGTCTCATAAGACGTTAAAATCAGTCTCTGAGAACTGCAAACAAGTCAAATTAGAGATGCTTGCTAAGCAATTGAGCTAGAGCGGGTATTAAAGGAGGTTAACTTAAGAAAAGTTGATGTCTCTCAAACCTGTGGCTGCATGAGCATCAATACAAAGTTTTGACATTCCTGTGGGAACTTCAGATGCCAGGGGAATTATGCTTCCCTCTGAGGAAAAATGTACTCTTAAAAGAAAAGAACAATATAAAGAAAATGATACTCATGCACAGGATGCAGAGATGTAAGTATTTGTCATTAGAAAGAGATGCTGAGATTTGCAAAATTTACCATCTTCTACACACTTTCTCCTTACAGCCTTTTTTTTTTGCCTATATACATTTTCTTCATTTATTCTTTAGTAGTGCCATAGATCAAGAATTAATATTTCTGTTACTGGCTTTGTCCTGGTAGACTCTATTCTCAATTATTTATATCCAGAAACAATTGTATTCCAGATTTCTCTGAAATGTTTTTTGTCTTATGAATTTGTGGTGCATTTGATTTATTATGGACCTAAGTTTGTAACTTCCCTTTGCAATCCCCAGTGATTTTAAAGTTACACTGTATTTAGGATCTCACAACTAACCTACCTGTAACTGGATGGATGGCAAAGACGATATGCTACACCCTGTTTAGTATAAAGCAGTTGTTCATTGCATACTGCTGTCATGTTCTGTAAAAAATGGCTCATCTTAGAATTCTATTCAAAAAAAACTCTTTTGAACAAAACCTGGTATGGTGGTTTAGCCCAGTGTCCACCAAGTCATAACATCACTCCCTCTCCTAAACTGGACAGGAGAGAGACAAATATAACAAATGGCTTGTGAGTTAAGGACAGAGAGATCGCTCAGCAATTAGCATCATGGGCAAAACAGACTCAACATGGAGAGAAAAAGGTTTGATTTGTTAAAAGAATAAGAGCAAATAAGATATACAACTGTCTTAAAAACACTTCCCCCCACCCTTCCCAGGGCAACCCTTCCTTTTCCCCAGCGGCACAGGGGATGGGGGTTGAGGTCAGTTCATTGCAGATGGACTTTGCCTCTGCTGCTTCTCAGGGGGAGGCCTCCTCACACTTCCCACTGTTACACTGTGAGGTCCCTCCCCACAGGAGACAGTCCCTCATGAACTTCTCCAGCGTGGGTCCTTCCCATGGGCTACAGCTCCTCACGAACTGCTCCAGCATGAGGCCTCTCACGGGGGCAGCTCCTCACGTCCTGCTCCAATGTGGGTCATCCACCAGGAGAACAGTCCTTCAGGTACCAACTGCTCCAGCTTGGGTCCCTCACAGGATCACAAGTCCTGCTAGCAAACCTGTTCTGGCATGGACTCCTCTCTCCCCATGGGCTTCCAGATCCTGCCAGGAACTTGCTCCAGGGTGAGCTTCCCACAGAGTCACAGCCTCCTTCAGGCATCCACCTGCTCCGGCATAGGATCCTCCACGGGCTGCGAGTGGATCTCTGCTTCCCTGTGGCCTCCATGGGCTTGCAGGGAGACAGCTGCCTCACCCTGGTCCTCACTACATATCACAGGAGAGTCTTCCAGGGCTAAGCACTCTCCTCCTCCTCCACTGGCCTTGGTGTCTGCAGAGACAATTTCACATTCTCATTCCCTGTTGCTGCTGCAGTTTAGCAACTGCACAACAACTTCTTCCTCTTCTCAAATACGTTATTCACAGAGGCGTTACCTCCATCCCTAGTTGGCCAGGCCTGGGTCAGCTGTGGGGTCCATCTTAGAATTGACTGGACCTAGCCCTATCATCTACAAAGGAAGCTTCTGGCAGCTGTTGTTTAAAGAAGCCACCCCTGTAGCCCCTCCGCTTCCAAAAAACCTGTCCCAGGCAAAACCACTACACCTAGATGGAACAAAATGTGTATGATAGGTTATGCATAAGGAAATATTTATTCAGTCTAAAAAGATGTACATAAGCTAAATAAAATACTGGCATAGCAGATTCTAAAAATGGAATAAGACATGCAGGCTTGGTATTTTTTCTTTCCAGTATGAATTAAATCATGGAGTTTTTCATGGACAGAATTCCTGCTGGATTGCAACAGAGGTTGTATCCGAGACAGATGCTTTTGAGGCTATCTCTGAAGACTGCAGCCGATGAACAATTTTACAAGAAAAATATCCACTTCAAATCTTAAGTTTCAGGGTGAAGTTTTGTGTGTGTGTGCCACAGCCTGTCAAAGTACAGCATGAGATTTCAGGGTATGATCTCTGTGTGGGATTCTGTATGGATTTTACTCATGCAAAACGCACTTGGCTGTCAGTGGAAGTTTTGCTTTTCTTATGCCTACTATTTTGGATCTCAATCTCTTCTAACACCGAGTCTTGTGAAATTCTACCTCTGCAAATGTGAAAAGGCAATCTACCTCTGGAAGTTTCAGCTCTTAGTTATAACTTCTAGTACCGAGTAAATGAATAGGGTCCATTCATTCTGTTGAGTGAATGGTAAGTAGTACAGAAATCAACAGTCAAGAGTTACAGCAGTTTAATGTAGAGTCCTCCTATAAATCTTTTTAATTGTTTGAATTAAGAGGCATTTGAAATTTGCTCAGGTAGTGGAAGAACTGGAAGAATTAGACAAGTCAAAGGACTCTGACAACTTGTAATCATGTGAGTAGTGCTGTGTTTTCTGACTTTTCTTCCTTGTCTGAGAGACGAAACAATATTTCTCACCCTTACCCGGTAGTCTCTTAGACTAAAAAGATGTTACTAAAATCATTGTCTACATTTTAGTTCTTTTGGTATTGTTTTGGTTACCCTGGTGCCAAAGTAAATGCTACTGATAAATAGCTCTTTATGGTCCACGTTTACATTAAAGTTTCAAATGGCAGTTACAAATATTTTAAGCACAGAATCAGTTTATTTCCTCTCACAGTTTGGCTAGAAATGCCCTTTGACAATAAAATTTAAGTACATAGTTGTGTGTGAAATGTGCTACCATTGCCCCGAGAAGTAAAACTAAATTAATAACCATTGTTTATCTAAGTCAAGATTTGAAAAATAGGACCTTACTGCTAGGATTGGAACAGAGAGAGTTTCAAAACCAGCTAGGATGTTTGGATGTTTTGTTCCCATGAGTAGCTTTGCAGACCTCTGCCCAGCATCAGCTGATTCTGCATAAACAATGAGAACACTTACTGCCAGCTAGTAAATGCCTAATTTCAAACCCTGCCTTTGAAACACCTCAAGTTCAGACGAAAACTAGCTTTTACACCATGAAGTGTCTCTTTGTTGGCAGTAGATAGATTTTAAATTAAACAGCATGTACCAGGGCAGATGGATATTTCTGTTGCAAACCAAAAGCCAAGTTAGTAAGACTTAATTTCAAGCAGAAATAAAAGTATCTGTAAAATAGAAAGGATGAAATAGATAAGATCTTAAGTTCTTACAAACAAACTGTTTCAGGGTGAAATAAAATACAGCAATTAGTTGACTTGACCAATTGCTTTGTAGTTAACAGTAGGATAAGTTCAGACTGATGTTACTAAAGCTAGCGTGTAACTTGTATTTTGGCTGCAGCTCAGCAAAGTTCCGCAGCCTCCACTTAAATCATATTGAAGTCCATATGACCTTGCCACGGGCATGGGGTTTCATAAGCACTTATATACTTTGCTGAACAGGGGTGATTTTATGAAACAAGACCTTACAGCTGTATGAATGGGGATTTGTCTCAATACCCTAAACAACTGATACTGATGGAGGTTGTGATAAGAGGAGGTAGAGTTTTGGTAATTCTTTGGTAATTTGAAATTTATTGACCTTTGGTACGTTCAACAGCAATGTAAAACCCAAATCAAGCCCTTCTGATTTCTTACTAGAATCACATGTGTGTGTATTTGGCACTACAGCACTTTTGCAAAGGAGAATAGGGTTTTTTTTGAAGCATAGGTAATTCTACCTTTCAATCCTCACCATTCCTACTGGTTTTGAGATAGACATCCTGGTATTAATGACTGGCAGAGTGGAATAGCAACTGCTATTATTATTCTATAATATTCATTTTACAGTCTTCCATACATTCTTCTGAAATTTTGAATACTTATTGCTTCCATCAGAGCCAAAAATCTAAAACCCACATGAAGTCTTGGGAGGAGATGAAAAACCAGAAAGCTAAGTGGAAATGGCAAACAGTAATGAAAATAAAAGGTAGGCTCAAGGTCTAAGGTTCACAGTGAGAAATGGGGCAAAGGCAGAGAGCAGAGTAACTTCAGTAGTGACTGTTTCTCCCTGATGGTATCCTGAGGCCTGATTCCTGATGAGTAGTGTTGTACTGGAGATGCTCATAGCTTTCACATTCAGCATGTTGGCTTCAGAGCATCCCCTTCCTCCCTTTAGCATCACATGATTGAGCTTCCTCCTCTCAGTGGTATGAACAGGAAGGTTCTCCTGCTTTGTGACAACTCAACTGGGAAGTTCAGGATTGCAGGAGAAAGAGGGTCAGTACAGAAAGAAGTCTTAAGACCGCTGCATTAGCAATCCTCTGCAATTTAGAGTTTCCTGTCACAAATGAAGAAGAAGAGCATGTGAATCCTAGACAATCACAGAGTCATAGAACAGTTCAGGTCAGAATGGACCTCTAGAGACCATCTTTTTGTGAGAGCAGGACCTCAGATTAGGTTGTCCAGCACTAAGTCTTGGATTTTTCCAACAAAGGCCTATGATATTCTCATGATGAAATATTTTTTTTTAATATCAGAAAGCATTTCCCCAAAGCAAATTACACCATTAACCTCTCGTTCTATAACCATGCCTTACCACAAGAAGGATATTTCTTGTTTCTTCTAAAAATAATTACTACTACTACAATGTAAATATAAGAAGGTTTAAAAAAAAGAAAATTCCTGCATCTTCCAGCTTTTCCAACCCTCTAATCATCTTGGCAATTTTCTGATGGACCCTCTCCAGATTTTCTGTGTCTTTCTTGAACTAGGGGATGCCAGAACTGGATTTCAGGTATGACCTGACACTTGCCAGGTACAGTGGAATAATCACATCCCTTGATCTGCTGGCAGTACTCTTTGCTGATGCAGCCCAGGACGTGTTTGCCTTCATTTGCTGCTGGGGTTTGCTGCTGGCTTGTATTCAGCTTGCTGTGCACCCAGACCCCTTGAGCCTATTCTACAGAGCTGCTTCCCACATATTCTGTCCACAGCCTTTACTGTTATGTTTATTGCAGATGCAGGACTTTATATTGATCTTTGTAAACCTTGTGCATTCTTTGTTGGCCGTTCTCTAGTCTGTCTCTATATGATGCCTCTTCCTTCTACCTACCTCACCTCCTCATCCAAAACCTTTGTGTGAGAGCATTCCACATAGATAGTTTTGAAGATACTGAATAGTATGAGACTTGCTGTTGGTCCCTGAGGAATTCCACTTATGACTGACTACTGTTTTGAGTTTGACCCATTTCCCCACTTTGAGCAAAACAGTGTAGCCAGTTCTCCACCAATCTTGTGGTCCATCTGTCATGCTTATCAGCTTGTCAACAAAGACTTTTGGCACAGTGTGTCAAATACATAGCTAAAAATCAAGGTAGCTAATAACAATAGCTCTCCCTTCATCCTCTGAACTAGTTTCAGCATAAGTAGTAATCAGATTACCCTTGGTAAATCCATATTGACTTTTTCCACTCATCTTGTGTTACATATGAGCATGAGCACACACAGGTATTTTTATGGCTTGACTCAGAAGATAGGCTAGATGAGCTTAGATGGGTGACCAGCACTGACTACTGTATTATATATTCTGGTGTAATCATCAGGAAACATCTTGGCATAGACAGACTAGTCATTATGAAGAAGCACTGTCACTTTTCTAAAAATGTCATTTCACTAAGTCATCTATCATAGATTGAGTGCATTAGATCTATGATTTAAAACACTAAAAGGTGTTTCAAAGACATAGTTTGGAGAGGGACCATTAATTAGGAGGAAAATTTAAGTTCCTCTAGTGAGATTGTTATTTAGAGAGCTGTATCTAGTCTTGTCATTTGTATTGTTTAGCAGATGCCTGAGGAGGAGAAATGCCTTAACAGGGAAGATGACAAAGAAATAGCCTGCAGCCCAGTTCCAATGACAGCGGAGAGAAGACGAAGTCTGTGGTATGCAAGCCACTATACAACTGATGAGAGAAAAGTAAGGCTGGATTAAATGTCTTTCAGTCAGTTAATTCTGTCACTGTTTCTTGGAAAGTAAGGGAAGTAACATTATGCAGATTACAAGTAATATTATCATGGTATTCAAGGCTGTGTGGCAGAGTACGAATATATTTCGTAAAAATTAATAACACAAAAACAACAGACAGTGTAAGGAAGTAAAAGAACATGCTCTATGTTTTCAGCCTCTTCATTTAAGCAATTTACATGAGGGTTTTGGCATGAGGCCATTATATTTGTGCAAATTAGTTCAAAAGCCTGTCAGGGAGCTAAATCCTGATGTAAAGACCTGTTCTGCCTTGTTTAGCACTTTCATCAGTAAGGGGGAGCTTACTTTTCTCCAATCATACCGGTGACTTTTATAGATATTTATAGCAGGGCAGGTAAGGCAGTTGGTGTAAAGGCTCCTGGAAAGGTCCAGCTTTCTGCCGTCTGTCCTTACTATCTGCAGTGCAAACTTTCGTTTGGTGAATTGCAGTCAAATTAGGCATGTACAAACACTCTGTTGAGCCACATATACTCAAGCGTCAAATGATCCACCATGATAATAATAATAGTAAATGAGCTGGCAAATGAATGAAGTATTGCATTTTATATTAGTATAAACATTTAATAGGAAGTACCTTCATAATTACAGTAATTCTAATGATCATTAAAAACTTTGTTTTAAGTAGTGGATCATTAGAAGGACATTAGAAAGCAGTTAATCAGTATCATGCCATACTGATTAATTCTTTGACCTGATAGCTACAATTTCAATGCAACTTTCTCAGTTTTTGTTTAGAATTCACAGGAACATACGGTGAAGTCAATGTTGTGGCACACTGAATAAAATTTTGTGGAGCATAGTGTACAATTCTGCTGGCTTTTTAAGAACTCTTTCTGAGTTTCTTAGTGCAATTCTGCAAAAGTCAGCAAATATGCATGCATGTACTGAAAAAGTTAAACTTACTAATGCTTGAGCCATGCTTCTTTAATAATTTGTCCTTGCATTGCTTTTTGCAGCTTCTGTCAGTGACCCAAGATGAATACAAGCCATCGGATGTTAGTATACTACTAGTCTTTGTAATTTTATAATAATTCTTAATGTGTGTAAAAATGGATTACACAGATAAAAGCTGTAATGACATTTTTAAAAAAATACTTTATTTTGGGTATCCTGTCATTTACCCTGTAACCTTGGTTATCCTAAGTGTAATGGTCTTTTGCTTCCTTAATAATTGCACTGAAAACCACTGATTAGCCCTAAAATTGATCATTTGAAATTAAACCGCTTGTAGTAGTACCAACTGGCAATCGATCTTTGCTGTTTCATTGGGTTTCAATAAGATATCCAAATACGCTTTCTAATGCAAACCATCTTTAAACTTGATTTAGCTTCTTTGCTGTATTTTTTCTTTCATTCGTGTTGAAATGCAGAGGCCCTTAAAGCATGACTGACTGCACATATCAGCTCAATTTACAAATTACAGAAAATCCAAATCTTTGAACAGACAGCAAATGATCAATTTATCTTGACTGCTATAGACCCTAGCAGATTTTGGAAGCAGAAACATTCTGTCTGTTCAGCATATACAGAAGAATGAACTTTGGCAGCAGCTGTAACCACATCTAAATGTGCTCCGTAGTATGTGCTTGGTGTAACTGCTGAATATAACTGAACATAACCCAGATACTATTCTGAAGCAGGCTACACAGGCCTGTGCATAGTTGCATCAGGAAAAATACACTCAGCCTGAGCATAAATAAGTCTTCAGTAACTCATTGCATGTGAGTTTCTGGCAATACAAGATTTATCTATGATCGTCGTTGCTGGAGCCCTAATCTAAACAAGTACAAGGGCTGACATTTAATTAAAAAAAATTAAAAGAACAATGAAAAAGTGTTGAATTAGTAATACCAACTGGCATGAATGTGACATCAATAACAGTAGTTGTCACAACTGGTCTTATTAACAGGAGCAACTGTAGATCTCACAAGTAATAATTTGAAAAGGAAAGTAATTTTGAACAATTATTTTCATAACTACTGGAAATAACGAAGTGTGAACTAAAGTCTGTAAGTCTTAACGTATTAGTTTGCCTAAGAAGTAAGATGAATTTTTGGCTATAGTTTTAACTTAAATGCAGAAAATATAGTTGTACTTTCCTAGCTTGGCTGTAGAAAACCCAGTCTAAACTGGGAAAGATAGAATGTCTAAAGATGGGATTACTGAGTTCCTGTTTGTGCACTAAACCACCTTAGCCATCTCCAGCTGTGGATGTGTTAACTCAGTCCACCTTTTCACTGTTTCTTCTTGCCATTTAATTTCACAGACAGGACAGGCCAAGAGTATGTAAATGGTCAATTACCATGTCTCTGCTGACTGCAGTAACTTCATGGCTTTTTCTCGTGTGTTCCTTTCCAGACTGCTTGTGTGTGAATTGAAGTGTTACTTAATGCAATGTGGCATCTGGGAGTTTGAAAAAAAAAAACAACTTGAAATCTTTGAAAAGTAGAATTTATAGAAGTTCAGAGACACTGTTTGTGCTGTTTGCTACAGAACTTCTTCACTGAAACCAATTTTTAATTCTATTGATATTGCGTAAAATGCTAACAATCTTGGAAACTGTTATGTGCTACTTTTGCATGCCACATGACTACAACATACAAATTTTTTTGGAAGGAAGTAACTACAGTTACTTCTGAAGCTACTTTAACTGTCAGTCCAACAGTAGGAAAGCATAGGAGTCACATGCTAAGAGCCACCCTAAATTCAGTGCCTCTCTCTGTTGTCCTGGCAGGTGCTGCTGGTAACAGTGAATGGGAACCCTGCTGACTATCACACCATCCATCCCTCACTGCCATTAGAAAATGGTCCAGCCAAAGCAGACATGTACTCAACACCACAGTACAAATGGGAGCCTTCAGATGATATGTCAGGTAGTGAATTGTCTGGGAATTACCCTTCTGTATCTCTGTTTACTGCCTCTAGTATTTGTTTTAATTTTGGTAAGCTCTTTGGCCTGTTGAAGTTAAGTAATTGCTGTCACTTTACAACAATGATTCACCACACATCAATTTTGTAAACTGGGCTGTGGGCATATACTAACCAAAATTGCTTTACCTACCAATACAGTGACTCAAATGTAATTTTGATCTATCTTCCATCTTGACCTTGATGGTTGCCTTAGGAGTAGCCATCAAAGTGATTACAAGTGAAATCATTCCAGGAAAGAGTGCATATACTACTTTTAGACCAGCAGGAATTGCAAATAATTTCTTTTTCCACTTAGAAAAGGAAGAGGAGGAGGAGGAAGAGGAGGAAGAGGAAGTTACTCAGGAGGAAAAAGAAAATGTCAAATTACATGCCCTCGTCTCTGTGTTCCAGTTTATCATGAAACAAAGTTATATTTGTGCTCTGATAGCTATGATGGTAAGTACTGGCAACAACAGAAAAATACTGCTGTTATTTTTACAACTAAATGCATAAACAATATTTTCGAGATCTCATTGGATGGTTTTTAGTAAAGTGTTTGCATCAGGTTTAGGAAATATGAATATGGTATCTGCATCATTTTGCATCTGTTTTAGACTATTAATGCAGAATTCCCAGGCCTGTTTCAGACCTATAAATAAGGCAATATGTGGGGTTTTGGGTAAAAAACCCATTTACAAGACTGGGACCCCTGTTATTTTGTTGTCTATTGAAGATCTGGAAACCACTAGGGCTTAGTTTACCTTTGATTCTCAAGATCCTGCATAAGCAGACCTGTCATGCCTTTGCTTCTCTCAGAAATTTGCCTACAAAATTATAGCATTTGATAGTGATACAGTTAGTTTTTCAAATATAGTTCCTATTTCACGTTGAAGAATGCATCCAGTTACTGTCTGAGAAGAAAAGATCTGTAAAGCCTGATTTATTATATTGACACTGAAAGCTCTGAAGGAAAATATAACATCATGCCAAGAAAGACTTAGATATTGGTTTACTTGCCACCCTTATTTCTCCTTCTCATGTTGCTGTGTGCTTTTAATCCCACTTGATGCAAATATCTTGAGCTGCACCGTAGGCATTTTTCAGCATAATGGGTAGGTCTCTCTATATATTCCCAATGAAAGCTTTGCTTTTACTGTTTTGGAAGGATTTCAACTGTGATGAAATTAACCATAAAGCTTCTTGGCCCAATTTTGTGTTTAAAATAGTAAAACAAATTAGCTTGGCTGCTTCTTGTTTGCATAAAGCTTTGAAATTTATTTGCTATCCTTTAACAGGAAAAGTTTCTCCTCTAAATAAGACAGATTTCTTGTGCAAAACTAGATCTAGTTTGATGCATTCTGAGACATATTGACACAGTACTTCTTTTTTTCTTATTTTTTAAATTTAAATACTTCACATGATCTGCATTTCCTTTTAAATTTATTTCTAGGGTCATATACCTTATATATCTGCTCCTGTATCAAAGAAGAAGATATATTTGGAGAGCTATCTTGTAGTTTAATGTAGAGACACAGCTAGCTTTTTTTTCTTAGTGACATATCCCTATTTTATAGGACCCAAATTCATTTGTGAATTTATTTACGACGTGTTCTGATGCAAGTTCCTCTTACACCCTAGCCAAAGACAGTTCAGTGTAAGTTATTTTCTTATATGGGGACAGAAGTAGCAAATAGTGTTTTTTTCAGATAGTCTTGAAAGACATAAGTTCCAAGGGGGCTGAGCTAAATTGAAAAGCAATCTAAAATGTTTTAGTTACATTTATTCCACACGTATACTGTGTATTTATAGCAGAATTTAGTCCTGAATTGGCAACACAATGTTAACAGAAAACACTTAAAAACCTAATCCTTTTTTCCTGAGTATTTCATAGAGCAGTTTTCAGTAACTGATTCCTGCAAGCTATAGAAAACATTCTGTAGCTGTGAGTATTTCAGGTAATCTAATGTGACCAGTGTGAACTAAATGTTCTTCACGTTAGGTATGTGCAATGTGTGCATACCATCACTTTCCATTTTAAATTGATTCCACAAAAGCTAGAGTAGTATGGAGTTAGTATGGTTTTGCAAGTCTCTCTAAGGCCTTGAATGTCATAGATATTGAATATGTTTTGCTGTTGTTACTCTGAACTCTTTGCTGCTAGTTTTGTGAGATCTTTGATATCCAAAAGTTAGTTTATATTTTCCATCTCTTTTAGTTTGGTGTAAGGAGAAGCAATGAGTCTGCTTACAAACCTTACCAAGGTGCAGTTAATACACAAAGCAGGGTTTACCCTCAACTGTGAACTTCTAAAGAATTCCCTTTCTGCAAATTCTCCAAGACGCTAAATGCAGCTGGTCTATAGCCAATTAATATGAGTGAGAGTCTTATGACAACACAAATATGACAGTTACACTTACAGAAGTGTAAGAGCAACTGTCAATATGCATCAATGCTGTTCCTGAATGTATTTGTGAACATATTTTCCTCTCCTTCCTCCTTCCACAAGGCGTGGAGTATCACATATCACAGCTGGTTGACTTTCGTGTTACTGATCTGGTCTTGCACACTGTGGATGATTCGAGACCGAAGGAAATACGCCATGATCAGTTCACCATTTATGGTTTTCTATGGAAATTTACTGCTAACGTTGCAGTATATATGGAGTATTGATCTCAAGAATGATGAGCTTCCTCAAGTTTCTGGTTTTTTAGAAAGAAAAGAACCTGGAGAGTTGGCATCAAAGGTAGGTGTTTGCTAACAGCTGAGATTTATTTATGAAACCACAAAAATAAGTGATTAAAAATGTGAATCTCCTAGCATCTTCGAGAGAAAATCCTCAATATTCAGTGTAACCATAATCACTAGCAGTTCTACAATAAAAGATAAGTTTTTATTATTGTTCAGCTAATACCAAACCAAATGTTCCAGATGTCTTTGCAGATTTTGATAAAAATTCTGTAGAAAATTCTTTGTGAGTGGAAATTGCTCACTTGCTTTGTTTTATAAACTGGATGCAAAACTAGATGGGATTTTATTTGTTAGATTAATACCCATAGGATGTCAGATTTGTCTCTGAATATGATGGCAAGCGGAACTGTGGAACTGTGGTGTCATTGCAATGTACTGCTTACTCCCTTATGACTTGGCACAAGCAATAGTACGTAGTCGTGACTGAGCTTTAATTCTTTGTCCTTATACCTGACACAGCATGAGTTTGAATCCATTTCAGGTCAGAAACAAGAGACTTCAGTGCGTGATGGATTTTCTTTTTCCTTTGGTGTCTTGAAGGCACTACAGAATGCATTTTGTTTGGTAGGTTTACTTCTCGGCTAGGGAACGAGCATAAATAGGAAGTTGTTTCCTAGAGCACCCGAGAGGGGCATCACAGAGAGCGCATCTAGTTGGCACTGCTCTTCCTGCACTAAGTGAATAACTTCCCTTGTGACTCCTAATTACCATTTAAGGTGGTTCAGAAAGCTGGCAGTGCCCTTTGGACATACATTTCTAGATCTTCAATACATTTTAAAATTAGTGGGTGCTGTATTATTTCACTTGTAAAGATAGGGCTAGCTTAGTGATTGTGCTAAAGCTCAAGGGGTTCCTCAAGTTCTAGTTTCTTTCAATGACTTTGTAAATGACTTTTAGCTGTCTTAATATGTCAGTCTCTTTGACACTGTTTCGTATTAGCTGTATCATTATCTTACCTTAAACTATCTGGTGTCAAGAAACGAAACCATTGTGTACATATGATAATTTGGCCACACACATAAAACTAATAGATGTCTAGTATGGGGTGTTTTTTTAGGATGGATATAACACATTAAATAAATTTCACAGAATCACAGAATGGTTAAGGCTGAAAGAAACTTCTGGAGGTCATCTCATCCAAATCCCCTACTCAAGCAGGGGCATCCTGATTGCCCAGGACCATGCTCCAAGACTGGAGACTCCACAACTCCCTGGGCAATCTGTGCAGTCACACTCACAGGAAATAAGTATTTCCCAATGATCAAAAGGAATGTCCTGTGTCTTAGGTTGTATCCATTTCCTCTTTTCCCATCACTGGGCACAACTGAAAATAGCCTGTCTCTGTCCTCTTTCCAACCTCCCTTCAGGTATTTTTAGACATTAGATGAGACTGTCCCTGAGCTTTCTCATCTGCAGTCCCAAATATTTCATCCTTTCCTCAAAGGAGAGATGATTCAGGCCCTCTGGGGTGCCAGATTGGGACACAGTACTAAAATTATGGCCTCAGGAGTGCTGAGTAGAGAGAAGGGACCACTTTCCTTGACCTGCTAGCAACACTCCTTCTAATACAGCCCAGAATACCATTGGCCTTTGCCCTAAGGGCACATTACTACCTGATGTTAAACTTGATGTCTACCATGACCCCCAGGCCCCTTCTGCCAAACTAGTCTCCAGCTGGTCAGCCTCCATATGTAATTGTGCATGAACTGATGGTTCCTCATCAGGTGCAGGCCATTGAACTTCCCCTTTTTGAACTCCATGATATTCCTATGAGGCCATTTTTCCAGCTTGTTGAGGTTGCTCTGGATGGCAGCAAACCCACTGGTGTTTCAGCCACTCTTTCCGGTTTTGTGTCATCAACAAACTTAGGGACAGTACACTCTGCCCCATCATGCAGATCATAAATAAAGATACTGAACAGAACTGGATCCAGTATTGACCTCTGGGGTGTATTGCTAGTCATTGAGCTCCCATTAGACTTCATACCATTGGTCACCATCCTCTGAGCTCAACTGTTCAGACAGTTTTCAATTTGCCTCACTGTCTGCTTATCCAACCCATACTTCATCAGCTTGTTTAGGAGAATCTTATGGAAGACAGTGCAAAAAGTCTTCCTGAAGTCTAGGTAGACAGTATCCACTGCTTGCCTTTCATCTACCAAGTTAGCCATTTCATCATGCAAGTTTGTCAAGCTGTTCAAGCATGACTTCCTCTTGTTGAATACATTCTGACTATTTCTGATTATTTTCTTATCTTTCATCTGCCCAGAAACATTTTCCAGGACTAGCGACTCCTTAGTATCATAGTATGGTATCATATCACCTTAGTATCATAGAATGGTTTGGGCTGGAGAGGACCTTTAAAGTTCAACTAGTTCAGCCTGTCTGCCATAGGCAGAGACATCTTTCACTAGATTAGGTTGCTCAAGGCCCCATACAGCCTGACCTTGGATACTTCCAATGATTTGGCATATACAGCTTCTCTGGACACTCTTCCAGTGTCTCACTACCCTCACCTTCTCAGGGATCAAGGTGAGGTTGACTGGCTTGTATCCTCCATCTTGCTCTTCTCAAAGACAGAGGTGACGTTGGCTTTCCTCCAGTCTTCTGTCATTTTCCCCAGTCACCACAATCAATCAAAATTATTGAGAGTAGCCTCTACAATGACATTATGCAGCTCCCTCAGTGCTCATGGGTGCATCCCATCAGGACCCATAGACTTAAGTATTCACAGTTTGCTTAAGGATTCCCTGATTAGACTCTGGGACCTGTAATTCTTGAAAGCTGGTCTTGCTAGCTTGAGGCAAAGAAGGTCAATGGCACTTCAGTATTTTCCATGTTCTGTGTCACCAGGGCCCTTACCCGAGTCAGCATTGAGCCCACTGTGTCACCAGGGCCCTTACCCGAGTCAGCATTGAGCCCATTTTCTTTTTCTGCCTGTGTTCTTACAGAAGCTCTTCTTGTTGCTCTTGACATGCCTCATTAGAGTCTTCTTCAGGTCTTGGCTTTTCTGTGTCTCTGCATGCTCAGCCACTGTCTCAATGTTCGTCCCAAGTTACTTGGCTGATCATCCAATCCCAAGAAGAGTCTATGTTTTCCAGCTGTGCTGTCACCCAAATAGCAGCCCCACCCCCACATCTTCCTGGCACCCACTTCTTAAAGAGACTATGTGTCTCTATTGCAGCTCTGCAAGCCATCACACCCTGTCCCTGTGATCCCAACAAGATTCTAGCCCTGCACAGAGATCTTGAATTCCTTGTATTTATTTCCCATGCTGCATGAATTAGTGTACAGGCACTTCACAGAGGCATCTGGCCTGCTGATTTCCCAGAAAGGATCTGGAAGGTTTCCCTGTGATGCTTCCTTGAAGACATTTCCTTGCTTACATACAAGTGCTTGAGATGACCCTACATAAGCCCTGTTTTGTTGATTATATGTTTCCTTTAGTTCATATCACCCCAGGTTCCCTTTGCTTGCCAGGCCCTGTCCATAGCTCCCTGTCAAGCCTGCTAGTGGCTCTGTTTCTCCCTGTTACTTCTACTTTAAAGTCCTTTTGTAACAGCTGAATTTAAATGAATTGGTTTGAATTTAAATAGAGATTGAATACTGTATCCTGAAAAGAGAGGAAAACAGAAATAAATGTACTGCAATTCTTTCTACATAATTTTCTGTGTGTTTCCTGGCCTGAAAAGGAAATAAAATGAGTACTGCAAAGGTGACTAAAAGCATTTCCTTAATCTACAACCCTTCATGACTTCTTAAGAGCCAGCTCTTGCTCTGTAAATGCCAAAGAGAACAAGGAGTAAATACAACAGGGAGATGGAGCTAATCACTGCAGAATAAATCTGTGGTTTACAGTATCAAAGGTTCATGTGCAAAAGCCAGAGTTCTGGGAGGTATTAGGAGTAGCTGTTACAGTCCTCACAGGCTGACAGTGTTCTGCTGCAGAACAGCATTAGCCACAGTGTCAGTGAAAACAACTGTCGCTAGCCTGAGACCTCTCCTTTCCCCCAAGTGCTTACACATTAGATGAAAAACAGGAAAGCATTTTACATTGGGCTACTGGTCTTGTCATTCTATATGTGTAAAATACTTGGCTCTTACATGCTTCCTATTTGAGATTTTATTCTTTTCTATTATACTGTAAGTCTTATTCTGCGCCACTGATAACAGTGCAAAAATTTGTACAAGGTAAACATAAAATCAAGAGTTTGATGAATAAGCATCATGCGTTTTTCTGAATTTTGACATCTCTCAGTAGTGCAAGATGTTGAATTTAGCTGTTTGCAAAGCACAGAAATGCACTTTTCATTAAGGAGATTTATTTATTTATTCCTAAGGTACCCTGCTGTTATTAAATTATCTTCTCTTAAAGCTCTTCAAAGAATTAAGGGATAACTTAAGTCTTTTAACTGCTCCAAATACAAGGGATATTCAGTTGACTTGGGTTTCTGTAACTTAAAGCCATCGTAGGAAGTTTTGAATTCAAGTACCTGAGGTACTAAATCTCCTAACTCAAAAGATTTAAGATATACCAAACACTAATAATGTCAATACCCTCACCTGCAGAATAAGTTGTTGCTCAATGGAAAAGTTCAAATGAAGTAAAGTTGGTGCTAAAGCAGAATGTATTCTATCTGACTCAACTTCCACAAAGATGCCCTTTGACACTGAGGACATCATTGCCATTTTCTGATGGACAGAGACAACAAAGGCATGCAACACATATGAACATGTATGTTTGTGTTAGAGGATGTAGCATGTACAATTCGTCTATTGTTTTATGTTTTGATTTTTTGCTTGCAGATTCTTTTCACAATTACTTTCTGGCTACTGCTTAGGCAACACCTCACTGAACAGAAAGCACTTCAGCTAAAAGAAGCTACTTTATCTGAGGTCAAAGTTGGAAGTGAAGAAAATGAAGAAAAAGGTAAAGCCAGATGCAAATTAGTCCCTCAGTCATGATAGAAGTCCCAGTCACTGCATTTCTCTGATGCTGGAAGCAGATACCTGTAGTTAGCTGAGAAAGATATTACATAATCTGTGTACAACTATCTGAATATAAAAATAAAACACCTTTGAACTTTAAGAAATTCAAACAAAATGAGAATTCTCTTTACTGGAAAGCAATTAAAATGACTCATTTGAGAAATGTAATGGAATTTTCAAATAATCAGTTTACTCCTGTGTCCCAAACTCAAACCAGCAGATTAATTGCCCTAGGTGTTTAACCACAGCAGAAGAAGTTTACATAGGAAAAGTCAGTTGCTAAATTCCTTGGAATTTGTGTTTGTACATAAAGACTTGTAAAAAAACCAGAAGTTAAACTACGAATTTCAGTTGGAAAATAAGCGTGTATATTTTCAGTGCAGGGGCTCATGCTATTAGAAACATCACTGAGAGGAAAGTTTACTGCTACAGTTTCAGATTAGCAGCCTCTTCTCATTTTTGCTACAGGAGTCATGTACCCCAAGACCTCCTTACCTTTTTCTGTCTCTTTGGATGCTGATCTGAACAAATTCAACTCAGTGAAATTGTAGAAAGCCGGCCCTGGATGCAGTGATGTAGTTTCCTGTGTGATTAATTACAATATTTGCCTCAGTAAAATATCTGGTTAGTATCAGAGTTGAACACTGCAAAGATTCGCAAGGCAAAACCAAGGAAAGAGTCTGAGAGGAAGAATGGTGAATCTCAATGGGAAGAAAAGCATTACAGCTGCATGCTTTGAGTTTGACAAGCCCTAGATACTCGCTCATGTACTTGGTGTTGGGGAGACATTTGCCCTGTTCTCCACAAGCCTCCTAAGGTTAATAGATTCATAGGGAAAAAGCAGCTTGTCTTTTGTGCAAAGGCTCAGGTACAGCAGAAGAAGATGGGTACCTGGTAGTTTCTTTGAAAAACAGCAGTATTTGTGCAGCATTTATATTTTTTTTAAGCTTGTTCAATATTATGGTAATATTTTCTCTTCCTTGTGGTTTTTGGAGGTAACTACAGTATTCTCTAGAGGATGAAACTCAAGGTGAGAGATTCAAACTCCAGATGAGAGTTTATACTTTAAACTCAAGATAAGAGTTTATACTTTAAACTCAAGATGAGAGATTTCTGGTGGTGCTGGTAGTTTCTTTATTTTCCAGTTTAGAAATTTTCTTGCCTGGGAATATAGGTATTGCCATGGAAAGTGTTTTGACTGTTATCCATTATACAATCCTTAGGCTCTAATTTTCCACTACAGCTGCCTGCGTTTCAGACAAAATGAAGATCAGTGTCTGGTAAGGACATATAGCTATGCAACATATGGCTCCAGGAGCAGGTTGAAGCTCATAAGAATTTAAAACTCTTCCACCTGCTCTGGTGTCACATATGACTCAGAAATCCGATCTCTTGTGAATATTGTTTTAAGTTTCTGTGTGGTGTGCAGAGATTCTACTTTTGACCCATTTCAATTCTTACTGAAAGTCCCCAGAACAGACAGAGGCCAAATGTGACTATGTATTTGCAGAAGAAGAGTTGCAAGAGGGAGAAGTGGCAGAAGAACAGGAGGAGGAGAAGGAGGAGGCAGTGGAGGAAGAAGATGATGAGGATGAACAAGATATTATGAAAGTCCTGGGAAAGCTGGTGATGGCTATGTTCATCAAGTACTGGATTTACGTCTGTGGGGGCATGTTCTTCTTTGTCAGCTTTGAGGGTAGAATTGTCATGTACAAAATCATCTATATGGTACTGTTCCTCTTCTGTGTAGCCCTCTACCAGGTAAGTGAGAGCTGTGTCAGCTAAATCTTGTCCTTGAATACAATAGTTTCCATCTTTAACTTGGTAATAAAGTAGCTCCAAAGGTCAAAACCAGAACATTTGTTCTTCGGTTAGATACAACATATAATAATATCATTTGAAGGAGTAAAGACTAATTCTCCTGTGGCTTTTGATTAAAGTGGCAGACAAAGTGTACACAAATTAGATGCATGCAATACACACCTCTGCTCTGAGATGCTAGCACACATCACCATGAGCTTTAGAACCTGTGAAGCAAAATTCTGGACCTGTGAACATTCTAAGTAGCCACCAGTTTTTGTGACAGCTGATTGACACAGCTTCCAATGAGCGTGAGTCCCTCTAGTGAATTTTTGTCCCTTAATGGCAGTGAAACTGAATGACTGAAGCTGTCCCCGGCCTTTATGTCTGTGGCCATGTTCCAGCAGACATTTTTAGACAAAACTCTGTACTTGAGTGCATGTGGATCAGGAGTAAAAACTTTATCTCAAAGAACTGTGTCTGCCAGCAGATAAGCAGTGTTTACTTCAGGCCAGCTGGGAAAATGGTATTCTTTATCTTTGATTGCCGGGACAGTTTTATCAGTATTTTTGTTGATGTCTTTGCTTGTTTCATCATTAGCGTGTGATTTTTCAGGTGCACTATGAATGGTGGAGAAGGATTTTAAAATACTTTTGGATGTCAGTGGTTGTTTACACGATGTTGGTACTCATCTTCATCTATACATACCAGTTTGAATCTTTTCCTGGTTTGTGGAAGAACATGACAGGTCTGGATGAAAACAAGTAAGTGGTTTGGAATAATTTCTTTTTTTAAATTTGAACTTTTGTGTTCAGTGTGGTGGAATTGTCTGAGAGTAATCTTCCCTCTTTATGAGGGAAAAACATCATGAGGCCATTCCAAAGTATAGCTGACTTTCAGCACTTTGCTTTGAAGCCATAGATTTGTTAGTGTAACAATAAAGGTGAGTAAGAGTGTGACAAAGGCTCAGAGAGTCATATTTTCTCTCATCCGATGCCAAGTTCTTGGCATCATTGCTGTTCCCAATACGGTGCCTATAGTTCTCTCTTCCTTTTTTACCATAGGAACAAGATCTAGGGAGAGGTTAAAGGTAGGTTAGCAGGATACCTGGAGCAAATCAAGATGGATCTGCCCTCCTGCTAATGAGGACTGAATTTCTTGCATCTTACATTATGTTGGGCATTTCTCAACAGGAGCTTACTGAAAGAAAATATGTGCACTGTGGTTGGATTTTAGTGCAGGACTTTCAGTCATACACAACTCATCTGATTCAAGAGACCTATAGCAGGCTTGGTTCATTTGTCTCTGCATTTACAATATCTCTCTACATTATCAAGTCCAAATGCAAGATCTTTGCATTGTAAAACTTGCTTGATTAGAAAAATTTTAAAACCTAAAAGTGCATAACTAGCACAGCCCCTTATTTCCTGTTCCAAATGATTTGTAGTAGTGTCTCATGGCAAGAAAAAGATTTTGTTGTGAAAAGGTTGCTTAGTAGCTTACTTTTTTTTCCTTTTTTTTTCCTTTTCTTTTTTTTCCCCTAGACTAGCAGACCTTGGCTTAAAACAGTTTTCTGTGGCTGAACTATTCACACGCATCTTTATCCCCACCTCCTTCCTGCTGGCGTGTATCTTACACCTTCACTATTTCCATGACCGGTTTCTCCAGCTCACTGATTTAAAAGCTGTAACCAGCAAACAGGACAACACTATTTACAGGTAAAGAAACAAATGAAAGGAACTGTTGATTGTCTGTATGAAAGTGATGTTTCTGACTGTCTTGCAATACTCAGTTTTCATTAGATGTTATTTGCTCTTGCCATAACTTAAGTACCCAGAACCCCACTAAACAAACAATAACCAAAATATCTCTCTTCCTCAACTTTGCCCTACACACTGAAGTTTTTCACCTAGAATACAATTTCAAAGTTACTAATGGTGTTTATGTGTTTATCTCATTGACTTTTACCTTTGATTTGAGTTAGATGCTGAACTGTGTGTGCCTTTTTGTAATTCACATCATTAATAGGAAATTTGATTCATTTCTGTTTTTCAATGTCCAGATTGGGGGCTAAATGAAGATGGAAACATCTTTAGCAAATACAACATTTGCATTGGACAGTTAGACCTTTTTGTAAAGTTGAACTTTAGAAATAGAGAGATGCCAAACCTGTGGTCACACTTCAAAGTACTAACCCTTGGCTATGTTAACATTCTGAGACATTCAGCAATCTCATCCAGAAGTTCATTAGCATTTTTTCATTATTCTGAGGCCACACTTTTCCTGTGTTTCACTCTTCCACATTCTCCTCCATAAAAACATATCTGGCCTAGGATCCTGCTCCAGGAGTATGAGAGAGTAGTTTCAGATTACACAGTGTCACGGTATGCAATCTCATTTACTCTAATTTTTTGAAGAAACCAATTCATTTAGATACTATTTTTAGAGTATTCACTTGTCCAATGAGAAGTGTAACTCAGCTGTACTTCTGTTAATGGAGACTAGCTGTGTAACATCACGTACACCACAGTGTATTGTGGAGTAATGACAGTTTATATTCACAGAGAATTCTGCTCTAGAACTTTATAGATTTACAAAAGCATTTCAGATATTTTTTATGCATTCAATTTAATATGAAGCTACCTTACAGCTTGTGGTACAAGGGTATTGGTGTTCCCTATCATCAGTGCATGAGAATAAACTACTTTTATCAAATGCTTCTAGTGTCTGTATTTAAAGAATTGCTAAAAGCTGAACAAGTCAAACCTGACAAAATTTCCTAACAATGTTGTGAAGTTTTTTAACTTAATTTTTAAATGGTTGTTTGCACAGTGTTTTTTCCTTTTGTTTTTCTTGAATTGCTAAATATGATGGTACAGTCAAAGGACCTTTGAAACAGCCCTGTGAGCAAACTTTCTTTGGCCATAAAAGACTTCTTGTGCAGCAACAGGTACACATTAACATCTCTGAAATGGGTAGCCAAGCCCTAAAACTGGATCCCAGATAGGTGTCTGAGCTGAAATGGGAGTTGCTTCTGGACTGAGACGTTTGGTGGAATCCTTTACAGTTTCCGATAACTGCACAAGCTCTTTTGTTTCCCAGACACTTTGTGCTCATAATAAGTAACACAGAAACAGTTTCCACATCCCTCCTAGTGTGATCCACTAGACATAACATGAAAAAAAGAGAACCTCAAGGCACTCCCAGAATTTAGGTGGGTTCCTGGTACAGTTCACTCTGCCTTTGAAACGCTAGTTGCAAATCTATTATATATGAAAGATACCAAAATATAATACAGTTCTCCAAATGCTGGGATGAAGATAATCAATGACTGAAGTTACCTTATTCCCCAAGGATGGAACCACTGATACTAAAGATGCAAAATGTTTTCAATCTCTTATTGAGAACAAAAAATTTTGCCGGGACTAAGTATACAGTGATACAGTGCCAAAAGAAAACATC
Organism: Urocolius indicus; assembly: GCA_013401255.1. Lineage (NCBI taxonomy): Eukaryota > Metazoa > Chordata > Aves > Coliiformes > Coliidae > Urocolius > Urocolius indicus. The sequence goes on along the minus strand of WBNH01011279.1, from coordinate 88,320 downwards.
TGTTATCACACCAGGCTGTTTACTTAAAGTGGGAGATGAAGAAAATTGGATCATATTATTATCCTTTTTGTCTTGCTACTATAATGTTATTTTTTTAAGTTTAAATGTGTACTAGGTGATATTGCACTGTCGGATATGTAGCTTGATAGTTTTAAGTCTTAAATGTGGCATATGTGCTACATTTGCTATTTTGCACTGTTTCAAAATCACAATTATCACGTATTTTTTCCTCCTCAGGAACTTTTACAAGTATGTCCAATACCCAAATCAGAACACTTTTTCTGCTTTACACTACCACTAACACTGCCTAATGTATGAAGACAGCTGTTTTCTTCCCTTGACACAATAAATCACTACTGAGCATCAGCTGACTTTATAAAAGTTCAAAGTTTCAGAATGAGAGATCAGCTGACATTTATATTGATCATGCATAAAGCAAGATAAGAACTAGCACAAAAAACAGCTCTATCTTAACAGTCAGGCTAACAGGGACAATTAAAACGCAGATTAAAGACTGATTTATACATGTGCAATTTTCTTACAAAGCCACTAAATTTTCCCTTTTGCTTTAAAAACACAGGCATTCATTCATCAACTGGTTTGCTTTTCACAACTACCTTTCTGCTGCTTCTTTTGCAACAAATAAAAATTTGAAATAAGAAACTGAACCTTAATTTTGATTAAGCAGACAGAACTCTAGTCTTTTAACAAGAAAACTTGTTAAAATAATGATAACAAGGGAGAGCTAGTCATGAAAGTATAGGGAAAGCAACTCCAGTTCCTCCATCCGCCCCTGAACCACCATGTATGATTGTGCATTATGTTTGTGTCTAACTGAAAAGTCTTATTAGAATTGCTGAGACTCTTCATGTAATAAGATGCTGCTTCACATGAGCAAATTTTGCAGAGTGACTTCAAAAGTATAACTCTGCCAGCTGCAAATAGAGGGGATGGAAATTGGCATACTGAAAACTGGTGCTTTATATCTGCAAGAGGAAGAAAAATCCTCTGATTAGGATTTTCTACACCCATTTCCTTGCTGTACTATGAATTATGCTATGCCAGAGGAAAAGGCTATGAAGCATATAGTTTCTGTGGTATGATTCTCTGTCCTAATTATGTTTGATTAAAAAAAGAAACAAAATATCAATTTAAAAAATATGGATATTTTAAGGCTTATTTGAAATAAGGCACATTTTGAGGACTATGAAAAGTATCTGTAGTTCTAAACGAAGTTGCATATGGTCTAAATGTTGAAGTATTGAATTTATAAGTTTCCTAGACTTTTTACTGCATGGTGTGTGTTAAGCTCTCAGATTATACTCTGCTACAACAATGTGTCTCTCTTGGTAGACAGGAAAGTGCATTCATTCCTATTTAATGGTTTCCTTTTCTCTCTCTCTAATTCATTTCCCATTTTCATCTCATGCATTCTTGTGCTTTCATCTCCTACCTCATAGCCATGCCAAAGTCAATGGCCGTGTTTATCTAATAATTAATAGGTGGGTACTTCAACTCTTCCTTTCCTTTAAAACAGATATACCTCAACTTTTTTGTTACTCTTTTATTGCCTTAAAATAAAGTAGTGCACAGTACTGTGAAGCAAGCAGGGAGATAATATCGTTCAGGTGATATAGTGTCCTAAAGCTGGTGAAGCAGTTAAAACATCTCTCCTGCATAGTTATATGTTGTGAGTTCATCTCCCAGATGGGAATTCTTTTCTTAAATTTTGCCCATGGCTCAATATAGGAATAATTGATGCTGTTTGTAATTGGCTGCAGATGAGACTTGTTTGAGGAGGCTCGTTTATTTACCCTTTGTTTGTGCATGAAAAGATGCATGCCTGCATGCACACACATACACACAATGCACACATAGATACATGTTCCTGTGTTCCTCACAAGCACCTAAAAAAGAGAATTTAGGGGACAGGTCAATTAAATGTGAGATATGTATTATGAGTTTGTACAGGCTGAGATTTCCCTATTCAGATACATAAATGGAACATTCAGTACATTGAAACCAGTGCATGCTAAGGCTGTTAGTTCATGGGCTGGGTTGAGTGCTACAGGATCCAAACTACAAAAGCCCCTATTGCCATCATCATCCCTTTATAAATGGCATATTGAAAACAGTTCCATAAATTAGATTTCTTTCAAAATATTTGACTGGAGTAAATGTGGGCTTTTGTTTAATCATCTCCAAGAATAGAAGGACTTCTGAGTTTGTTGTCACTACTGAATATAAACAGAAAAGCCAAGAAAGTCCCTTGTTTAGATATTTGTGATTACCTGCTCTAACAAGGTTAATTTATGTGTCATGTTCGCACTCCGTCCTCAAATGTCGTCACATAGTTAAGGCCAGGGTTCTTAAAAGTTCACTAGAGCTAGAAATCTTGTCTGTAGAAAGGCCACGTGTCAGGGAGCAGTGAGGGCAGGTGGCTCAGTGGGGGCAGGCAAGCCAGGAGGCAAGGCCAGGCTTTCACTCATGGGGAGTCAGGAACAGGAACCAACTGAGGGTGAAGATCAGATCTGGAGACAGTAACGAGTGTCAGACACAATCTGGTGAGCTCTGAGCAGGTCCATAGAGATGATCCAGATAGGGGGTGAAGGCATGGAGTCAGCCTATGTGCCAGGCATGCAGCCTCTGGTGTAGGGGCAAGAGCCTGTGTGCAAAAACAGCGCTCAAAGAAAGGAGGAGGACCAACTAGTCTGAGGTTTCCTGGCCTGTCCACATACCCCAACTTTTGTCAGCCAGCTGGCCTTGGATGCAGGCGTGTTTTCTGCCTGCAAGGACAGGGAAAACACTCAATGTCCTGCCGATAGAGGTATGCACTGTGTGCTCAGTTTGAACCCTGCACACCGAATATTGAGGAGTTGGGTCACTAATGTCCTGTGAAGCAGAAAGTTTTCCATTATTAAGGCTGTGCATGACAGACACTTGAGAAATTGTTTTGAGCCAGAAAGTTTCAAGCAGTTCATAAACTGTTTGCTAAAAAATTATCAAAAGCAAAAGATACTTCATAATACATCCAGTAAATTGTTATTAATTAATCTTCTGCTCTGGCAAATTACAAGTAGATCAAAGTGCTAGGAGTCCAGTCCATGACCTAGGGCATATGCTTGATTTTACTGCCTCTGAAATTGCTATGATACGTAAAACTAGATCAACCAGTATACTTCTTACTATTGATACCCTGTCTAAGGAGTTTGAGGGTAAGAAATGCTCTAAGTGAAGAGTATTAGTGGCTGTACTTTCAGATTCTAAGTAGACTAACTTTCTGAAGAGGGGGCAGGGCTTTTAATCTAGCCTTGGATCTCCTGCGCACATAGTCTCGTGCTCAAGCCTACCAATGGCAATAGAACTAAATGACGACATACTTCTAACTAAACTCATACTCAGGCTTTATTAGGTATATATGTTGCATGTACTCATCCTTATAATTCCATCACCTTCTGGATCTTCTGGATATGAATGGGAGCTATATGAATGAGAGAAAGATGAGTTCTTTCATATAAAATCCCATAGGGTTACTGTGTCTCTGTACAGCATACACTAAGGTAAGTCATTAAGTCCTTGATTTACACCAGTGTGAATGCATATTTTTCCCTTATAAAAGTCAGTTGGGAAGATATCTCATTAAAATCAGTGTAATTGTACATGTGCAAAACTCATATGATTGTATGGATACTTTTATTTCATAGAGCATTACCTTTTAAATGGGCTGTGATGATTTATGGTAACATGATCTCTATAATGTTTGAACTGAACTGAAAATTCATTCTCTCTTCTTTAAACCATGACTATCTGGTTTGGTATATTATTAGGATTTTAGGTGGATGTGCAAAGCTAGATTACATCATTTTAGGAAATGTTGTTTAGTCATCTTGCAGATATTTGAATATGCTTTTATTTTTTTATGCTATTTTAAATATGAAAAAAATATTATAATGCACAAAACCCCCTATTTCCAGTAGCTAAAGCTACTGAATATATTTTTAACAGATTTTCAGATTATTGGACACTCAGATTTATTGTCCGAACCATGATGAGGGATTTTAATAATCATTACTCCTTCCATTCTATGATTCTATGAATATCATGAATGTATTTATTTCTACTTGACTGTCTTGTTAAACTTCTAATTTAAACCATCTTTTCTGTTTGTTTTTTTTTTTATAATTGATATGATATTTCTACTTACTGATTATTTACTCAAATTTGTGTGGTTTTTCCCTCATTTTAGCCACCAAATTTTCCATCTTGAATAAACTGCAACTCCCAAATACTTGAAAAATAATTATAATTGCTTTATTTTCTTCTTAACTTCTTAGCCTATGCTCTTATTTTGTAATGATCAGATGGATAAATCTAGATTTTTGTTTTCTTGAACTGTAAAAATCCTAGTTAAAACTCACAGAATTTCCTGTCATGATTTCACATCATGAAAAATGATGATCTTGAAATGGTGCTGTAGCGTATTAAAGTTGAATTAGTCTAGTCCAGGAACAATCTAACAGATGCATGAAAGTATGCTGTGTGTAGTAATTTCCATAGCATAACTAAACATTTAGTGACCTGGTCATACAGATATGCGCTTTCCAAAGGGAGACATTATTGAAAGAAGTCACATTTGAAGGGACTACTTATGGGTGTAAGAAGTATGCTGAGCAAAGCACATGGGATGAGAGAAATAGGAAAAGTAGGGGTTTTGCAAGTATGGAAGGTGAGTCCCAACAGCACAGTGAGGAGAAAAAAGAAAATATCGGAGCATCTAAAGAAAATATATCTATGCTGAATAAATCTAAAAA
>WBNH01011279.1:57539-83497 GCA_013401255.1 Urocolius indicus | reverse complement strand
AAAAAAAAAAAAAAAAAAAAAAAAAAAAGGCACCATGGCAATAGAGAAATACTGTTACCCAATTTCGGTAGTCTGAAAATTATTAACAGACTTGGTAAGAGATATAAATCTAAGTAAAGTTCTCTTTGGAATGCAAAAAAAAAGAGAAAGAGAATGAATGGCACAAGCAAAGAGAGCCATGATAAAACATACTGAAGCCACAGCAATGGAAGTTTTGCTTTTCTGTCTTCCCAAAGCTATAGCTGGAAGAGAATTTGCAAATTCCTTGGCTTCCCAGCTGTATCTTTCAATTGGAAGGAGAGGGAAACACATTTACAATAATCGATCAAATACTGTGATGATTCAGCTGCATTACTGACAGCATGATACAGCATTGACCGTGTTTAGTACTGGTGTAAATAGGTTGCCCCCTTTCCATCTGTGCTGCAATTCCATGTTTCTTTATAGAAGCGCCCTGTGAATGTCATGATGGCATGCTCTTGGCATCAAAAGGCTTCTGCAGATGGAGCAGGAGAATGCTTTATGACTTGTGATGTAGCATGACATATTTGTCGTTGACCTTCTTCTGTAACCCCTCTGTTCTCATCTCCCTTTTTCTTTCTGTTCCAATTACTTTGAGCAGCCTCAAGAAAAAAATACCAAACCACCAAAATGAGTAAGTTCCCTATGAAGTCATGAAATGTGTCCTATTAAACAATGTCATTTCATGCTTCTACATCTTAAACTCTGACCATTTTCTCCAGTGGGGAAAATGTCAAGTTTAAGTGTCAATACCACTCATTACTAACTAACCATTAGTATCTGAGTGAGGCATAGTTACTAATACATTCCAACTCAATTTGCAGTGTGTGTTTGGATAAAGTACCAGAATCATTAACTTTTCCACTTCTAAGGCATTTTCCATTATTTTTTTTTCTAATTATACATCCTGAAAAAGACTAAAATATCATCACTGATCAGATTGCTGACATGCTACTATTTACCAACAGACTGGTGCACCAAGATGGAAGCCTGCCTGACATAACTATGATGAATTTAGCAACAAGCAGAGGAAAGGAAGAGGATAAAATGCTGGAAGAGGCTGGTGAGAAAAGAGTGGAAGAGACAGAATGGGAGGGAGGGAAAGGGAGGGTCGAAAAGGGAAAAGAAGAAGAAAAAGAAGATGAAAAAAAGGACGATGATAATGATGATGGTGATGATGATGATGGTGATGATGAAGACAATGAATCAGAGGAAGAAGAAACTACAGGTAAGCTCTGCAGATTGTAAATTGTCCTTCCTCAGCCTTAGTTAATAGTAGCAACAGATCATTTTTGGTCATCCCTGCTCACTTCAATCATCAGGTTTTCCTTTTAATTTTACATACAATCTTTGCCAAGAGAGTCTGAATTGAGCAGATGACTACTTGTCAAATATTCAGTGAGCTGCGGTCTCTTCTAGGGAAAAATCGTACTGTTTCTGTAAGATGCTGTGAGGATGAAAACAAAATAACTCCTGCATCTTTCTTCTGGATTATCTGAGTCAGATTAGTAGGAGGTTACCAAATCCTGAGAACTTGTTTAGAGTGAAATCTCATTATAATAAAGAAAATAGGCATACATTTTTAATCTCTGATACCACATGCTTTCCAAGCACCCACTCCAGAAGTCACAATGGCTTTTCTTCATTATTCATATGCACATTAGTGTAATATTTTTCACTCCAAAGTACAAAATGTGTAATTGATGCCAGATAAACATAAAAATGCTTAAGTGCAGGCTTGGTTAAGACTGATGTTTTCATCCTTGATACTACTAGGATGAACGCCTAACATGTATTATTTCTGTAACTCAGTTTGGAATCTGAGCCATAAGTGAAAACCAGGGAAACTCTAGGAAGCTGTATTGAATGAAAATGGCCTTTCCACAGATTTAGTTGCTCTAAATGTGTCATGGGACTGTGACACATAAATAGGAACAGGATCTTCGTCAGCGCATCTGGCTTAGATGCCCCAGGAGAGCTGAGCTGAAAGGATTTTTCTTTCCTGACTCCAACATCTTCCCTCACAGAGTTGTTCCTGGGTCATGGAAACCTTTCTTGGCCAGCTCTTATGCAATCTGAGTGATGAGTTTGTCTCACTCTGGTCATCCCTGCATGCTTGAGGACAGAGGACAGAAGTTGCCTGGTGCAGTGACCCATGCAAGCAGGGAAGTGGAGAGCTGCAGCCCTCTCCCTGGGCACCCTCTGCACCACAGTGAGAAGGGCTTGACAGTAACACAAGGTGCTGCTTACCATGTGTGATCCATCTTTAAGCTGGACCTGCATTATTTTTGCCAGAGTCATATGTTTTTCATTTAGCCATATGTCTGGAATTGTAATGTTATTTTAACATGTTCATATGTGCAGGCTTTATTTCACGGTGAGGTATAGTGTTTCAGTCGATATGGCCAAGATTATATTTTATCTCCTGTCCATGCAGTGCCTGGACATGCTAGATAGAGCTCACTGCCTTGGCTGTCCTGGTGCACTCAGCTGACACTGTCTGGATATGTTTTGCAAGGTAGTAACTGCAAATTAAAATAAATGCAATGAAAGAATGAATGAGAATATCTAATTCTATAAAGACTTTCTGAAAATACACTTCACTGGGCTTATAAAGGTACACATGAAGGATTAGAATTCTGTAGTTTAATTAATTATTCAAATGTAATTACTTTGGCATGACATTTATATCATTCAGCATTTTTATTAGCATTTTCTGAGTTGGAGAAAAAGGGTAGAAGAAAAAGAACTGGAATTTGCTTGTCAGGTATTCAAAAAAATAAGCTTTTTCACACAAGTATACACGTGATTTTGTCACACAAACATGCACAGAATAATTCTCGGTTTGCTTTATGTATAAAACAAGTGGATAATGTAAAATAATTACATACACAAACCGGTAACTCCTTTGCATCTTTACAGCTTAGACAGTTATGTGTTTACACTTATAATTTACAAATGTTTTCAAGAATGTTCTTAGAGCATGCAAAATCCTTCCTCATCTCCAAAATCCTTCTGAAACCTGTAATACAGTGTAAAGGCTTTATACTAGCCTGCTTTTATGTCAGCCCACAAGGAAATACGGCAGTTAGAGAACACTGTTCAGCATATGTGTTTCCATATATACTTACATGTAATAGATGTTGCCAAATGCTTGCTCATTGAGATATTATTTAGGAGGATTTTTATTTTTTTAGCAAAATACTGCCTGTGAAGGGATATGTTCACCCAGCTTCAGGATCTTAACTTGCTAAAATTCTCTTTTTGACTGACAAAATTACTCAACTGAACTACAATTTACCTTTCCTGATTTAGGTGTCTGTTCTGCAGTGACACAAATCACACTCTAGATAGGTATGCCATTTACAAGGCAGTTTAGATAACTGACATAGGAAGACTTTTACAGTATAGCTATGTAAACCCATGTGACAAGAATCCTCCTAGTGTGCATGGATGTCTTCCAGGTTGGCTGAAAAGCTTTCTGAATAGCAGTAGTCTGTGCTTTCTAAAAACAGACTAGGTCCATAGCTTCCAAACATCAAACAAAATCCTGTTTTTTTTCTAAGCTGGATAAGGGCCAGGTCTGGAGCATCTCAGATCTAGTCCATGGGATCCCCAAGCTTATGTCCAAAGATACTGGAGGAAAATGGAGCCCAAGAAGGGCTCTGCTAGAGAGGAGTAAAAGCAGAGTTGGCAAGGGAAACCACCACCACTGCTTTTGAACTGGGGAATCTTTTCAGTGAATGAGGTCAGAAGGGAAAGCACCACAGCTAAGTGGGCCTCAACCCCACTTTGTCTTAGTTAACAACTGAGCCATACCTTTAACCTCCTTTCTGTCTTACACTAAGGCCTAGAAGAGAAGAAGTAGAAAGCTCATTGTTGTCTATCAGAGCATTCCTTTTTACCTTCTGTTTTTCTTCTCTCAATTTTTCTGCTGAACATCTCTGCAGACTTAAGAAACAAGTGGCATCTGGTGATTGACCGCCTTACAGTGCTGTTTTTGAAATTCCTGGAGTATTTTCATAAGATGCAAGTCTTTGTGTGGTGGCTGTTGGAGCTGCACATCATCAAAATCGTTTCCTCTTACATTATCTGGGTCACAGTGAAAGAGGCAAGTAAACACCCACTGTTAAAATCTTACCCACGGTGAAGACTTGTCAGCATCTGCTGTGTGGTGGCACACCCAAGTGTAGGGAGACACCTCTGTCATGTGAGACCTCAGTGGAATTGTGGCATTCAGATGGGCTTGTCAGCTGATCTTCTTCCACAGATATTCTGTCTGCCTATCACCTTTTCCCTTTTCTCCAGATATTAAAGTTTTACTAGTCTAATTCTTTGGACCCAAGAGATGCAATCCCTCACATGGTCAAGCTGTCTGAGGGCATCATTCAGGGACAGAGGGTATAGAAAAGGGTAGGGAAGGAACATTTAGGAAAATAACTTAAACTAGGTCTGATGCTGAAGAAATATGGAACTACATCTAAACAAAAAAGCGGTAGTTAGCTGTGCCTCAAATGTCGGCAGTGTGAGTTTTTTAACCGTCATAGCCATTCCTTGAACAGAGCAGTAAAACAGGATTCACAGACACACACAAAAATCATTTTTCTTGCATCTTTAGGAGGGAGAAAGATCAAGAGGATGATGGTAGGTTCCACAGACACACAGATGTCTATCATTTCTTCTTTGTTTTGTGTGTATTAAAGCAGCCAAACCAGAATGTTTCACATTTCATGTCTGTTTGTAGGGTGGGTACACAGTTTTGTGGGTCCAATAGTATTAATATTATGTAGGAGACAATATTCTTCATAAACTATTAGGTTTTTTCGTTTTTCACATACCACTTTGTGTTTCTGTCATTGTGAATACTGTATTTTTTTCAGTATTTTTCTCACAGTTTCTATATGTCTCTTTCCTTTGTGTTTGTTTTTGTGATTTCAGGTGTCTCTGTTTAACTTTGTGTTTTTAATTGCCTGGGCTCTTGCTTTGCCATATGCTCAGTTTCGCCCATTGGCATCAAGTATCTGCACTGTCTGGACGTGTGTGATTATTGTCTGCAAAATGTTATACCAGCTCACATCTATTGATCCCAGCACTTTTTCCAGTAACTGTACATTGGTGAGTACAAGTGCATATTAAAAAGATTTGACTGATGCATTCTTCAGTGAAGAAGAGCAAAAGGAAGCATATCAAGTAGTGAAAACTACAGTTCACCTGATGCATTACTACTGGTTGACAGTCCCTCCCTAAGAAGCCTTAAACTCAGTTTTAATAAACTGTTGTGTTTTCTTTTCAGCCAGGACAAAATGAAACTAAGGTCAATTTAGAAGAACTCAAAACCTCAGTCCTCTACAGTGGGCCAGTTGATCCTGCAGAGTGGGTTGGATTGAGGAAGTCCTATCCCCTGCTTGTGTACTTAAGGGTAACTTATTTAATTATCTATATTGAGGTATTTGTGATGGAATTAGCAATGTCTTTGAAATAAATAATTTGCCACACACATACAAAAAAAGTAATGCAAGGCATTGATAACGAGGAAGTACAGAGGGAAAGAGATTGCAGAAAGCCATATCTTTCACAGAGGACATTTCCAGAAGAGATTCGATACCAATTCAGATAATCTGCCTGTAGAAGTATGGCTTTCTGACTCTACTATCTGTTAAAAGCACTCTAAAAATTTGTAATATTTAAGAACTCTTAAGTTATTAAAAGGTACATAACTTTCAGGTACCAAAGGACTGATGAATCTAATTGGAATAATTGCCTGGAATGACAGTATATGCTATGAGGAGTTAATTTTTTAAGTGCTTATTCTTTAGCCACAAATTAGAAAATATAATGAGTTAAGGGAGTAATTTGTTCAGGCATTAGTAAATTACTGTCTTTTGTTTTTCTTCTTCTTTTTGGTTGATGCCTCTCAGCAATGTTTTATTATTCCTTTCTTGATTAAAAAAAAAAAAAAAAACTTACAATAAAAATGTGCCAACTCCTGGGGGAAACCTTGCATGTCTCTGTTTAAATAATCTCTAAAATTTTGTATGCACAGTTAAAGGTTTTCAGGCCCTGGTCAACTTATCAGGCCCTGGTAGTGCTTCTGCTTCTCATACCCTTAGCCATGCACATCCCACAATTAAGAATATGCTGGGGAAAAGCAATCACTGATCCAAGAGTTCTGTCTGAAGAGTGGAGTTCTCTAGTGGTGTTTGTCTTGATACTAGTAGCTTTACAGCTATAAATAAATTGTACTTTGGGATTAGAAATTATTCTAAAGGGGTTTTCATTGAATTAACAAATAAGACACCTCCTCTGCATAGAGAAATTCTCTTCAGTGGTAGACCTGAAGGTCTCAAGTCTCAATGTGTTTCTGTTATGCCTCTTTAATAACTGACATAGAAAATGTCTGCAGTGTTGAAGTTAGGAGCCTGTCTATGATGGATTGTCTAAAAGTCTCCCCAATAAGAGTAAGAAACTCAGCAACAGCAAGCAAAACCAACTTTTTGTAAAAAAAAAAAAAAAAAAATCCACCCTAAAACCAAACAAAACCAAACACACAAAAAAAAGCCAATTTTACCTGTCTTGTGTCATTCTTGTCTCAAATATTTCTCAGTGAACAGATGCCTAGAGATTACCACTTCAGTTACCGCTTCCTTGAGGGACTTTCTCTGAGTCGATGTTTTTAACCATCTTCTGGAGTTAATTAATGCCTCTCTTCTATTGAGTATAAGGCATGTGTTCCTCCTGAGGAAAAAAAAAAACCACTCATTTTAGAGCCACTCAAGACTGCATCCCAGGCAATCTGGTTTTGGGAGAAAATGAGCTGTGCCTAAACAAACACTTCTAGATAGACTCATCATTTAAAGGAGTATCTAGGGTACACTTGCACTAGTCGCAGTGCAACATAGTTACACTTTGCTGGCTCATGTTCAGCTTATTGTCAGCCAGGACTCCCAAGTTTCTCTCTGCAGAGTTGCTCTTCAGCATGTCAGTCCCCAGCCTGTACTGGTTGGTGCATGGGGTTTTTCCTCCCCAGGTGCAGGACCCTGCACTTGTCCATGTTGAACCTCAATGAGGTTCCTCTCTGCCCAGCTGTCAATCTGGTCGAGATCCTGCTGAATGGCAGCACAGCCTTCTGGGGAATTAGCCAGGCCTCCCAGTTTGGTGTCATCAGCCAACTTGCTGAGGGTACACTCTGTCCCCTCATCCAGGTCATTGATGAAGATGTTGAATAAGACTGGCCCCAGAACCCATCCCTGTGGAACTCCACTGGCCACAGGCCTCCAACTCGATTTTGTGCCATTGATCACCACCCTCTGGGCTCTGTCATTTAGCCATTTTTCGACCTCACTGTCCACTCTGGCTCTGTCATTCAGCCAGTTCTCGACCTTGTGGTCCACTGATCCAAGCCACACTGCCTGAGCTTTTCAATAAGAATGTTATGGGAGACAGTATCCGCTACTCTCTCCTCATCTAGCTAGCCAGTTATGCCCTCATAGAAGGCTATCAGGTTGGTCAAATAGGATTTCCCCATGGTGAATCTATGTTGACTCCCCTTGATAACTATCTGTTCCTTCATATGTCATAATTCTTACAGTTTTGGAAGTTAGTGCTTGCCAGTTGAAGCCCCACACATGACTGCATTTCTGACTGTATACTCAATCCCCTGCAATGCAATCTGTGATGTATCAAGAGAAGTTACGAAACATGAGAGGGCACGTGAATGGGTCAATACATTCTCCATCTCCATCCTTTCCACAACTAGCATTCATTGTAGTATTATTTTAGATAGAAATTTTGCTTCTGAATGACAAAATGTTCAAAAATCAAAATTCAAGAAGTTGTAGGAAACTTGATTTTTTTTTAATGATGGTAACTGGCAATAAGTGCTAGTGCATACTGGAGTGCAGAAGCCCTCAATGGTAGCATCCATTCATGTATTCATGGGTTTATGCTTATCAGAGAATGTTATAGCTTCTTATGGTTTTATTTAATATTCTTCCAATTGTGTCTCCCATAGAATAACTTACTGATGCTGGCTATTTTGGCTTTTGAAGTTACAATCTACCGTCATCAAGAGTACTACAGATGTCGAAATAACCTTACTGCACCTGTGACTAAAACCATTTTCCATGATATTACGAGAGCACATCTGGATGATGGTCTGATAAACTGCATCAAGTATTTCATAAACTATTTCTTCTACAAATTTGGTTTAGAGGTGAATTGCTGTATATTTTTTTCTTTAGACTGTCATTCCACAACTTTTAATTGTGTTGTTTTTAAATGCTAGCTTATGTTTGACAGATGGATGCTTCTTAGTTATCACTCATATTAGACCTTGTCACAGTTGCTAGCTATCCACTTGCAGTAGTTTTCTTCTTGGTTTTCTTTGTATGTCTTATTTAAAACTCAACAAAATGAGTAACAGAAGAGACAAGGAACAGAACTGGGTCATACCCACACACACCAGAGACTGCAGGAGCAGAAGAAGAAAGCAGGGTCTAGCAGGCCATTGTCTCTGACTTCTTTTGCCTCAGACTTCACAAATGCATCTTCTTTTTTTCCTGTTCCTATAGCAATTAGGAAGCTGCAAGAACAAGAGCTCTAGAAAAGGTTATTTCTGCTTTGTTCCACTAGTGTAAGACAAAGGTCTTTCTCAAAAGAACTTTGCAGTAGACAAGAAACACACAGAATTAGAAGAGGCAAGTACAAAGAACTCTAGGTGTTTTTCTGAAGATCCATGATGTATCCTAAATATCTGGTAGGTGACTTATTTAGTGGAAGAGCTGCTTGTCTTTTTGCCAGCAGCTGTGACACTGACTACAGGGGTTTAGGCTGAGCTAATATATTCCTTCTATCTGCTTCACCCAATCCATCAGGAAAACATCAGAACTGAACCTACCTTGAAGACAATCTATTACTAAACAAGTGCTGGGGAAAAAAAAATAATAATAATGATGCTCATGACCTATCTATTAAACAGTACTGATAAACAGAGTAAACTGTTCACTGTCAGTATGAGGATTAAGAATCAGTAAAAATTAAAATTAATTGGCAAAATATTTCATTTGGAAAACAAATTTATCCTTATCTTCCTTATTTGAAGAGGGAGAAATTCAAAATACTGAAGTACACTAAATAAGTCGTTCAATGTGAATTATTCACTATGTTTGAAAACATGTTTCATGGCACTGTTTGAAGGGGCTACATTAAGACAGAGAATAGAAGTGCTCTGGGATACAGAGCCTTCAGAATAATGGATAACTAAAGATGTTTTACAGGAATTGACTGGATTTTTCTATAGCCAATAGATGTTGTATGGTCTAAATCCCTTTTTGTCAAGTTCCCACATGAGTATACACTTTAGCTGTTGTAGTTCTTAAAAGTTCCTCTTCTTTTTCACATCTATAAGTGCTGTCAAAATACATGGCTGTGTACTATTCCTTTTACTTGGCAACAATTAAACATTTAATATATAAGATACTGTTGCAACACTTTCCTTCCTGTTAGATACCACATATCATCTTTGGATATGATATAATGGAAACCTGCTATAGTGCAGTATTCACATAGCTGGCACTCATAGAGGGTTATAGAAAATGTGGGATATTGGGTTAGAGTGGGGAAGGTGGCTATTGAACACATAACAACTGTTTCAGCATATTGGTTTACACAGAGTACCTGCAGTCAACCCCAGCATTTGTCTAGACATTTTGTCAAGATCTAGAAAGGTTTGTTATTGTTGTATTGACTAGTTGTCAGGTTTCAAATGTTGCTTATCTATCTTTACTTCTTTCCCAGACCTGTTTCCTTTTATCAGTGAATGTTATTGGTCAACGAATGGATTTTTATGCCATGATTCATGCCTTCTGGTTGATTGCTGTGTTGTATCGGCGTAGAAGAAAAGCTATTGCAGAGATCTGGCCAAAATACTGCTGTTTTCTGGCATGTATCATTACATTCCAGTACTTTCTTTGCATTGGCATCCCACCTGCTCCTTGTAAAGGTAAGGACACTTACCCTTTATAGACAATTACTAGTTCTTGGTTTTACATAAAAGCAATCAAAAATTGAGAAGTATTCAGAAGAAGGTATGAATTGTTATAAAGTATTTTTGCATGCTTCTGTTATACAGACTACCCATGGAGAAGTGGTAATGCCAACTTCAACTCAAACATCATAAAGTGGTTATACTTCCCAGATTTCATTGTGAGACCAAACCCTGTCTTCCTTGTCTGTAAGTATTTTAGCATATAGTTGTGAGTGTTTATACGTCCTTTACTTAAAACATCTGTACAGTGCAATTTGAATCCAGCCTTTTTTAATTCTTGAGTAGCAAGCTGATATATTTTGTGAGACTTTGAGTGCTAAGTGTGGCTTTTTATGTAGCAGAAAAATTCAAAACATTTCTAATTTATGCATCTGTTTTTTTCCATACTCATTTCCCTGGTCTGCAGGGATCGGTGTTGGGGCCTGTTCTGTTTAGTATCTTTATCAGTGATCTGGACAAGGGCATTGAGTGCATCCTCAGTAAGTTTACAGATGACACAAAACTGAGTAGATGCATAGATTAGCTTGAGGATAGGAAGGCTCTTCAGAGGGACCTGGACAGTCTGGATCAATGGGCCAATTGTATGAGATTTAACAAGTCCAAGTGCCAGGTCCTGCACTTGGGCCACAACAACCCCAGGCTTGGGGTAGAGAGACTGGAAGACTCAAGAGGACCTGGGGGTGTTGATCAACAGCCAGCTGGACGTGAGCCAGCAGTGTGCCCAGGTGGCCAAGAAGGCCAATGGCACTCTGGCCTGTATGAGAAATAATGTGACAAGTAGGTTTAGGGAAGTGATTATGCCCTTATACTCAGCACCGGTGAGGCTACACCTTGAATACTGTATTCAGTTTTGGGCCCCTCACTACAAGAGAGACACTGAGGTGCTGTGTAGTGTGTGGAGAACAGCAACAGAGCTTCGAAGGGTCTAGAGCACAAGTCTTTTGAGAAATGATTAGGGAACTGGAGTTGCTTAGTCTGGAGAAAAGGAGGCTGAGAAGAAACCTTATCACGCTCTACAGCTACATGAAAGGAAGCTGTAGCCAAGTGGGTATCAGTCTCTCTTCCACGTAATGAATGATAGGACAAGAGAAAACAGCCTCAAGTTGCATCCCGAAAGGTTTGGGTTAGGAACTAGGAAGAATTTTTTCACAGCGAGGGTTATTAAGGATGGCACTTGGCTGCCCAGGGAGATAGTAGAGTCCCCGTCTCTGGAGATATTCAAAAGATGCATAGATGAGGTGCTGAGGGACACGGTTTAGTGATAGACGTGACAGTGTTATGTCAGTGGTTGGACTTGATCTTTAAAGTCTTTTCCAACCAAAACAATTGCATAATTCTGTGATTTTAAAGGAACCTACATAAAAACATTTTAATTATTTCCTCTTTCTTAATTTATTTATCAATAAAAATCATAAAAGATGACAGGTAAAAAAAAACTTAATACAATAATAAATTTCATATCACTGTTAAATTAATTGAAAATAGAACAGTCTTGGAGGTTCAAAGTGTGGGAGAACAGTCGGGTAAATATAATATACCAGCACCACCACCTACACTTAATGACTAAAATTTTTCTTGCAACCACTGCTTTCTCCTAGATGATTTCATGTTGCTTCTGTGTGCATCCTTACAAAGGCAGACATTTGAAGATGAAAATAAAGCTGCGGTGCGAATCATGGCTGGAGACAATGTGGAAATTTGCATGAATCTCGACGCAGCATCTTTTAGCCAGCATAATCCTGTTCCTGACTTCATTCACTGCCGGTAAGAACTGAATGTTCAGTACCTGGAAAATACAGCACTTGCTTTTTGTAAAGTTCACTAATGTGCAAGTAACTCTTACAGCTTCCAATTTTACTTGGAATTTATATTCATCTGTGTTCCCATTTCATAACATACCTTTTACTGCTGTATGAGACAGCAAATAGTTAGCTTCTATGTAATCAGTTTCTAGTTTAGGAAAGAGTAGATAAAAGCAAGTCTTCTTAACACTGTTTATTGTTTTAAGTGTATACCAGAGGGATGTGCAGAGATAAATTTGCCCAAAACCATGTATTCCCTCCATGCATGCCTTGTGGGGCAGTGTTTATGGTGGACATCAGCACTATGCTGGCTTCCCCCAAAACACAGGTGTTTTGTCAAGAATCCACTGTAGTCCAGACTACCCATGCCCATGGTGTTTAACCTCACAAAATCATCAATCGTGTTCTGCTGAATTGTTGCCTAAGTACAATCAAAATAATACTCTAATGTAAGAGACTATCCTTTGTGCTCTTTCATCTGGGCATAAGAACCTTAAAAGTGCCTTGGAAGAAGAACAACTGTTGTGTCTTCCTCTTTCTCAACATTGCATTTAAGGTTAAGAAGATGAATAATATAAAAACTGAACAGACCCTGTGACAGTCTGTTCTGAGTGGTGTTCAAACAGTGGAGCCATTCCTATGTGGTTGTTCCAGCAAACACAGAGTAGCTCAGCCATTCTGAGTTGTGCTGTACATACTCTTAGTTGAAGTTGTCTCTGAAAGCTTGATGTGGTATTACAAGAATAAATAGGAAGAGTAAGATTTCTTAGCTATTGTGTTTTGTCACACTAGGTGTTTGGTTTAGGAATGCATGTTACCAACAGATATCTGAATGTGAAAGGAATTTTTAAAAATCAAACTGTTTAGCAAAATCTCCCTTACGCTGATAAACTTTTGCCAGAGAAGTGCTATCACCAGAAACTGTTCTCAACATCTTTAAGCTGATCCTGATGTTTCTGTTAGAAATGGTGGCCAAATGTATCTTGAAATAGCTTTGAAGAAAAGACCAATGAAATACAGTCAGTGCACTCATTTGTCCAGAGATTTATTGTCACTCCTGGGTGAAGGGTGAACAGTTCCCCTCTTGAGTATTTGCATTCTACACAATGAATCCAGTGCTCTGGGTTCAGTAACATAAGCAGAAAGAGAGAAGTCATAATCATTCTTCAAATTATGGCTTGGTTGAGAGGAATCTGTAGGGAGAAATGGCTGAGTTTATTTCTTGACCTGTGATGATGTCCATCTTAGCAAAAGCTAGTACAGCAGTTTCATTAGGCATGCTGATGTGTCTGGTCAATGGCGAAGACCATCACTGGTGACACAGTTGCTCGCAGAAGGAAAAGATTGACTTTGCCCTCTTTAGTTCATTTTAAAAAATAGGGGAAAAAAACCCTCATTAAAGATGGAAATGTGTTTTAAGGCTATCTTCAGAAAGGAAAAAGAGGCAAGAAAATCACTGCTGTTTAAAACCAGCCTCTTCTGGCATTTTTTCAAAGTTCCCTGAAATCTGATAGGTATTTCTGGTTGTCTGTAGAAGACATTCCCAAACGGCTGAGCATGAAAAGTCTGAAGCACAGAGAACGTTCTTTGAAGATTTGGATGGAAACTAGAGTCAGATTTATCATGGAAAGCTTGGACTTAACAGACCTGCTGCCTCTCCACAATCATTTGGTTTAAATTCTGTAGTTTGATTCGTGTGTATGATATGCATCAGCTTAAAGTCATTAGTGGCATCACATCCATTGAAACACACTGTTTGGCATGGGCTGACAAAATAGACCTGAGTATAGATTATTAACGGTATGTAACCATTTAATGAGGAGTTTGCAACTTGTGCTAAGCAGTAAGTAGTATTATTGGTAAAGAGTACAAAAAAAAACCACCCCAGAAAACCAAAGAATCCTGTTAGTAGTGTTGAGCTGAACAAATAAACTGTGATCACTATGTATTTGTTCCAGCTAAACACAGAAATCTGTGTGACTGTTTCATGTGATAGTTTTATCTTGCGTGGATAAGTAGTAGAATGAAAAGAACAAGTCAAAGAAAGAAACAGGACAGGGAGATTTTGGTTTGAAAAATCCATCAAATGAATAGAAAACCTATTCATTTCAGAAACATAGAAAACTCTTCTTTATTATATCCTGCTCAGGCAGGTAAGCTGTAACTTCTTTTTTTCATTTATAGTGTTAGCTTCCTTACTCTGTAATGGGAACATACTTATAGAACGGTGTATATAGATATAAACAGACCTTCTGTTAGTATGAACTGCATAATAGATCTTGTGTTCCTGCTGTTATATTTCCTTGCTTTGAGCCTGTATCTCATTCAGTGCTTTCATTACAATACAGATTTTCCCAGGCTTTAGATAATATTTTTTAACAGTTGCACTGCACATATGCAATCTTAAATGTCTAATTTACTCTAAAGAAGCACCAGGGAGTGGCTGCACAGTCTCTTAAAGTGACTGTGTCTTTTATTAGGAATTGTAAATCTTTATAAAGAGGAACTCTCAAGCTCTGGAGAATCCACCAAAGGTACACCTCAGAAGAAAATGTATGTAGCTGGACTCCATCCAAGGCAATTTGGAACTGAAATGACTTTAAAAACATTTCTTGTGCTTTGCCATAGAGGTTTCAGAATGATCTAAATATTTAGTAACATGGACAAGAACTTTGTTCAAAGCTTATCCAAGCAAATGAAATGAAAAATGGCACTTCTCCAGAAGTCAGTCAGAGCCAAATGAATAAGTGAAGGCAACCTAGTTATGAATAAATTACCAATTATTAAAAAAATAATGCTCAGTATTCGTGTGTTTTCTGAGAAGCATGATGTATATTTACTGCCATGTGAAAGAAGTGGCCATTGCAGACCAAAAGCATCCTTTCTGATGCCTCCCTTCTCCTGAGAAGATGCCACTGTTCTAGTAGGCATGGATAAAAAGCTTTTAACTGCAGTATAAACACTAGAGGAAGAAGAATATATTTCCAAATGCTTAGTTTTCTTTTCTCTGGAGAAATATTTGAGCTCAACAGTGATAAATACAATCTAAGGAAAAGATTTCCTTAAATTTTCTTCTTTCCACCCCCAGATTTCTCAGGGGATATGTGCTTGACCCCAAGAGAGAACACAACCAAAAGCCTTTGAAACAGAAATTAAAAAAATGAGGAATAGGAGATTTTAAAATGAAACAGGATTTAAAGTGACTTCACTAAGAATAATCCTTTCCCACAGTCTCTAGTGCTGGAAAATCCTTGTTTCAGTTCCCAAGCAATTTTCAGGCATTCTCCTAGACATTGACAGGGGAAAAAAATCAGGATTGTAATCTACTTTTTTCTTCTTAAGAGTGGAAACAAGTTAATGGATATTAAACTGTTCCCTGGGAACTGTCACCAGGTGAGTCTGGTTGAAGTCTCTGAAAGGCAGCTGTAATGCCTTTCTTGGAACTAAGCTTCTTCTAACTTAGGATCTGAAAATCATCGTTACAGGCATCCTGTCATATCTTTTGTATAAAGCAGATAAACATTTATTGCTAATAAAATGAGTTGCAACAGATAACTTTGGATTTGAGACTTTCTAAAGCAGATATAAGTGTAAAGGAAGGGCCTCACCGCTGAGAGAATGATAGTTAGAATACCTGTCCTGAGAGGGGGCTTGACAAACGTAGTAGGGACTGAGAACTATAAGATCCACAACAAATTTTGAGAAGTCCATTGAAATAAGTTAGCTGATTGATGTTGCTGTTGGCAAAGGGAAAATCAGTGAAACTACTTTCAGAGAGCTGAAATGGAGCTACTGGGAAAGGCTTTGGGAGTGGAGGCTTGGTGAGAAATTAGCAATGTTGGGATTAAAAGGAAAAAACAGACTGTGATGCAGGTCACACAGGCTGCTAAGAATGTAATGTAATGATGGGGAAGAGAGGAAAGAAAGAAGATCTTAGGGGAGTAGGGATAGCTTACAGAGTACCTGTGTATAGAGATAATATGCCTGGAGGAGTGGGAGAGGGTAGTCATCAGAAGAGGGCTGCAGTAAGAGCATTGGGGTGATATGGGAGTGGCAAGTCACACTCAAAGCAAAATAGGTGACTAATAGGGAAGGCAGTGAATTGACATAGCAGCTCCTCAGCATAAAGAAACATTGAACTACATCAATCAGTGCAACAGCACAATAGATTCTCACTGGCGTGTAGGCAGAAGTGTGTTCTTTCCCTAAACTTCAAAGGGCTGGCTGAAAAGAATCATCTTTCCACAAAGGTATTACCAGCATCAGCACCTCTCAGTGCCTTTAAGAAGAGATCTGGACATTAGACTGGCCATCATGAAACATGCCAGGAAAGAAAAGTACATCAAGGGCAATCTTTTTGCTACAGTCTGGGTTGTATTGCAGTTAAAAATTAATTCCAGTGGAAATAAAATATTGAAGCAATCATGATAAGACTAATAAAGCTTTAGTAAAGAACAGCAGTTTATTTCATATGGATAGCCATCGAAGGTTACAATACATTTGATAGATGAATGGAATGAGCTTGAGACTTTGTCTTCCTTGATTTTGAGCAAAGGGAATGGTAATTTTTTTCCAAAATGTTATCCAGAGTATAAATGGGTTCTGCTAATGACATAGTTGGCAAATCAACATTTTTTATTTTTAATTCATCTTTCAGGTTTCTTCTGTATAATTTCTCATTCAGAGGTTATCATGCTAGCAAAAGCCACGGTTTGATGCTCTTGGTACATTGGTGGTGTGGCTAATTTTCCTCAAATGTGTGGCTGTATTCCTGGCCTCCAGCTACACTCTCCCACCATTCATCACACCAGCAGTGAGTTGGTTCATAGGCTGAATGGGCAAAAGAGTAT
Source organism: Urocolius indicus (assembly GCA_013401255.1). Classification (NCBI taxonomy): domain Eukaryota; kingdom Metazoa; phylum Chordata; class Aves; order Coliiformes; family Coliidae; genus Urocolius; species Urocolius indicus. Next base: position 66,779 of record WBNH01011279.1, on the reverse strand, counting down.
CTCTTCCTTTTGTCTGTCACCAAAATAAATAGACTTTTGCAGTTGTTTTTTTACTTGAAAGCAGTTCAAAGAGCCAAAGCCAAAGAAGGGTCTGGAACAGTGAGCTGAGGGGATGAAGGGGAGTGGGACTGTCCCCTTGAGAAGCAGCTGCTCAGATTTCCTAGCATATTGTCAAATACCACATCCTGAGGGTGGCCTCTCCTCTCTGTGACTAGATGTAGATTTAAAGACCACTTAGAAGATGAGGTTTGGAAGGTTTACACTGCATTAAACTAATGATCTGTGTGGTCTCCAGTGAAAGCATAAAAATATGGTGTATGCTTTCCAAGACTAAGCATTTTCTGCTGTCTATGAAGAAATTTTCAGAGGGTAAACACCCTTACTGACCTTCTAGGTTTGCGTAGGGCCTTTTTAGCTGTTGGAGTGACTTTGTGCATTGGCCTCCCACTGTTGCATTGTAATCTCTAGAGCAAGAAACTGAAACTCCTCACTTCATAAATTTCTAGGGTTCAAGGTGGAATTTAAAGATTTACATCCGAGAATGTGTCAAGTGATTTGAGAGGCAGTATGTTGAGAACTCTCTCGCCAAGACACATCTTCATTCCTGCTCTTGTAGCTCTTGACTGACCTATATCATTATAAATAACTAATATTATGAAGATACATTACTCCACACTGTAACAGAGTTTTGGCAAATTATGGCTTAAAGAAGTATGATTTCAGGAGTGTTTTTATCTACTTGAGACTACTTCAGTGTAGTTCTCTCCATTGTGTTCAGTGTGGCATTGTTCTTGAGCCAGCACAGAAGTACCTGGGATGGTTGGTGATATTCATTGCTTGGATGTGTCCTGGATGACTTGATCCTGTCTTGTTGCTTTTTTGTTTTAGAGACATCCAATGCTATAATATTTCATGTATATTTAGGGAATTAAAAGAAGTGTGTTTTCTATGTTACGTAACTGCTAAAATGTAGCAAATGGTTAACATCACAGTGATAAAATAGCTAATGTATTCCATTTCACATTCTCTCTAATTTCTGGAAGTTTTAATCTGAGAGTGTTATCTGCTGTTGGACTGTGACTCAACCAAATGCCATGTGTATGTGTTGGAAAGTTTGGATCCAATAAGTTCCAGTTGTTGCTAAGAGTCCGTTATTGAAGAGTATTAAGATATTACTGTTTGTTTGATCAATTCAGTTCCATTTGAGGCTTTTTACAAAAGATGCTGATGCATTTGGTTGGTAGCAGAGGACAAGATTTTTTAAATACTGTGATTGTTAAAGCAGTCTGGGAGATGATCTCTTTTTAGCTATCCTCACATTAATAGATATTATTAAAAGTTATAGTTGTTTATTCTGGAGAAACAATGAGAGAACCATTTCCAGCACATATTAAGTTAGTTTAACTCATGTTTATCTCAAGGCATGTTTAACTCATGCCTTGTGCTTCTTTGTTTTTCGTAGTGTGTACTGATTCTTTGTTAATGCTTTATCACCTAAAACCCAGTAGCATTTCTAGAGTCATGACATTCTTAGGTTTTACAGGCAGTAGTACATAAATTTCTGAAATATTTGTGGGAAATAAAGGAGCTTTCTCATTACCTTTTGTTACATGCCTCTCTGGTTGGCTTCAGCAAGTGAAATTTATAATACAAGCCTATAAATGTAGGACTATAAATATATACTCCTAGAAAGTTCTGAGCCTGAGAACATCAAGCAGCAGGGGTCTTTTTATGTGGCTTTGTACAGTACATTTTGTTCATTTACTCCTTACATGTGTTGGCTTAGTAGATCTGTGCTCCTATAGTGCTGTCTTCCTGCCTGATTTCCTGACAAATCTAGTTTCTCAGCCTGGGTGAACAGACCCTGAAAACATCTGGGGAAACTAAGAATGAGTTGGTTTTGCAGTGTTTAGCTCTATGTAGTATTACCTTTGGCAGATATTCTAATTTGAAAGCTCACCGAGTCAATATTAATTCAAGATTTTAAGGCATCTGAAAACACCAAATTGTTTCTCACTCTTTCCCACTCAGAGCCAGGTTTATTTCAGATAGCTCTGTCTCATAGCTTCCTGGCAAACATTTCAGTAAATTCTGTCAATTTACAGTCTGTGGAAACCTTTTACCCCTCAAAACTTTTACAGTTGTTATCCATTGTAGAAAGATATTTTTAGCAGCTATCCTTTAAATCTAGGCCTTTAACCAGATTGAATTCCCTAGAAGTCAACAATAAATGCAGAATTGCTTGCAGTGGATTACTGTAGCTGGCTTTTAAAGATAGTTTTGCTATTGCTAAGACTTCTGAAAAAAAATAGCTCAGATAGCTTTTAAAGTGCATATGTAACATTGCCAGATAATATCATTCTATCATGAAGTTTGGTGAGGATGTGTTTTCACACCTTTCATGATACCAGGCTTGATCCTGTGTGACTCAGAAGTGTCCTGACTGAAAGTAACAAGGTGCATGTACACATTTGTGAACTCAAATGGAGTATATGAGCCAGGCAGACACATGAATGAGTTAGACCCACAAGTCTTAAATGAGTGCACAAATGTTCATATGGGACAAGAAGGCTCAGAAAAACCTTAGGCACGAGTGTCGACCAGTAGCACAGAAAGAGGAACGGTAGCATTGCCCTCAGAAAATGGTAACTTATTCTCCTTCTTTTGTTTCCAGGTCCTACTTAGACATGTATAAAGTGATAATATTTAGTTACCTCTTCTGGTTTGTTCTTACTATAATCTTCATAACGGGAACCACGAGGATCAGTATATTTTGCATGGGCTACTTGGTAGCCTGCTTCTATTTCCTTCTCTTTGGTGGAGATCTGTTGCTGAAGCCCATCAGGAGCATTCTGCGTTATTGGGACTGGCTGATTGCCTACAATGTCTTCGTGATCACAATGAAGAACATCCTCTCAGTAAGTAGCTGGTGCCTTTCCTCTGCCCTCAACACTTTGATTTCATGGGAAGTGTGTGGAGTACATTGGGTGGTTGTTAAAAGTCCTTTTTCAGGGCAACAGCCTCTGCGAGCCCAAAGCAGGCTCCATTTTAACTTAGAAACTGGAAGTGCATATCCAGAGAATGGTAATGCATATTATAGAAAAATGTGTACCCTTGTATTCAGTTGAACTCTGCAAAAGATCACAAGCTATTTGCAAAGGCCTAGGTTCTGGTTTTTTTTGCCTAGTAAAATCTCTCTTCAGAAGTCTTGTGAAAATCTCAGTGGAGTGAGAAATGAGTAAGAAAGGCAAGAATAGTCATACTGTTGATAAATAGTGCATGTTTAATGAAACGTTTCAATTTAAACTTGAACTTTCAAGCCTAGAACCATGTACAGTTTTTGTGTGATTGTGATATAATTAGTGAAGCCAACTACAAAATTACAAACTGGATTCCTGTTTCCTTTAGAACTAGTGTGAAATTCATGTGAAAACAGATGTATTTGATAATTAAAAGTCAAATTCTTCTGCAAAATATTAAAGGTTTAATTAACTTTGTCAAGTGGTTTCTTGCAGTGTCAATGATAGGTGATTGAGTCAGGCCAGTCATCTAAATCTTTTTGAAAGATAATTTTAGATTTATTCCTAGCAATTGCTTTTTAGCTTTGAACATTTTTAGTGCGGGGCTGAAAAGAGAAGATATTTTTTCTTTTTACATTTATATAAGTCACTATACTGAAATAAAATTGATTTATGAGTGGTTTGAATTTGCAAATGTTCTAAATGCTTACATATGTGCTTCATTTTATGCTTGGGAATTCAGTGGAACTACGCGTGTGTTAACATCCATGTATGTTTGCAAAATTGAGTCAGTGATTTTTAAAAGTTGCTTAGATGTTGTATTGCATCATGTGCCAGACATATCACTTTCTCTGTGAAAAAAACAAACAAAACCAACTTACCTCCTATTTCACTGGAACAAATTCTTGCTATTTAAAGGTGATATGTGCAAAGATACTCTTCTAATCTCTGTTTTGCTAATGAATTATTACACAGCCGGTGACAGTTCACATGTAATTCACATGTAATTTAAAGAAGTGCAATACTTATCTTTATTTCTGCTGAGTTTTCTTATATGAAACTTTTATTTTCCAGATAGGAGCATGTGGTTACATTGAATCGTTAATTAAGAATAGTTGCTGGTTGATTCAAGCATTTAGCCTAGCTTGTACAGTTAAAGGCTACCGTATTCGTAAGTATAGCTCATTTTTCTTTGTAATTTTCTATAAATAATCACCATCAAAATCTTCTTTTGTATTTAAAATGTGCCCCCTCCTGACATATTACCTTGTAAAAGTACCATACCTACAAGTTCAGCTGATACAGCTCGATCCTATTTTGACTACCAGGAAAAAATACTGAAAATATTTCATAGAACCAAAGGAGGTACCTATACTGAGAGAACTATCAACACACACGTGAAAATACCTACAACTAGTGGTTGCTGTAAATGACCAATTTAGTGATACCAGCACTTAGCACAATTTCCCTGTGTAGGCAGGTGATATGGTACCTGAGAGTATCATATAGTAGTTTCACTGTAGAACTGGAGATAACATGTCACTCACCCTTACTACAAGGAGACTGCACCTTTTCCTAGCTTCAGACTCCCACTCTTTGCTGTGTGCCAGGTCTCACTGAAATGGCAAGAGGCTAAGCCAGCATAAAAGTGATAACTTTTTGCAGGCATAGTGGGTTTAGATTTTTTTTTTTCTGTAAGATTATTCCCATGTTTGTAGTGATAACAGGGAGAGAGTGTATAGTGTATGTGGTTGGACATGAGAGAAGGCAGGAATGAAGTGTGAAGAGCAAGACACTTCACCTCTCAGAGAACTATTAATTTGACTCTGCTTTGCTCTGACACCCTGGACTGACAGTTTGAGAAGACCTGACTTTTTTTCAGTGTTTCTGGCTGAATTTAAAGAACTGTTACATCCTAAGGACTCTGCAGCAAAGTTCTGAATTCCTGTTTTCGTGTCTGATCCTGATAGATAAGTAGGGAGTAAGAGAAAAGAAAGAAAATATGAAGATGCATATTCACAAGATAAATGATGCCCAGTAGTTCTTGTATGATCCAAATTTTTTTTGCGCAGCAACAGAAACTTAGATACTAGTTTCCCCAGGGGACAGGCACAGCAGGCTTTGAAGCTCTTGGAGCTTGACCTTCCAGACCTATTAGACTGAGTTACTTGACTGTAAAACCAGCTTTGAGCCAGAGTCTGTCCCTTGAGTCCTTCTACTCCCTTCTATAGGGCAGCATAGGCCATTTAGTTTATAGTCTAGCTCCACTAAATCCAGTTTTAATTTTTTTAATATCCCCAAGTGAACTGTCTTTTAGAGACTAAAGAAAGAAAGAAATAGCTTAAGCCAAGATCCAGAGGTAGGAGAAATGGGATTTCCTCTTTGCCTGTCTCCTCATACCCCAAAGGAAACAGTTTTGTGGTTTCAAATACTTTTTCTCTTATGCAATGGAAAGAAACATTGAACTGGGTTACAGAGAAGAAAAACAAAAATATTAGGGGGTGGCAGCCAAAAAGACATTTTTACCAAAACACCCTGTGTTGATAGTGTTCTTAATAGAAAAAGAAGAGACAAAAAGTCACTTTGAAATTAAAAAAAAAAAAAAGACATTTCAGAAAATACTCAAATATTTCAGGCTAACAAAAAATACATTTTTTTCCACATTCTTTGTTTTTAAGTATTTATTTATTAAGATATTGTGAAGGTGATTATAAATGATTCACTTCTGGTACATTCTCAGTTTTCATGGGATATCATGTTGGAAGCTTTCCAGTTTACTGTAAAAGAAAGTGTGGAATACTTCAAATGGAAATGCACGTCAGTTTACTGAAGAAAAATCTAATTAGAGTACATCAATTCAATGAGTACTTAGTACAAGAGTCCTTATGTTGATGGTGTTTTTTTTTCCAGCAACAAACAATCTAGATTGTAAGCTGCCCAGTGGAGAAGCAGGAATCATTTGGGACAGTATATGTTTTGCTTTCCTGCTGCTGCAAAGAAGAGTCTTCATGAGTTACTACTTCCTGCATGTGGTTGCAGATATAAAAGCTTCTCAGATACTAGCATCCAGGTAAACTGTTTTAAAAAATTAAATGAAACAGCTCAAGTCTGTCATGGCCATGATACTTAGTGATGTTTATGGAAGTAGTACCAAAGAATCCTTTAATATTGGTTTAAAGAATCCATGTTAAATTTATAATTGCAAACCCACTCTGACAATGCACACTTGGGAAAACAAATTGAAAATCTGGTGGAAATTAAACATCTTTCCTACCAAACACCATCTGGTGTTCTCATAGCCCTTACTAAAAGCTGTAAAGTTGATATGTGCTGCAACGTTCTCTTAACATCGTATGTATGAGAGCAAATGCCAGAATTTCTAAGCCTTGAAAAGAAAACAACATCCTATTAGAACCCAGTCCAGCAAGGATAGTAGAATGGTCTGGACAACAGAGGACTTTCTCTTGGTGGATGAGGATGAGGTTGAAGACTTGTTGGGCAAGGTTAACACTCATAAGTCAATGAGACCTGATGGGATGCATCGAGGAGTATTGAGGGAGCTGGCTAATATGGTTGCTAACTCATAATTTTTGGACATTCATGGAAGACAGGTGAGGTGCCTGAGGACTGGAGAAAGGCCAATGTCACTCCAGTTTTCTAAAAGGGCAAGAGGGATGACCCAGGAAACTACAGATCGGTCAGCCTCACCTCCATCCCTGGAAAGGTGATGGAACAACTCATCCTGGATGTCATCTCAAAACACGTGGAGGAAAATATGGCTATTAGGGGGAATCAACATGGATTCACCAAGGGGAAATCCTATTTGACCAACTTGATAGCCTTCTATGAGGGCATATCTGGCTGACTAGATGAGGGGAGAGCAGTGTATGTCATCTATCCTGACTTCAGAGAGGCTTTTGGCACTATCTCCCATAATATCCTCATTGAAAAGCTCAGACAGCGTGAGTGGATGAGTGGACAGTGAGGTGGATTGAGAGCTGCCTGAATGACAGAACAATCGAGTTGGAGCCTGTGGCCAGTGGAGTTCCACAGGAGTGGGTCCTGAGGCCGGTCTTATTCAACATCTTCATCAATGACCTGGATGAGGGGACAGAGTGTACCCTCAGCAAGTTGGCTGATGACACCAAACTGGGAGGACTAGCTGATTCACCAGAAAGCTGTGCTGCCATTCAGCAGGATCTCGGCTGGCTTGAGAGTTGGGCAGAGAGGAACTTCATGAGGTTCAACAAGGACAAGTGCAGAGTCCTGCACCTGGGGAGGAACAACCCCATGCACCAGTACAGGCTGGGGATTGACCTGCTGGAGAGCAGCTCTGCAGAGAGAGACCTGGGAGTGCTGGTTGATAACAAAGTAACCATGAGCCATCAATGTGCCCTCCTGGCCAAGAAGGCCAATGGCATCCTGGGATGCATCAAGAAGAGTGTGTCCAACAGGTCATGGGAGATTCTCCTCCCCCTCTACTCTGCTCTGGTGAGGCCTCATCTGGAGTACTGTATCCAGTTCTGGGCTCCCCAGCTCAAGAGGGACAAGTAACTGCTGGAGAGAGTCCAGTGCAGGGCTACCAAGATGATCAGGGCACTGGAACATCTTTCTTATGAGGAAAGGCTGTAGGAATGGGGGCTGTTTAGTCTAGTAAAGTGGAGACTGCCAGAGGTTCTCATTAATATTAACAAATATCTGAACGGTGGATTTCACGACGTTGGGATATCCCTTTTTTCAGTGATATCTAACAACATGAGAAGGGGTAATGAGATGAAGCTGGAACACAAAAAGTTCCATTTAAATATCAGGAAAGACTATTTTACTGTGAGGGTGAGGGAGTCTTGACACAGGCTGCCCAGGCAGGTTGTGGAGTCTCCTTCCTTGGAGGTTTTCAAAACCTGCCTGGTTGGGCTAGATGATCTCTGAAGATCCCTTCCAACTCCTACCATTCTATGATTCTATAATTCGGTGGGAGACAGGGGGCTTTAGAGATTTCTGCTCCAAAAATGTCTTATGAAGAAATACAGGAAAGTTATGATGTATGGCTTGGGAAGACCATCAGGAAGATACTTGGGAAGTGTCACATAACTGAACACTGACTAGGTATGGCAAGGACATATCACCCTCTTCAACCTATTAGACTTCCTTACAAGCATCCACAACCATTCTGTATTTTAATAAGAAAGCAGATCAGGAATGAAATTCTGGTTTAAATTTCAGTAAGATTTTTAAGGAATTACTTTTGTCAATGTTGGATTAAATGTATTCATAGAATCATAGAATTTTCTCTTTTTTTTTTTTCCAAAATATATGGACATTTCACAGACTGCTGTGAAATCCAATTTTGCTGGATACTGCCTTTTTGCAGCTTTTGTTATACAGAAAGCAAAATGCCTCCTAGAATGAAACATTTGCATCCAGAAAGAGCAGGCTTGTGTAAATGGCATTTGGCTGTGTTGAAAGAAAGATATTTGGCTTCTACTTCCAGCTTTATGTCTTTTGTTAAGTTGCTGAACCTACCTGGGCTTGAGTTCTCTAGCAGCAGACGTGGAGATACACTGGCCTACATCAGGAGATTGAGAAGATAAATGTTTTAATGACCAGGAAGTGCTGAAGTACTACATGAAGGAGAGTGATATAAGTATAGTGAGATAATTACGTTTTCTAGTTAGCTGCTTGCCTTGCTAAAATCCAAGCTTTGAGCAGTGAGGATCCAGTGGCAGTTTTTGATTGTCTGTGAGAATTTAGGAGTGATCAAATTACTAAGGAGAAAATGTCCTTCTTTGTTGTACTTTACCATACTTCAGGACAATAATGGTTGACAGTCTTGACTGTATTCCTCTGAAAAATAATAGTTCTGGTTGTCCTCCATATTACATGGAAGAATCATTAATGTCACAGAAAACATGGTTGAAAGAATAATTAATAGCCTTCTGAAACTATAGCTTTCTTACTGAATTCCTGACAAAAGAAAGTCTTGAATCTATGCTATTTCTTTGTGAAAGACTTTGAGATTCTCTTAGAGTCTTCATGAACTAATGAGTCAATGATGAAGAATGGCCAAGACACAATGTGGACATCCAAATCAATGAATCAATTACATTTCTATTAAAATGTAGTTAGAAGCCTTTTAGAAGTCTTTTAGGACACTAAAAACTTGCTCAACAATTTGTATCATTAGATTGAAAACACTGTAGTGTTCAGAGAATAAAAGTGA
>WBNH01011279.1:40927-57433 GCA_013401255.1 Urocolius indicus | reverse complement strand
AGAGCAGCTTTGCAGAGAGGGACCTGGGAGTCCTGGTTGATAACAAAGTAACCATGAGCCAGCAATGTGCCCTCCTGGCCAAGAAGGCCAATGGCATCCTGGGATGCATCAAGAAGAGTGTGTCCAACAGGTCATGGGAGATTCTCCTCCCCCTCTACTCTGCTCTGGTGAGGCCTCATCTGGAGTACTGTATCCAGTTCTGGGCTCCCCAGCTCAAGAGGGACAAGTAACTGCTGGAGAGAGTCCAGTGCAGGGCTACCAAGATGATCAGGGCACTGGAACATCTTTCTTATGAGGAAAGGCTGTAGGAATGGGGGCTGTTTAGTCTAGTAAAGTGGAGACTGCCAGAGGTTCTCATTAATATTAACAAATATCTGAACGGTGGATTTCACGACGTTGGGATATCCCTTTTTTCAGTGATATCTAACAACATGAGAAGGGGTAATGAGATGAAGCTGGAACACAAAAAGTTCCATTTAAATATCAGGAAAGACTATTTTACTGTGAGGGTGAGGGAGTCTTGACACAGGCTGCCCAGGCAGGTTGTGGAGTCTCCTTCCTTGGAGGTTTTCAAAACCTGCCTGGTTGGGCTAGATGATCTCTGAAGATCCCTTCCAACTCCTACCATTCTATGATTCTATAATTCGGTGGGAGACAGGGGGCTTTAGAGATTTCTGCTCCAAAAATGTCTTATGAAGAAATACAGGAAAGTTATGATGTATGGCTTGGGAAGACCATCAGGAAGATACTTGGGAAGTGTCACATAACTGAACACTGACTAGGTATGGCAAGGACATATCACCCTCTTCAACCTATTAGACTTCCTTACAAGCATCCACAACCATTCTGTATTTTAATAAGAAAGCAGATCAGGAATGAAATTCTGGTTTAAATTTCAGTAAGATTTTTAAGGAATTACTTTTGTCAATGTTGGATTAAATGTATTCATAGAATCATAGAATTTTCTCTTTTTTTTTTTCCAAAATATATGGACATTTCACAGACTGCTGTGAAATCCAATTTTGCTGGATACTGCCTTTTTGCAGCTTTTGTTATACAGAAAGCAAAATGCCTCCTAGAATGAAACATTTGCATCCAGAAAGAGCAGGCTTGTGTAAATGGCATTTGGCTGTGTTGAAAGAAAGATATTTGGCTTCTACTTCCAGCTTTATGTCTTTTGTTAAGTTGCTGAACCTACCTGGGCTTGAGTTCTCTAGCAGCAGACGTGGAGATACACTGGCCTACATCAGGAGATTGAAAAGATAAATGTTTTAATGACCAGGAAGTGCTGAAGTACTACATGAAGGGGAGTGATATAAGTATAGTGAGATAATTACGTTTTCTAGTTAGCTGCTTGCCTTGCTAAAATCCAAGCTTTGAGCAGTGAGGATCCAGTGGCAGTTTTTGATTGTCTGTGAGAATTTAGGAGTGATCAAATTACTAAGGAGAAAATGTCCTTCTTTGTTGTACTTTACCATACTTCAGGACAATAATGGTTGACAGTCTTGACTGTATTCCTCTGAAAAATAATAGTTCTGGTTGTCCTCCATATTACATGGAAGAATCATTAATGTCACAGAAAACATGGTTGAAAGAATAATTAATAGCCTTCTGAAACTATAGCTTTCTTACTGAATTCCTGACAAAAGAAAGTCTTGAATCTATGCTATTTCTTTGTGAAAGACTTTGAGATTCTCTTAGAGTCTTCATGAACTAATGAGTCAATGATGAAGAATGGCCAAGACACAATGTGGACATCCAAATCAATGAATCAATTACATTTCTATTAAAATGTAGTTAGAAGCCTTTTAGAAGTCTTTTAGGACACTAAAAACTTGCTCAACAATTTGTATCATTAGATTGAAAACACTGTAGTGTTCAGAGAATAAAAGTGAAGCTGAAGCTATGGTCATCGTGGCCCTGAGTTAAACAGGATTTTTCTTGCAGCTTCTAGGAGAGCTGAGGCAGGGGGTTACGTTAATTATGATGCTGAAATGACTGCAAAGACTAAATCCTGGAGGTGTGTGGCATGTCCTACCTCAGTCTTAAACATACTCATGTTCCATATTCTTGAGGACTGAAAACCTAATTCCTTGAACAGCTGCTAGAGGAACTTGGGCTGAGTAGGGGTCACAGCATTTGGCCTCAGATCTTGAAATGATTGACTGTAAAGATACTAGCATTCTAGAGCAATTAATTATTTCTTTCTGACCTTAGGTTATTTCTGTTTGATGCACATAAGGTCATGTACAGCAAGAATGTACAGTTCTCTCTGATTAGCTGGCATAAGGAAAACTTAGAAACATTTAACGTTTCTTCTCCTTTTTAACTTTCTTCTGCCTCCATTTCTGCTATAGGGGTGCTGAGCTTTTCCAGGCTACAATTGTCAAGGCTGTAAAAGCAAGAATTGAAGAGGAAAAAAAATCAATGGATCAATTGAAAAGACAGTATGTATTTAATATATTTTTCTATATTTACATACATGTGTGTATTTCACAGACTGTTAATATTTGTCTAGCACCTTCTTTTATAGAAATGCAGATTAGATTTTGAAGTGCGATTTTGCAATTACAAAAATTGTTCTCTGGGCATTCAGAGATCTTATGTGTTCCAGTAAGACATAGTTTGAGAGTCATCTTTTCCAAAAACACAACACACTGCAGAATCTAAACTTTCATTTAAACATAGAATTACATTTGTAGGACCAAAGGTTATGAAGTTAACATACAGAATCAAAGTGGAATGTACTGATTTACCTGCTGTCTGATGAGCCTGAAATTGTAATGGAAACAGATGTGACCACCCCAGCTTATTTTGAAGGCTCTTCTAAATCCTAGAAATCCAGTGGTTAAGATGATCAGCTTTTCACTGTTCCACACCTGAGTATCATATCAACATGACCATGTAGTCTTCAGTTTAAGAGAGATTATCTATATCTATGTTGCATGTTTTTCTCTGCTAGAAACTAATTTCATAGTTTCGGTTTATCCTAATTTGTGTAGTATGAATGAATGCAATACTAATGAAATGTGGGGTGTGGGGGGGAAATCTGTGCCTTTACTTCTTTCCTTCCTCTAAATACCCTGCAAATCTCTCAGTTTGTCTCTCTCCATCTCTCAGAAGAGTAAGATAGTCAAATGCAAATCACCTATGAAGCCCTCGAAAAGGATAGGCAGATTATTAATCAGAAGTGCTGCATTAACCCTGTCTCACTTGAAAGTGCAAGCCAAAGTGTTTAGAAAATACGAGATGGAGACTGAGACACAGCAACTGGGTTAAAAAATCCCAGAAATTGCAAGAGCAAGGGGCCTATTTAGGGAAGTTGTAATTAAGATTCACCTAAATAACCTGAAATCACTATGGGCTAAGGAAGCTGAGTAACTTCCTGGCACTGATTCAGTGGTTGGCTTTATACTCATTGACTTTACAATTCTTAGGATTTTGTGTATTCCCTGTAAAATTTGCTGCATGACTACTCCTTCAATTTTGTTTGTGGTTCCTCCTCTAGTGTTTGAATGCAAAATATATATGTTTACCTTCACTGAAAATATTTGCATTAAGATTAATCGACGTGGAGATCCTTTCTCTTTATACAGCCAATAAGCCACTTCACTTTCTCTTGCACACAGGCAGGATGCTGATTTTGTAACTGAAAAATAAACTTCCAAAGCTGTTCCACCACTTTGCATGAAAAGCCCTAACTGTTTCCTAACCAGCTGTCAAAATTTGACTCCTGACAGCTTCTTCCACGCCTGCTTATCTGAAAAAACATCAGACAGCAACAGGGACTGCTTGTGTGCCTGAGGTTTCCCACCAGATGATATTTTTGGGCTGTTGCTGGTGTTGCTCTGTGCTTAAATCAATCTTGTCCCCTTTGACAGGACATGCCTGTCCTGAAAATTATTCTTTTTGTGATCAAGGAGGTGGTACTGCTTGCAACAATGCCAAAACTAACCTATGTTTCTACAAAAATTAACAGTTTATACTTGTAGGATGTCTGACTTGAACAATAGAGGTTACTTGTTATTTCATTCAATAATGTGCATCAGGACTTTATGCATTTTAGATTTAGTTAAGATGAAAAGAACCATCAGCACAGTCGGAAGTTTTGAACAACCCAAGTTGTTCTGACTGACACAGAGTAACTTTATCAACAGGTGAATGATAAAGAAATATATCTACTGAATGATAGCAACTAGCTGAGATGAAAGAAATGAAAGAGATTTTCCCCTCTAGTGGGTGGTCCTTTCCTAACAGACAGATTAATAAATGTACTTAAGTGCACTTTGATCACTGAAGTTAGTGATTCATTTGGTTTAAATCTAGTTTTATCGACAAAACTTATTTCTATTGATTTTTTTTCTACTGTTTTTCAAACTGTGAAAATGTAGAACACAAGATTATGCTAACTTTACAGGACTGCAAGAGTGATAATTCCAGGCTTACCTGTATCTTCACAAAGCTGAATCAGTTTAACTCTTCTTCATTTCTACATATACGGGACAAATGAGCTTAAGGAGTGAAGATGTAACACAAATAGTGCAGGAACAGACACATCCCTGGTTCAGAGCGGCAAGTTTCAGGAAAATTGCTCCATTAAGCAGAAGTTGTTTTTTTCTGAGGGTTCCAATTGCTGTGTCGTAGCTCCTGACAGCAGTTGTTTAATAATTAAATGATAATAAGATAGTGGAGGGGGAATAGATAAAGTAGTCAGGTAATTTCAGGCAACCCAGCTCTCACTGACAGCTAAGTAAATGACTATGCTGACCTTTTCAGCCAGCCCCTTCAGAGCTATTTCACTGCTTACGTTTAAAGGCAGGATTAATGACAACATGGAATGGATATTTTCTTTAGAAGTACTCAAGTGAATGAGTGTGAATGGTTATGTTTAACCCATTTTTTTTTCCGGGAGGATCAAAAAGGGTGGATGTGATTCTATGATTCTATGTGAATCTAATAAGATTCTTCCTTTTGCTAGAATGGATCGCATCAAAGCCAGGCAGCAAAAATACAAAAAGGGTAAAGAGAGGATGCTAAGCATGACCCAGGAGTCCTCAGAAGGGCCAGAGATTCGGAAGGTTTCTGAAGAAGATGATGAAGGTACCCTTAGCTATTGTTGTAGCAAAATTGCTGTTGAGTGCTAAAGACCTAATAGTCCTAATAGTCGAACAAATAATAAATTGTTCTTCAAAACTGTCGTCTTGTAACAAAGTTGTTAGCTGAGTATCAGTTTGGAGCTTGATTCAGAAAAAAAAATCTGTGATTTTGTACTGCAAGAAGATTTAGAGAAAACTGTTTTCTTTAAGGTTGCTCTTGGATAATTTCAGATTGTTGGCAAAGACCTGAGTAGCAGCAGAAGTTTGTTTTGAATATTAATTATCTATAAACCACAGTGTTACGAATAGATAGCATTCACATTTTCCCAGCAGCATTTTTTGGATCATGGAAGGTTTCTTTCAGTCATCAAAACATTTGTGTACTTTTAAATGTTGTTTAAAACATGGGAACAGAGAAAATTATACCTATCTAGTGGCACATTTCTAACACCAACTTTGGATCAGCCCTTACTGCATTTAAACTTTTGGAAGCTGGAAATGTAAGGGCATTTGAAAGGAGGGAAAATATTTTCTTCTTGAAATTACAGTCAACTGTGACTATGTTTTAAAACACGAAACCAAAATTTTTAGCTGATTTAGAGTAGAATGTCGTTTTAACTGCTGCATAAACCAAGGTACTTCTGCTTAGTGGTCATGCTTTTGAATGACTTTGATATTGAATGTACTCAGTAGATCTAACATCTGATGTGCTCATAAAATTTTAGCTCTTTGAGATAAATTAAAAATGATTACTCAGTGTAAGAAACATGTTTCTCATTTTGTAAAATTAATATTTGGACATATTTTATTTTAGGAGAAGCAGACAAAGAGAAAACCAAGGGCAAAAAAAAGCTGTGGTGGCGGCCTTGGGTTGATCATGCTTCCAGTAGGTTTTCTCAATCATCTTACAAATATATCGATTTAACCCTTATATCCTTGACCAGAATGAAGGCGTTCCCATGACCTATTTGTTTTATGCCTGATTTTATGACTGTGACTTGATAGAAGGCTTGGCGTTTTTAAGAAATACTTTCTACTTCCAAGTCCTCAAGGAGTGAGTTTAACAGTGTTGGAAGCATAGCTATCTCATGATACACATTCTTAGACAGATTTCAAATCAGATAAACACATGCCAAAAAGAATCTGATTTGGCCTCGAAAGTTTCAACTTCCCCCTACTGCCTAGCACAATATATTTTAAAACGTGAAGGTGATGGCTTGATGATACATTCTAAGATTAATCATAATTTTTTTCATGTTGACACTTCATGCATCTTTTTTTATGAATCACGAGTCATTCTACTGTTAGCCACAGAAATCCGAGTATCACAGTAAGGCAGCAAGGCAAGCCCAGGACTAGGCTGTGTAAAGCTCAGCTTAGTATCTCTGATCATATCTTAACATATTGTTAATGCCAGTTGTTTTGTCATTTCTGCTTTTTTTTTTGTTAATCTGAGAACAAAAATATGTTCAGCCTTGTGCAGAGAAATTATTATCCCATGTTACTAATACCATTGTTGCATTATGTTGTTTTAATATGGTTTTAGCCCAGTCCAGTCAGATGATAAGAGTCCTTCCCTAAGTCATGGATTGGGTAAAAGAGGAAGACTGAGTAAACTGCAATCTCAAACCTGATGTCCTTCCATACGATCTTTGTTCGAAGAAATCAGACATGAGCTATTTAATAACCTCTGGATATTTTTTAAATATTCAAGTATTGAATATTTATCTCTGATCAGAGATAAATATGAATGTCTATGTTGTGCCCAGTCATTTAGTTTAAAAGAGTTGCTCCAAATAAGACTTTTACACATCTACATACTGCTTGATTTACCTGCATGGATTTATTTGTAACTCCAGCTTGTATATTTGCCAACAGTGTTTAACAGAATGTCATATGCTTATTTCTATCAAGTCACAAGTAAAACTGTGCCTCTATTTTTGTTTTTCTAAAGGGCACACTGCCACTTTAGAGAGACCTATCCCTTTTCAAAAGTCTTATGAAAACAAACTTCTTGCCCTGTAATTTCATTAAGAACAACAATGACCAAACAGGTTGAAAAAGATAATTTGCAAATTTTTACTGTAGAATGTCAAGCTATGGTCATTTTGAAGGAATGGGATATGGTCTCTTGTTTTGTAATAAGAAGAACTGCTCAAAGAGAGATATTGACTTTGACTTTTACTTATTTCACCCTCATTATTTAATCTTCTTAGGTGGCAACTTACATTTTCGTGTTTAAATAGTGAGCATACTTGAAATTATTTACTGCAATAATGCAAAACCTTGTGGGAAACATCACAGACCCTGATCCTGAAAATAGTGGTTGTCTGCTATATGGCTTGCATCCACACCCACTGAAACATGACACTGACAGTAGGGGTTTGCAGGCATACAAACTGGAAATAGGCTGTTATTCCCCATTTGTCTTTTTTGAAACACTATGCTGTAGCTCTACAGCATTTTATTGCACTTGATAGTTCCCCTCAGTAAATGAATTTGTGGCTGTGATTATATGTATCTTTTTTTTTTTTTTTAAGTCACTCAAGCCTGAAGTTTTATGCCAATTCAGATGTTTAATTTAGATGTTTATTGTTATTTTTATTGAACTTGTTATAATTTTATTATATAGAAAGGTACTTCATTTTGTATATTATAGGAATTAAACCACCGTCATGAATTTAAGTCTGAGTAGAACAGATAGGAAATATCAGTGAGGGTTTCCTCAATATCTGCTTACTATCTCTCTCATAGTGAGATATGGTTCCTTCTGTGCTTGTGGTTTACTTACGGAGCCCCATAAAGATCAGTAGGAGTTAGGATCATGTGCTTCAAGGTCCTTGATTTCTCCTGGGGCAGAAAGTTGCAAAAGATGGTACTTGCAGCTCTCCTGGGGAGCTCTTTCCATTAGGGCACAAGCAGATGATGAGATTATGCTGACTTCTCCTGCATGGCTCCCTTTCTGCTCCTCCATCTTATCCCACCAGGAAAGCCTGCAAGTCCTTTTACTCAGTAGGTGAATGTCACATTTTGTGGTAGGAGAGAGGTCCTCCAAGTCATGTCTGTCCAAGGATTATCTTACTAGTGAAACTTAGACTCTCTTTAGTAAGTGATTAACACACTTGTTACGCCATTTTGATGTGTGCAAGAATGCATTATTGCTATTCAATCATACCTCCCTCTTAATTGCAGAAGAGATGTAACTGATACATTATAGTGTCCTCTCAAATACATTTTAACTTAAACATTTTTGGAAGGAGGTCATTGTAGATGTGTTTTCTGCCAGCTCAAGTGTTCCAAGACTGCTGTATGTGCTGTGCTCTGAGCCTTTAGGACACTGCACTGTAGTAGAGGTTTCCCTTAGCTGTCAGACCTTATACTGCTGATCTTCTGTGTGGACAATTTCTGTTGCTGACTACATGATACTTCTTAATGAAAGTGGGCTGTAGACTACTGGCTCTTAAAATACATTAATCTGTTTAATGCATCTTAAATGGACATTCTTAGAAGGCCCTATACCAACAAATTAATTTGTTTTATCAAAAAATTTCTAAACATTCTTTTCATTTCAGTCCAGTAATTAGAATTGCTGAAGTGGACTCTCTGTCACTCTGCGGAGAAATCATAACTAGGTACATGAGGCACAAAATTCCCTCTGTGAGGGAGTTTTATGTACTGAAGTTATGATCCAATAGAGTTCTGGCAAATTTAACATTGTGCTTACCCTGAGGTTACTATGGTAGTTATGTGTGGTCATCTGTGCACAGAGGATCTGTGTAGAATCCAAGGTATGATTGAATTAAAGCAATTGTTACTTTTCCAGAAACCTATAATGAGGGTTAAATATAATTTTCAATATAAATAAGTATTGCTCCGTATTTCCAGATTGTGTGACATTTCATCAAAGTAACCGTTTCTTTGAATTTTTCAGCTTAAATATGGAAATAATTTACCAGTTTTCACTGCTGAATGTGATGCTGTGATTTTGATTTTTCTCTTGCTCATCATCTTTTTTTTGTTTGTTTGTTTGTTTCCCTTGTTCATTCATGTAGGCCTGTTACCATCTAAGAAATAAAAACATTGCTTCTGTTCAAGGATATAAGGCCTAGCTTATTCATTGTATATTTTTACTGTATGAAGATTTCAGAATCTTTCTGAATCCATGGGCAAAAAATTGAAACTCATTTTCAATCATGTTCATAGAATCCAAATGATTTGTTTTAAACAAACCAAGGTTTTCCATTACCTCATCAAAGCTTAAATGTTTGAAGAAAGCTTTAACTAATCCCATTCTGTAGCTAAAGGATGTTTCATCATTTTACAGAAAAGTTCTTTATTTTTTGTCTAGCAGTACTGTTCATGTAAATTCATTTACTTACCTGCTGGGCTTTTCTTACTCCCATCAAATAACCATCAGTTCCAAATTAATTTAGACTTACGTACCATTTTCTTCTTAAAAATGTAACCTAGTAACTTAATATACTTCAAGCTTTTTCTTTACATTTTCTTCTCATGTTGATGTTTTCCTTAGTTCATGCCCAAAGTATCACAGACTGACATCAAATCAATTGCCTGAGACTTTTTCGTCTCTTACTTCTTCTCTGTTTTCACCTCTCCTGATTATGAAATTTTAAATGACTGTCTGGCTGTTCATAGGTCTTGGGGCAGATGAAAACAGAACTTTTCAGAAAAAATAAAAAAAATATTTTGTTTCACTTAGTGGTCAGAAGTGGAAATTATTATTTGTTTGAGACGGATAGTGAAGAGGAAGAAGAAGAGGAGAAAAAAGAAGAGGAGGAGCCTCGAAAAAAATCTGCATTTCAGGTACTTCATGGTAATTTCTTTTCTAGTTGACATCTGGAAAAAAATACAGTTTTCTCATAACACAGGCACATATATTAGAGCATATTAAATGTTAAACCATTACCTGAAAAGTATTGGAAATAAAATTTCTTTCCACTTTATAATGCAAATTCACCTGTTTTATGCACTCCCAAATTCCTACAGGAACTATAGTGAAATCATATCTTCATTCACTTGGCATGAGAAAAACAAAAATACAAATCCAAAAGTTAAGAATCTAAGCTTTAATTTTGATGCATTGCAATAACAACAAATGGGGAAGCTGACTTGCCTCCAGCACTGCTGTGTAATGCTTCAGTGTTTTTCTGGTTTTGACTAGATCTTATCATTCCATGACGAAATGATCCCAAAAAATAAGCAACCTTACATGGAAAAGAATACATACTTTAATTTTAAAGGAAGCATTCTTGATCCTAGTGGACCAGAGAATATATAACCTTGGATTATAAAGAATTTTATATTTAAAATTACTAACGGAGACTGCATCACTTTCTCTCCTTTCTTTTTCACAAAAGCAATAGTTATTGTGTTTGCATTTTAAATGTTGGACTATACTGAAGTAAGAGAATATTGTAATGTTAAAAGATAGCTGAATTTTTCTACCTGGATTCCTACATATAGACTGGTTGATTTTAGTACCAGGTGTTGAATGCGCTGGTTTAAATGAAGAACTTTTCTGAAGAAGTTACTGAAATACTTATGCATATAGGATTGCTTCAATCTTCACAAGATTAAATTGTTACTTAAAGTTTTCAGGAAAAACATAGAACCTTTTCAGGTCTGTAACTTAAGCGAACAGGTGGCTTTTTGCAGATGAGTATTCCCATCCAGATGCAAGCTCACCTCCCTGCAGAATTGGTGCATTACTGAAAGCCCAGCCAGAGCAAGAGCAAGGAACTGTCTCCATGGTCTTCTATTCCTTATACCAACAGTTTTCAAACAAGGTTGCAGATCACATTACTGAATTATAAGAAGAAATATTTTATTTAATTCATTGATACAATGTGCCTTTATTTTATATACTTATATTACGCTATTGACTGATTACATTTGTGAAGCTGCCTACGTAGTAGTGACATGGTCTCATGACCTTAAAAAAGGCAAAACAAATCAGGATGAAAAATAATTTTATAAGTAAACTTTGTTTTCTACTCTTTACACTATTCATTTGTGTATTTTGCATTTAGCTCATCTTGGACCATAAAAATGTCTCATGACTTTCCAGGTCATTTTTCTTCCTGGATTTCATGCATGTGTAAAGGAAAGTTTGCATTCTTGTTTCTGCTGATTTTTTTTTTAAATTAGTGACAAAATTTTGTTCAGATGTTCCAAGAACTGAGATTTTAAAGGGTTCTAAACTTGAGGTCAGAAGATAATAAGATTCTTTCATTTACTCTGAGCTTTAGGCTTTTTGATTGGTCTTATTTTTTAGATATCAGTCGTGAAATTATTAATCTGAGGCTGGAGGATCTTGATATTATTTCACATTTCTGTCCAGTTTTTCTATATGGGTGGCTACTTCTGCAATATATGCAACATGAAGATGTTGAATGGTTTTATGTAGGAGGGGAATTGTGCAGAACAGAAAACTAGTTTTGTTTATGAAAAACTTGTTCATTGTTTGATCATCATTCCTTATTCTCCTTCATCACCATGCACACAGCCTTAATAAAAATACTAGTAAAACGAGCTTTGTTGTAGAAATTGCTAAATAATTATCAGTGGATTTTTCTTTTAGTGTAAATTATGTGCAGTAGTCACTTCAAGGGTTAACTTGAATGTCTTCTTTATTAGAAAATGCAGGCAGGTAAGAACATCTAATCACAAATGATCTTTTATCATATTAGAGTCCATGAATGTAAATTTGTTCTTAGTAATCTGAATGGAATCATTCGGTAGATACATTTTATTAATATTTTCTTGTTTTCTACTAATTGCTCTTGCTTTGTCCTTCTTTATAGAGAGCTATTGGGAAATTTGCTTCAGCCATTTTAGCCTTGCCAAAGTCTGTCATTAAACTACCCAAAACTATTCTTCAGTATTTAATCAAAGCAGCAAAGGTACACGATGTTTTGCGAGTGCTCAATATGTGACCCATCCCATAGTTCCTGACATATACCTCTGTACTCGTCTGCATTTTCCCTCTTACATTAATGGTTTAAAAAGCTAATGATGTCCAATGCTTCATTCTTAGTAAATGCAATATGTTTCATACTTTTGGAATGACCAAACCACAAGAAAATTGGTCTATCTTTTTTCAAGTGCAACCTCAGAGAGAAAATGCAGACCAAAATTCTAATTTTCTTCTGATACTGCTCTACAAGATGGTTATATCAAGTTGCATGCCTCTTATGGACAACATGGTAAATTGATCTCAGCAAGCTGGTAAAACTGTTTGTAAAACACATATTCTGCTCCAAATCAATTTTTAGCTCTCTACTTTTCTGGCTGCCATCATCATAAAAAGATCTGTGCATCTCCTTTCTTGTCCTCTTTGAATACATTTGGTCTTCGCTGCCTTTGAGCACTGTTTATGATTTTACAGATCATGTATATAACGTGATACTCGTAAAGAGTGAGTGCCACAGATTAAGCATACCAACTCCAAAGCCTAAAAGATACTGCATTTAAAGTTTATCCAGTGGTAAAAAAGTAATAAAGTCATACTATGCACTCAGGCAGCTCTTAAAATACCCACTGTTTGACATAAGTAGTTACATTAGAATTAAGAAAGGGCATTTGATTAACAAATTAAGTCTTCTACCCTCTTCCAAATCCATCTTTTACCTTTAATTTCTTTATTCACACTATGACTGTGACTAGCATACAATATTTCAGCTAACTTTTCAATAGCAGCTGTTGACAGTTTCTATCTTGCAGTAAGTAATATGGTGTTAGTTCACTTCGGTATCACCTTCATCGGAAAACATCTATTACAAGGCAAAGAGAAACCAGTGCCTCTTATCTCACACATTTTCTCATGTGAGTCTTGTTTTCAACAAGTTGGACATGTAAAATTACGTGCAGAGACCTTGAGAGATTGTCAAGAGGAACTTCTTATGAACGGTACCAAAATAATTTCCTCTCCGTTGTATATAGTCACAAAACAGAACAAAGTAGTTTTCCCCTTTTGAATTAATTTAAACTCAGTTTTTAAAAGTTGCTTTAATGTTTCAAAGCAATTTGTGTATGCAAATCTTAAAAATAAGACTAAAGCAAACAGAAATTTCACTATCTGTCCTCTGAGGGGCAGTTCCAGCTTCACTGAGATACACATGTGTTGTTGTCCTAGTCTGCATGTTTGTCTTGTGATTTAAAGGAGCTGTTTTATTTCTGTGCTTTATTTTCACCCTCGTGCCTGCATCTTTGTGCTTCTCTGCCCTTTCTCTGTTACTACTCTGCATTGCTTAGAAGTGGAAGACAATGTAATGTTTACCATTTTTCAGTGAAAAACATAAAAAGAACAAAAGAAAATCTTTCATCCTAAAGAGCTTTGAAGATGATAGTTTGTTTAGTTTCTGTTATTCACATTTTACGTCATATAGGAAAAAAACCCTAACCCCGAGCATTACTGCTTTTTTTCTGTAACCTTCTTTCACACCTTGAGCAGAACTACTCAAAAAGTTAGTTGTTTAACATTTTTTAAACTTTTTTAATTTTTTTGCCATTGCCATAGCCTTTACAAATAATTTGGGCCAATTCCATGCTTCATGTAGTCATACAGATCAACAGATTGTTCATCTGAGTGAGTGCTATGAGCAGGATTTGGCCCCATAAAATCCTCTTGATATATATGTATGTACTACTGTCTTCATTTTCCAGCTGGAAAAAACAGTAGCAGAAGTGACTTATCTGAAGCAACAAAGGGACCCATTGTCAAAATTAGAATGAAATTTGAGGAATTCCTTATTGTGAGGTTTGGAGCTGTGCTTAGGTGGCAAATCTGTAAATGTTCCAGTATGAAGGGAAAAAAAAAAGTGTGAAGTATGAAAAACATACATGCACAAATACCTGCACTGAGATACCACCTCATCATTTGATGCTTTAATTAGTTGATTGCAATGTTTTCTCTAAATGCTTCCATTACTCTACCTCTTGCCTGTAAAACAATAAGAGTAGAAATACAGAATTAAGTAGAGAGGTTCAGGTGAAGTAATACTTTGTTGGGCGTAAGTTCTAATTCCCAAAATCCAGAGCAAGAGTTTTTGCAAGTTCTAATAAAACTTGGTTCACCTACAAGTGTTTTCAGATTTGGTTTTAAGCTACCAAAAACAGCACATGAAAACTCAACGGACATGCAGGGAAGGTGTTTGATTTGGGATGCACAATACTTCCTTACCCCTGCAGATCTGAATGTGTTTACTCAAACTGTATAGTCCTGCTTGTGGCTTACTCTATGGCTTACTCTCAAAACGTGAAGGACCTTAAAATGAATGAGTTTGTTCGTTCCAGTTTGTTTATCAGGCCTGGATTACTGACCCTAAAACAGCACTACGACAGAGACGCAAAGACAAGAAAAGTTTTGGAAAAGAGAAGAGAAGGCGAAAAGGATCTGGGGATGGTAGGTAGATTTTTGCATTTCAGAAAAATACGGTGTTAACTAGATTGCTTGTTCCTGGTAGTGAAAGGCAGCTGAGCTTTAGAAGGCAAATGCTCTCATTTCTGGCTAGGAACTGGAACCTTTGACTGGTTGTTTCTCCATGCAACAGCCATTGACAAGGCCAGCTGTAGCTATGACCTTCTCTTCTACACAACACACATTAGAGGAGGTAAAGGAGAAGAGAGTATGTGTGTTTTCTGTGAAACTGCAAGACACACTCACAGAAATTTTGCCAAATAGAACTCAATACATTGCAGAAATCAGCAGCTATATGAAAACATTTATGCAAGCAGAGTGCAAGAGAAAGCCATAACCCTGTAAAGGCATAACTGTATAAAGCAAATAACCTAGTATTGGCATTTCTGGCATTTCTCCAGAATATGAGAGTGTGGCCAGGTGTTTGGGCAGAATCAGGCAGAGCAAGGACATTATCCTTCACTCTATCCAGATTTATCTAGGGTTGCACAAAGTCTCTCATTTTGATGATAAATTCATGTGCATTCCCAGAGAAGGTTTTGCATGTGACAGATTTGCGTTTTGTGTTGAAGAATTATTTCATGAGAAAGTTCTTGAGGAACTGTAGTTCAAGTGGAGCTGTAAGAAAAATTCAATAAAATAGACACATATTATTCTTTTTGCCACAATTCCTGTATTGTTCCCTAAAGACAGTTAATACATGGAGAGGAATATCAAGAAATGTTTTTCACTTCCCATGCTGTACTCACTCAGGAACCCAAATATCCATGAACTTTAAATTCAGAATGAATTCAGCAAGTAGCAAAAAGGAAACATACAAATGTTAATGGGCATACCAACACTGTAAAATCATTCATGCCTCTGAAAACCCAGCTTATAAATGATCTTATCCATCTTTCACTCCTTTTTTAAATAAGAAAACAGAAATTGAGAATCTTTTCTAGTCAGTACTAGATGGGGAAGAGGGGCACCCATTCAGTCTGCATCAGTTCCACTTTCCCTCCATTTGGCATCTTCAATTGTTGAAAAGAGGGAGCTTTATAATTGTCTGCTATTGAAGCTGGTGCTGCAGCTATTTGCTGAGTCAGAGGCAGGAGATCAGAGCACTGATCAGGTTGCCCTTTGCAGAAGGTGGATAAGTCTAGAGGAAATCAGTGGAAGGCATGAGGCTGCTGAGGGTGGAGTGACTAAGAAATTGTCTGGGTTTACCCTAACAGATTATCTTGCTCAGCAGCCTATTTAATAAGAAAATGTTACTGAAAATTACAAGAGAGGGGTGGTCATCCATGAACACCTTCACTGACAGGTTTGTCCCCTCACTTGCGTTCTTTAGAAATGGAAACATGCTTTCTGTTATAGTGGTAGATGAGGAACCAGTGACTACTTCTTAGTAACTACAGCATTTTCCAGCTTGAGTGTTACACCTGCACTTCTATAGGTGTAGTACTCACTGTTTCACTCATTGTTTTCAATAGGTGGTACTGATGCAGACTGTGAAGACAGTGAAGAGGAACCTGTCAAAAAGAAATCTGATGGACCAGGTACGAAGGCAGAAAGAGAGTTTCTCTGCTGTTACGATGCAGCTGTGACTGGTGGTATAAGCAGCATATCACCATCCTAACTACTTTCAAGTTTTCATTTGCTAGATTTACAAGTCTTGAGCACAGGAATTTCTATTCCTGGACTATTAGCTACTGCACTTATTCTCTATGCATTTCAGTAATTATATCTATGGGCTCAAACTTGATCACTTGCTGTATATTTTACTTGCAGAATAACTTACAGCTATGTCGTGGTTTAGGCCCATCAGGGAACAAAAGACCACGATTAGCCTCAAGTACCGAAGACTTAAGGATTGCTAAAGGGCAGGGAGAGCTTAATTGCCGCTTAAGGTGCAGGACAAAACAGACCAGGCTACTCGGCTTGGGGAAGAAAACAGAAAATAATTTAATACCAACTAAAACATAAAAC
>WBNH01011279.1:0-40831 GCA_013401255.1 Urocolius indicus | reverse complement strand
CGCATTTGTCCCAAAAGTTGCTGCTCCTCTCTGCCTCTCGTGTGGGGCTGCTCTGCGGCGCACAGGCTCTCCAGCATGTCCTGTGCCATGACCCCCTCCCCCACACAGTCTCTAGCCCGCCCGGGCACACTCACATGAAGTTGCTGCTGCTGCTGGCTCTCAATTCTGCCGTTGCTATCCATAGGTTGCAGGGGTACCGCCTGCATTCTCACCACGGCTTGCAGAGGGGTCTCTGGTCTGATGCTCCTTCCTTCTTCCTTCCTCCTTCTCTGACTGTGGGGTCTGCACGGTCGCCTTCATCTTGCACCACCCTTACACCTCCTGCCTGGCACTTCAGATTCCTGTCCCTAAATAGTGATCGCAGAGGCACCAGATTGGCCCAGCTGGGCCGGGGGGTGGGTCTGAACCCAGGAGTCGGGGGAGAGTCTAAAAAACTTTTACCGGGTCTTCACTGCAACCCGCTTCCCCTGTTACTAAGCAAAAGCAACTCCTTGCTAAACCGTGACAAGCTAGAATGAGCTTCCAGTCCTGATTGCATACAGCCCTGTGTCAAAATCTCCATTGTGTTTTTTTCAGTGTGTTTTAGAAAGGTTAATATCATGTTTTTGTCTCTCTAATCACCCATTCAGCAAGGTGCAATGACTTCTTCTAAAAAAATGGGATTTTCTTGGTGTTATCCATTCTCATTCATAATCAGACTTAAGGATGCTCTGTACAACAAAAGAAATGTCAGTAGTTTACTAGATCTTGTGCATATTAAAATTTTTCATACAAAAAGTGTAATAGATCATAAATCTAAGCTTGACTCTTTGTTTCTAACTGGACGAAAAGAAGAAAACAAACTCCTCTTAAGTAAATCTTTATTGTGGCTTCCTTTGAGTGAGATTTTGTCTTCAAAAGCTATTACTCTTCTCTATTTAAAATGGCTTTCCACAGTTCCTGTTAGAATTGCATTCCAAAGTGAGCCACAGGGTAATAGACTTTACAACTTAAGATGTTTCATTTTTTCATTGAAATACTTTGAACGTTCATAGGTAAAATTTCTTAAAGAAGTTGGCTGGAAAAATTACATGGTAATTGTTAATGGACCATTATTACCATTAGATGAAATCCCGTGTCATGCTGTAAGGCAGAGACTTCTGCGTTTGACCCTTTAAGATGGGATAACAATCTCTGAAGAAAATGAGCGTTCATTTCCTTTTTAAAGATGTTTAGCTGCAATCAATCCTCAAAAGATTATTTTTTTGAAGTTTTTCAGAACAGCAAAGCTGCCAGAACAGCTCCAACATCATTAAAAATGTATACTAAATCATCTTCATCTCAGAGATAAAAATGACCTTTCAGATTAGAATGGAAGCACTGTGGTGAGACTATAGCATGACAATGGTGGTCAATAATAAGGATAATTTTAATCTGAGAGCTGTCAGTACCAGAAATTAAGTATTAGAGAGGGAAAGTTGGGGTTGAAAAAGAACATTTGTATGTGCTATATATATTTTGTGTACAAGTGCTATGTTTTCTTTTAACCTATTTGTGATATTGTTTGGAATTCAAAGGAAATGGGTGCTTGCTGAAGTAGAAACAGATGTTTATTTTAATTTCCAATGGCAAAATTTCCTTAGCTTCAAGACCTCCTCATTGAAATATGAACGAAATAAAAAAATTAAGTAGATTAATCATAAAATATTTTTAATTCTTAATGGCATAAAAGAAGATTGAAAAAAAAAAAGGCAAAATATTATTGAAATGAAGGGGACTAACTACTCTTACATTCAGAGATACCCAACCGGTTCCATGACATTGCTCAGGTAAATTCTGCCATTTCAGCATCCACTTTACAGGAATGTACCACTATTTTTTTTTTCTTAGTTTCTCTCCATATGTACGCACATACAACCCAGCCTGCACACCCAGAGACATAGGCATGTTCATCCATAGGAGATTTTTTTGCTTTATTATAGCTTCACCATTGTGTTCTTCAAAAGGAGAGAATGTGCACTCCACAAAGTTTTTCATGCCATCTTGTGGCACAGCTAAGAAGTGAGGTTGTTAAAAGCATCATGCTTTAATGCATGCGTTGGCAGTTTGCTTTTGTTTCTTAGTCTGGTTGCTTTAATATTGATCTTTATAGCTAGTGTCCTGGGATTTGCAACCTAGGAGCTGCAATTAAAGTTGCAGTCCTAGCTCCAGAACTGGCTAGTTGGAAAGAAATGTTTTACTATTTATGCAAAACTATATGTGAACTGCAGTGTGCTGTGTTTGTTTGTGAGTGAAAGAAAAAGAATCTGAAAGTGCTGATTTTTGTGTGAGAAATGCAGTTTGTCATGTTAAAGGAACTACTAAAAGGAGACATTAACTTAAGACAGCTGTGTTGTGCAAAATAAAGCTACTGTTGTTGGTATAAGCCCATAAGCTCTCCTCATGGGAAATTATACTGTTTTGGCACAATAGTGTAATCATAATGTTGTATAAGTGACTTATATGATTTGTCCTAGTTGGGATAGTTGATCTGAGATCACAATGGAGCCTGTTTTTAAAAAGAGAGGCTTTGGAAACAGTAAATACAGAGGGTTGTGTTTAGGTGGTTGGAAAACTGGGAGAGATTAAAAAAAAAAAGTGTTTAGGCAAGTTAGACTTTAAAACTCTGCTAAGCAAGTTTCAAGCACAAAAGGCAAATTCTTTGCAAAGAGAAACACACATATGTATATAGACAGTCGAGGAGTTCAACACACTAGCTGAGTAGCTACTGAGATCACAGGAGTTAGGGATGCTGAATAGCTCTCAGGAGATGCCCAAATCTTTGGGTTTCGTTTTGTAGACCTATGGACACAGCATCTCAGGACAGTTTATATGACTAGTGATTGCAGGAGCAGGGAGTTACAGGGTGGAAAAGGGATTCCAGATGATAAGCCTAGACATATAGACAGGAAAATGGCCCAGACAGCCAAAAGGCCTCCAGCCATCTTCAGAGATTCCTTACTAGAACAGAGTCTTGCAGCCTGCATTATTGACAATAAAATAAAAATTAATCTAACTCCAAGTAGAAACACAATGAAACATATTTACATTCATTAACTCCCTGCTGCTTTTCCTCTCCTTTAGATAACATCATCAAGAGGATATTTAATATCTTGAAGTTCACTTGGGTCCTTTTCCTCGCAACACTAGACAGTTTTACAGCTTGGCTTAATTCCATCTCAAGAGAACACATCGATATCTCCACTGTACTAAGAATCGAGCGCTGTATGCTGACCAGGGAGATTAAGAAGGTAATAACACCTTTGGTCTTTTTTTGTCTGCTAATGCTATTTCCAGCTCAGTGAAAAATGAAAAGTTGTCCTTTCAGGTCACTATGTTAAGGCAAAAATCTCACTTATACATGCATTTTAAGACTAGGTTTGGACTCTTTCACTGCTTGCTTTTTTATAAATATAGACATATATTTATAAAACAGAATGTATTATTATCTGGACACAAAATGAATTACTGGAAAAGTAATTATTTGAGAGATGGATATAAGGATATAAGTGTGGTTCTGAGAGGACAGGATAGATTCAAGTAGAGAGGAGAATGCATAGCATTTTAAACAACTCAAAAACTAGTATGCATAATTCCATCTTTTTGTTGACCAATTTGCCTTGGACTGGCTTGACTGACAACATGCAGGCATGATTTTCTTCACTCACATTTAAGCCATCTAGTCCTCCACAAATTAGTTATATATAAGTAAAACCCATTGTTATAAAAAATTAATGTTGATAGTGTAACTGGAAATGGATTTGGATCTTCAAAATGCAAGTAGGTGATACCTTGAAGATGGATAAAGTTCTCATTTTAAGCACAGATATTTTCAGATATGTCACTAGCTACACAACTGTATTTGGAACCTGGCATAGAAATCTCATTTTTAGTTGTTTTCATTTTTTGCCAAAAGCTGCAGACTGTCTTACAGAGTAACAGGTTGAAAAGGTCAACAACACATTAGTATTTTTGACCTTAATAAGGCCTCTCATATTGCCCAGCCACTGTTGACATCTGCTGGCACATTCTGGCCAGGAGGCACTGAGCACATAGAGAGGGCTGGTTTGGTGTTAGTGTTTAGTTATTGTTATGTCCCCCAAGGTGTCCAGAGTAAGCAGATAATAATAATAATAATTCAGAGGAATATTCAGAGTAAATCAGTCTTTGGAATATGTCCCAGCTTGTGGCAATGGATGGTTTAGGGCACCCTAAACCAGAAATTGCATCTGGATCATTATATCGAATAGTACCAGAAATAGTTATAAATATAGAAATATATATTCTTGAAGTTTGGCTAATCCCTTTAAAACCTGTTTTTACTGTTGGCTTCCAGGAGATCCTGGAATGTGGAGTTCTGTGGTGCCATTCCATATGGTGTGTTTAAGAGTGCTTCCTCTTGTTCATTTTAACACACTTACTGATCATTCTGGGCTGTCCTGTAGCTCAGAGATGTATTCAGTTTTCTTCTACTATTCTTTATTGTATAAATTTGCATGGAGTCTTCTCCTCAGTCATTCTCTTCCAAGTTAAAAAGTCCCCTTTTTTTAAGCCTGTCTTCATATGGAATCCATCCACTGCCTCTGATCATCTTTATTGTCTTTATTTCATACAATTTCCAGTTTTAATGTTGCCTTTAATATGACGAGATGACCAGAACTACACACTGTTTTCAAGGTGTGGGTGAATAACACGTTTATACATGAGCATGATGTGTTTTCTTTTGCTTTCCTAGTAAGATCTAAACGTAGAGCTCCTTTGAATTTTGGTGAATGCTGTCTACTTTCAGGGAACTATAAACTCTGAGAACAAGACCTTTAAGGCCAACAAAAGCTGACATAAAGCCTGTCATTATGTATATACATTTTAGGTTATTTTTCCCGTTACATTTCTTGCCATTTTTTTACTAAGTCCCTCAGTTTTATCAAGTTATTTGGTAGTACTTCAATCAAGTTTACACTTGAAAATCCCAGGTAATTTTTTTTTTTTCATCTGCAAACTTTAACACGTAGTTATTTTTCTCCTTGCACAGATATATTTCTTAATATGCTGGACACTAAAATTCCATGAGGGAACCAGTCAATAACGTTCCTCCTTTGTAAAGAAAAAATACTTGTTTGAGCCCTTTGCCTCTGGTCTTTCAGTGGTGGATAAATACAAGAGATAGATGTAGTGTGCTTTATTTCACAACTGCTGAATTTCCTGCAAATGTCACTCAGGATCACTCTTGAAACCAGGATTTAAGGATTGATATTATCTTCTGTTTCCCTGACATTGTTTCATCCATTGGTTCCTATAGAGCTCTTGGGTAAGCACCTTCAATCAGACTTGTCTTTTATAATATAATGACTCCATTCATTTTCTGGGATTCAAATTATCACATGGTGAAAGTCACTGACTTTTTTTATTTTGGGGCAAAGAGGGTGCAAAAAATGCAGTCTTTTCTTGCCCTGTTGCCATAACTCCCTTAGATTTCTTTATGCCCTGATCAACTGTTGATACCCTGGCTTTGTGGCAACTGATTCTTACAATATTTGTGAAAATGGTTTTGTTACAAGATTTTTCTCATCTTAGCAAGTTATTCCTCAGCATCTGGTTTGGTCTTGTTAGGTAAATTTTACATTTAACTCTATAAAGTTCAGTTTCGTTCACTTCTTGAAGGAAGTGAACTTCTTACTTCTTCCTCCTAATCTTTTCGATTCTAGTGACTTGTGTGTGCATGTGCATGCATGCGTGCAGGATCTTTCATGTAATTTATCTAGTCTACATGACTAGAATTTAAAAATAACTTGAATTACTGTTCGTTATTATTCCAATGATAAATTCTGTAATCTTTCTTAATATTTAGCAGGCAGTAATGCACTCCTGGTTTGATGGTCAAAAATCAAACCTTCATACTATAAGTTTCCGCATATTAATCAGCTTAAGTCCACACACAGAAACTGTGATAGCCCTGGTAACAGTAAATTTACTTATTTTGTTATACTTTATGGGTTTTGATTCATAGCACCTTTTTCTCAAGCTATCTTCCTATAAAATTTGTAATGTAATAGTACAGCACTGTAGTGATACACTTTTTGGCCAGGTTTCAGAAGTCACTGCAATTTCAGCATCCTCACCGAAAATCCTATGTTTCTTTCTTATTGTTTCTGAGCTTTTAGAGTTCTAATAACTATGCAGAAACCAGATTAACTGCCTTTTTGTAGCCATTACTTATTTGAGACCTTATTTTAACCATTCTTTGCTACTTCTCACCTCAGCTTCATTTAGTTTTTCCTATTCTTTGTTGGGAAATAAGTGTATTTATTTATTTGTTTGATTGTTCATTTGTTTGAATTTTGTACTCTCAGCAACCTGATGCTATTTTGGCTACATTTAAGTCCATGTGTCCTTTGATTAGGCTTCAATCCTAAATCTTCTGGTACTAGGGACCCTTCAATGAATTTCACTCTCATCAATAACTTCAGATTTTTTTCTAGGATCTTTCTCTCCTGTGAAATATTGGTACCTGTGAGCATCAGAATCATCAATTCTTCCATAGCATTCCCAAGTCTCTGCAACAGCCTCATGCCTGTCATTGCTGTCCAAAAAAGGAGATTCCCACTGCAACTATCATGGTGACATGTCTCTTTGTTCCATGTGAAGTTGGGACAGTTAACTTCATGTATTTAGTTCCATTGGTCTCACTTCCAGCTTAGAAGAATTGAATCCTCCATC
This sequence comes from Urocolius indicus, assembly GCA_013401255.1. Lineage (NCBI taxonomy): Eukaryota > Metazoa > Chordata > Aves > Coliiformes > Coliidae > Urocolius > Urocolius indicus. Next base: position 34,096 of record WBNH01011279.1, on the reverse strand, counting down.
CGTTGTATTTTTATTGTCAGGGCTCTTGTCCTTTATTGCAGGCCTACAGTCAATCTAGGATGTAGTGTGTGCCATAATTTCAGAGAAAGACTGTCAAAATGGAACAAACATTTATTACTGCAGAAGCAACACAACCTGTATACAAACAAACCTAATTAGAAAGTTGTGCTTCAGATTTTGTTCTTAAGATTTTTTTTTTTTTTGGTCAAAACTTCAGATTTTCATAATTTTACATTTGAGACAGTGTAGAGGACCAGAGTTGAAATAATAGTAGCTAATAATATTAGTAAAGGAAATATAGGCAATATTTTATAGTACTTTTATTATTTTAGACGGAAAAGGTCCTTACGTAGGGCTTCATTAAAAGTTAGAAAAATGACTGTTCAAGAATAGAAATCTTCTCTTTTGGAGTATCTTCTCAAGTCAATGCAACTGCTAGGGAATGAGTTGGATGTGTTTCTGCCTAAGAACAGGCTATGCAATTTTCAGTGTTATTATGACACATCTTTAGAATTATAATTGCAATGTCATAGCCAGAAGGACTTGATTATGTGCTCAGATCTGAGCTGTCAGTTAATAAAACCATCCTTTCATAAACTTGCAAGATCTTGAAGTCACAGAGAAAGACTAAAGGTCTGTATCCATATCTCATCAATAAATTCTTATTCTGGGACAGTAGTGAAAATCTAGATCAATTTGTACATGAGTTATTTCTCTTTTTTTTCTGTTTAAAAAAGCTGCTACTGATGGCTAATAAGACATTTGATTGTTCTTAGAGTCGGCCAAATTATCTAAGATACATATCTCCAAATTTGCAAGACTACAGGTTGAGAAATGATCCGAGCTTGCATCTCATTTTAATGCTGAATGATTCTCAGTCCATCCAGAAGAGTTTTGTTGGCTGTATATAGCCTGAAATCCCTTGCATTGCTTTGGTTTTGCTTTAAAACCCAGCACTTTTTGCCATGGTAATAAGTCAGAATCTGACTTGCACTTTGAAAAGGAACTACTAGTGTGAGTTTATTGTTCAATAAGAAGCTCTTTGCACAGTTCTTATTCTGTACCCCATCAAATGGCATAAGCGATGAGTTCCTTGAAGAAAACACCTTCCCCCCCAGCCGTGTACCTTCACCTCTATTCTCTTCCACAGGGAAACGTTCCAACACGGGAGAGCATCCACATGTATTACCAGAACCACATGTTGAAACTCTCTAAGGAGTCAGGACTGGACTCAATTGATAAAAATCCAGATCAAGCTTCTGGTTTGCACGCATCTGAACGAATGGACAGTTTAGATTCAGCAGCTTCTCGTGACAGTATCTCCAGGTATTGATTTAAATTTATTTTGTGGAGGATAGAGGTATCCTGCAGTACATGTAATTTTAGGTAATGTCTAAGTACTGATGAACTTTCTAATCAATGTTGAATCACCTTATTGATTTATCCATATAATTTTAATAGCAAAAACTCTGCTGTATGTTACTATTATTTTATAATGGTGGACTCAGTTGTTGCCTTAGCTCCCTTTCCACTGCATGACTACCCAACTGCTTTCTGTTTCTTCTAGAATTAGGAGTTATTGACAAGGGTTCTGATCTTGTAAAAAGTAATGGAAACTAAGAGCCTACTGAGGATGCTGATGGAATACTGTTTTAAGAATTCAGGTGTGGAGTTTGGAGAACAGTCATTCATTGTGAATATTTCTTCATTGTAAAATAAATTGTTGTCAAACAAGGCTTTGCATTGAGAGAGATTCTAGATATTATACAACAGAATCCCCTGATCATCTGAAGAGCCTGATTTCCGAACTGCTATGATTATAGTCCAGCAGAGCTACACACTTGGTGGATCAAATACTCAAACTGGTTCAGGAAAACCACCTTCCTCATTCTTTTCTGAAGACGAATGCCATCAAGTCTGTTGCCAAAACTACTGAACGCTCCTGTTGCTCCACGCACCCAGAGGCACACACATTCACTTCCTGCTTTTACAGAGGCAGCCTGTTCCCACTGTGTCCCTCGTGGTTTTGACTTTTAAGAGGCTGCAGAAATTGCCCAACGTGAGAGAGAGAAGAGAGGGCTTTGGAAATCAAGCTGTTTCATAATCCATTGCATTCTGCTGTCCCCAGTTCTTCTGTGACGTGTGGCAGTATTATATTGTGTTTGATACTCCCAGCAAACTCGATAGCTTCTGTGTACAGTAAGTTTATGATTAGCTTTTACTAATGACATATGGGTAGATATGCAGACTGAAAATAGCATAACTATTAGCAGACTGAAAGTAATGAGGTCTTGTCTTCTTTTCTGATGTTATTGAAAAGCAAGTGTAAGAGAGTACCTGTGAGCACTATGCTTCATCAAAATAGTCACAAATTGCTCCCCAGTGTGAGCACAGGCCTTTGAGAGGTTCACTCCAGTAAAAACACGAAACCCAAGCAAATCTGTCTTGGTGGCTAGCTACCCAACTAAGCAACACATTTGTGTTTTGTCTCAAAGTTTTACAGGAGTCAGGTGATGTGAGAAAAATGTAAAGCTAAATTCTGTTACCAGATCATTTTGAGAGACTTGGATATCTGCAGGGCAGCATTTAACTCCACAAAGTTCAGCCCCAACTAAAGAAAGAATAGTAATATCTGTTGTCCTGCTTTCATCAAATATTTTTTGGTCACACTGCTTGCTATAGGTAGAAGTTATTTTTATTATACAACCATGTTAGCAAGAACTTTAACGAGAAGAAAAGGGAAGACAATTCAAAAGGGAAGGCAATTCCAAATTTCCAAAAGAAGAAAGACAAATCTCATAATTTTAATTACCTCTGCCTTGTAGATGAGATGGTACCCAATGTTGAGCTCCACTTCGGTCTTTTTTTTTTTTCAGAATAACTATGCATTTGTTGTTTTAAGCATAACTATACATTTAAAATCTCTTTTCAAACTCAGAGAATTCAGTGATTCCATCAAGCTGCTTTGAAACAGAAAAACTTAAATATTTCATGTGTTACTGTCATCTCTGTTTCCTCAGAAGATGGCACAAAATCTATCAATCAAAGAAGAGAGAATGCAGTATTATGACTGATTTGTCTGATCTCAAATTCTCATTTTGGTCATGAACAATCATATATTCTTGAAACGAGAGTATTTACAAATTGTACACATCTCCTATGATAATAACGTCTTGTAATTAGAGGAAGTAAAAATGAGTCTTTTGATTGAATGATGAGATCTGTTTATTTGGGCACCCTTGCATGTCTCCTGCTGGGATTGAAAAAGTACTTATGAGCTTCAGAAATGTGAAATGGTTTAAGCTTATTGTTGAAAGACTTATTTTTTTTTCAATTGTCTAACACGAGAAGGGGGCATTTTACATTTCAAAGTAATTTCCAGTAAATGTAAAAGCATGTAATAAAATTTAAAGCATCCCTGTGATCATTGATCTAGGATTGCAGTGGAAAACTTTTTGGAAGGGAAGAGGGTTTCTAACCACATTTCTGGTTACCCTTTTGATGCCTTAAAAAGAATTCTATAGTAGACTTTAGGCCATGAACAAGATGGCTATGACTGGAAGCACACGGGGCTGCAAAGCCACAGAAGTTGCTCCATTGTAATAATACGTATTCTTCAGTACTCAGGACAAGAATTACTGTAGGCACCTGCTCAGCGCTCTAAACGCTGGGTTTCCAGAGAGATTGACCATCCTGAGCTGTTTCAGGAACCATAAATTTCTTGTGCACTTCAGGGCTGCGCCTTTTAAGTCCAATTGAAGGGTATTGTTCTTACCCTAGATAAAGCTTTGAAAGAAGTTTTGCAGAGTATCATTTGTAAGATTTTCTCTTCTACTAGGGCTGTCATGTATTCACAGTCATTTTTCTATACAGTAGCTAGAGATGTAATGAGGTATTCATAGTGTAATGGGTTCTCTTTATGTGTAAACACTCGTGTATCCTAAAGGCAACTGCAAAGTTCATATAGACAAGGAGAAGAGTCTGATGTCTGACCCGGAACAAATACTTTTAGGAGCAGCACCAGAAAGGATCAGGAACTGACATGGTAGAGCATTCACTGCTGTTTGTTTCCACTTGACTGATGAACTGCTTATTAGGTTAACAGCTTATAAATTTCAGCGTCATGGTTGGGAACTTACTAAAACCAGTTGACTACCTTTATGGGACTTTGCCTACAATTAGGAAAGCAGCTAGGTAATGGTCCTAAGTCAGATTTCAAGATATTCAAGGTTTTGTTTCGAGTTCAGTTGGTATCAATTTTTGTCCACCACAGATATAATATATTCAGTTCCCAACGCTACTTGTGTGTAGGCTTTTATACAAGCTGCAGGTCAGAGGCCCTGACCTTCCTGTAAGAGTGGGTCAGGGTGTTTACAGACACCACTTTTCATCTGTGCTTCACTCACAAGATGGGAGAATAAAGCTGGAGGGAGGAAGTACCAGAGAAGTAGCATTTGACATGTGAGGCAGGAGGAAGGATGAAAAGAAAGTCCTTGTTTGGGTTTAGGTCTGGATCTGGGTCTGATTTAGGAGCATGAATGTCAGGAAATGTTTGGGATCTTTGCTTGCAGGTATGGTGAGTGCACTAGTTCATAAAGGTGATGCCAGCAAGTAACTAGCCCATGGACAGAGAAAAAAAAAAGAAAAAAACCCAAACAGATAAACTTGAATTTGTAAGTCACTTAAACTAATAAACTCTCTGTGAGGATAAATTTGTTTAGCAAAAAGGAAGTCATAAAGTAAGAAAATTCCCACTGAGGATAAAAACATCTCTGCTATATATATACCCATTTGAAATGGATATTTGATTTGCTTTATATAAAAAGCTTGATCTCAGGGCTTTTAATGAACAATTCAATTTAAAATATGTAGTCCTTGAATGATTTCAAGAAGCCAATGCTTTTCAAGGTCTTCAAGGACACAAATTTGAATAGTCACTCGGGAAGATATGCTTGGATTAAATTTATGTGACAGTGAATTACTGAGTCAACATCAGCCTTGCCAAGTGTAAATCTTACCACTTTATTGGTGTTCTCATTTCCTCCATGTTCAGTAGCATGTTCCTAAAGAAGTGCATAAAGCATATACAGACTGTGCTACAGGTGTCATCTCATACACATCTGCTGACATTCAAGGATACAGAGCAGCTGCACGATCATCTGCTGATTCGTCCTACATGTAAAACAGCTTAAAACCAAATTATTGCAGGGACTTTGTATAGGCAAATGTTTTTATCTATTGATATTAATAGATGATTTTTCATTCAATTTTTCTGGGGCCCAGGTCAGAACTTAGATGTTTTGAAGGGCAGCTGGTATGTTTCTTCTTATTGAAAATTGATGAACAGGCACATACTACTTTGATTTCAACAGCTGCTCTGCTTAAGGCCCTTGGAAGGTTACTTTTGAACTATGCCTGCATTTAAAATATTTTGAGACCTAAGTAAGAGGTGTTGCTCATGAAGAGAATAAACTCAGCCCTTGAGATGTAAAATAGCATGTGGATAACATTGTAGCACACAGACAGAAGGCAATTGCAAAAATAATCTACTTGGTGCCATCTCCCTATAATTTAGCACCAAAAGATCACTGATAGTACAACAGTCTGGCTGTACTCCACAGGTGTATATGCAAAAGGAAACTACCTCCCTCATGATGCTCCGGAGTCAGTAACAAGGAGCTCCGACTGATTTCTGTGTTACTGAATCAGACCTCTGGGCTGGATCTGCTGTTCCTGTAGGAAGCAGTATTTGCTGCTTCATCAAAACCCTGCACCTTGCAGACAGCCCTCCAGATTTTATCTGGAGGATGCTTGTGTGCCTTTGCTTGCACACAGAAATAATGAAGTGGCTTGTAAAGAGTCTTGGATAAATGAACTGGCAGTTCAGAAATGCCCCTGCACTTAACACTGTATTTTAAGGAAGTTATTTCATGATACCTTTGGTATCTTGGTGAAACTTTTCTTCTGTTTAAAATATGCTTTCAGCCTCAGCCCATTCTGTCAAAATAGACCATCTGTGAGTGTAGGACAAAGAATAACTGCTTATTCGCTCACAGTATTTTACTCATTTCCTTAAGGCAATAATTTTAAAGTGTCACTTGATACCAGCAGATGGGTTTTCTTCCTTCAGCCTTGCAGGACCGAATTTAGCACAAAAAACACCGTTGCACATCCCTTCTGATCTCTTTCTGAAGTCTCTGTGTCCTTGGACAAACATGATGCATGCCAAGGAAGCAAATCTGCTACTGCTGCTGCTCAGGTGTAATACAGATGGGTTTAAAATAAGAAAAGTAGAGTATACATCCTGCATTTTGGGGTCCTTTTTTATCTTATTCAATCTGAGAGACAGGTCACTACGTGTGTTAAAACACCAGGTCCTTCAACTTACTTCAAAGATTTTTCCAGAAGAAGTAATTCTTTTACCTACCATATGTCATTAATGTGTTTGCTTCTTTCCTGTTTCTGTATGCTTGTATTTAATTATGTACTTTCTTTCTCATAACTCATCCAATTCTTCTTTTCTCCAGTAACACATAAATGCTCAACGTACGGTGTATGCCTCACATGTCCTGCCATATTTGATATGTGAAAGGAGATAAGGGTTTATTATATCTGTTTGTGCTTTCAAAATGTGCATGTTACCAAGTTTGAAATAGATTTAAGTTGTGATTGAAAGCAGTCTTCTAGAAAGAATCATCAGGGCTTAATACTAAATACCAAAATAAAAAGCCATCCTGTGCACAGCAGGTTATATTTGGCATGTATCTACTGGCTAAGTAACATATCCGATTTGGCTCTTTGGTTTGGAAAGAAGGTTAGCCAATGTCTGACAGATATTTTTTCTATTTGCGGAATATGAGCTTATTCAGTTTCAAGGGCTCTTTTAGGAAATTGGCTTGTACCTGTGTGAAAAGGTTCAGCACAGCATATCATTAAGAAAACAGAGTTTGTACAGAGGAAATAACTTCCCAAAACATTTTGTGTAATTTGGAAATTTTGGAGAGGAACAAAGAAAATGAAACCTCCTCACATATATAAGTTGTTGCCTCTGGGAAGCATGTAGAGCATTGTGTTGATTTCATGTCTCTCCAAATAGTGAATATATTAGCTATTAGCTTTCTGTAGCCACCATTTGAACATGGCCATGAAAAATCTGTGCATAGAAACGGTGACTGTAAACAAATCCTTATCTTCTCTCTGAACCTTTTTTCTCTGTGTCAGTGTTTTGCTGCATGGCAAGCATATTTGTTTACTGAACCATGTGTATAGTAATATCATTTGTATTTAACACTGTCTTTGTAACTGTTTGCGCTGCTAGCTGCTACACTGAAGCAACCATGCTGTTCTCAAGGCAGTCAACCCTTGATGATTTAGATGGACCAGACACTGTTCCTAAAACAAGTGAGCGCGCTCGACCTAGGCTTCGTAAAATGCAGAGCATGGATATGTCCTCTTCATCAGCTGACAGTGGCAGTATAGTGTCAAGGTGCTTAACTCATGCATGCTTTGTTCACTCATTTACCCTTTCCATTGTACTTACTGCAGTGTACATAAAATTTATGTTTGCAGATGTGTGGTGTACAGAGTGGTTTGCATGGTTAATGGAAGCTTTACGCCCTTCTGAGTTGTGGCACGATTCTGAGGTTCAAAGTCAGGATCATATCCTAGGACTCGTTTGCTGTTTCACTTCTTATTCTGTTTTGGTTTGGTCTGTTTTTCACCCTTAATTAAGGTATTTTTAAAAGTCTTCAATTACATTACCCTGGCTGTCTAAAACTAGGCTAAAGTCTCTATTTATTCAGCTAAAAGAGTCTTGATGGTTGTTCTTATTAAAATTGGAAGCTGGAGATGAAGTTTCTTGACTAATCAGTTATCCCAAATATGAACTTAGATGTCAAATTTTAGAAACTAAGATAGGCAAAAGTTCACTCTGCTCTTCCAATTTGTAGTTTTCCCCATAAAGGAAAGATTGATACATATGTTTTGATTACTTTACCATTGATTTGCAGTCTGTTAAATGTTGGAATCAAGAAAGTAAAAATAGCTATGAAACAATAGCATATAATGTTAATATCCAGTGCAAGAGATAAGTGTTCAGATCCATTCTCTCACTTTTTAGCAAGCAAAATCCATGGGTTTATATAACATTGGGAAACAGTGTTTCAACTAGAATTATAAATATTAAATTTTATGACATATTCAATAATTCCTTTTTAGTATTTAAGGCATTTTGCAAATTTTTTGTGTGAATCAGTTTGGAAATTATGGGGGTTTATCGTTTTGTGCATTTTGACAAGGATGAGTGCTACTATATATCATCAAAACACACCTCCTAATAAGTGTTACATGTTCTAATCAAAAGTCTGATAGAAATAAAGTGATCCGACATGGCCACAATATTTTCTAACCTATGGAGAAGGACTGGAATGGAGACTGAAAAGAGAAAGAGTGATGTTAGAGGGGAGAGGTGAACAAATTCTTGTGAAGGATTCAAAGGGTGAAAGTAAAGCCAAGATTTTTTATTTTTTTAAATTACGATCTCCACATTTCCATCTGGAGTCATCAAGTCATGCATGAGTTTACATCAACTGAGGCTGTTGCAGAGCACAAAGCATTAAGAGAGAAAGTGATTCTGGATGTGCAAAGCTGAAAATAAGCAAGGTGAACAAACAGAGAACTAAACAGAGTGAATATGAACAGTCAAAAATAGGTACATAAAGAAGAAAAGCAGGGAGGTCAGGAAAAAATTAAGACTGTACTGAAGAATGTAGGGCAATCTAAAGGTAAGCAAGATACCCTGTAACTGGAAGATGTTTATCATCTAGGTTGTAATTCTCCATGTTAGCAGTTTACTTGTTCTTTTATTTGGACTAAGAGTTAATGTGTTTGTTCAGCTCATATGTCATTTGTATAAAGCACCCATATGGTGGTTGTTAAAAGCACTGTGTTTAGAAGGAACCCCATGGCCACATGTCATTCACCATGGAGCATGCTTTAAAGAGATGTAATAGTAAATCCTGATTCTAGTCAGAAAGTGTTTGAACTGCTTTCGGAAAGTTAGTGTAGCGTTTCTTGATAATGATATTAATTTGCCCTTTACTGGTGTGAAAAGATAGTGAAACTGTGAGTCAGTCAGGGAGCAGATAGGCCCAGATGTTCCATCTGTGTTAGAGGAGATGATGGTGTTATATTTTCTGCCAGGTTGTATGAACTTTGAAGGCCTGGGAATGTGATGGCATTGCTCAGCTGTCTACATAAAGGTACTATTAATAAACTTTTATTGGTGTTGAGCCTTGTAAGCCTCAACTCTCTCTCTTTATCCATCCCCAACAGTGAACCTACACAGGTCACCATGCTCTATTCTCGTCAGGGAACCACAGAAACCATTGAGGAGGTAGAAGGGGAACATGAAGAGGAGGGAGCTCATTCTACATCCAGACTGGAGGAAGATGAGGTGGAAGATTATAGTCTGGGTTCAGAAGGAGCTGTGTATACTCCTGATACCGATGTGCCATTGTACTCTACTGTGGATAGCAATGCAGAAGCTCCACCTTCCTATAGTAAAGCTGTCAGCTTTGAACACCTTCCCTTTGGCTCCCCAGATGACTCAGCTGGTAAGGGCATCATGATGGTGAGCCCAGACGACAATCGGATGGACAAACTTAATGATACGATTCTCCCTCCATTGACGCACGAGCTAACAGCTAGTGAGCTGCTTCTGAACAAGTAAGGATCTTCAACAGGGAAAGAATGTTGGTCCTAGTCTCTGAAATTTTGTCATTACTTTGGAGGTTCTGTCTCAGAGCTAGCCTACGGTTTCTGATACAGACCTTGCACTAAGTTTGCTTTAAGAGAAGAAGATCATTTTTTTGTTGTTGTTCTAGTTGCAGATTTCTAAAATAGTTTAAATTCATGTTGGAAAGAATCTCTGCTTTCTACTATACCCAGTTCTTCCAATTAGCATTGTATTTCTGTGCTGCAGTTGTCACAAGGTCAAGGACTTTTCTAAATAACCCTTGTGAAAGGGTATTTCTTCTCCAGGCAGCCGTGATTTCAAATAAATTTCCTTCAGAGCTATCTGGGAAAATGTTTCTCCTTTAAGTATTTTGGATTACTGTAAGGAAAACTCTGACCTTTGTCAGTTTCTGTTTAAGCCAAGGAACTGAAGGTTATGTAGAGAGACCACCTTGCTAAATACTTTTGTAAGGATATAGGATGTTTCCCAATTTGTCTTTTAGACACTGTGGTCAGTAGCGCAGAGAGCATTGAGGTGGACATGATGCCACTGCTCTTCTTTCTCTGCTTTCAAGCTTGGTTCAGCTAGGGGGTAGCTTCCTCCAATGTTAAATCGTAGCAATGCTTTCCAGCCTGCCTGCATCTGAAGAGATGTTGTGTAGCTCTGACCTTGTAGATGCAGTGTCTTTTCTTCTGTTTTTCCATAGTCGTTTTGCTTTTCGGTGAGATCTCTTCTCAGGCCAGGGCATTCTTTATGAAAAGCAGAGAATGCCGAATGTATGTGAAAGCTGTACAGTGATTTATTTCTTGCTGTGTTTATTTATTTGGCTTAGGTAAAGGGGAGAAGATGGGACACATCTAGTGCTGAAGGACATTTATTATGTCACAGGACTGTTCATGACATGTATTTCTTGATGGACCTTTGGAGTTTCTCCAAATTAATGTCTGCGTTGATAAATTACATACGAATTCAGACAGGGCTACAGCAGTGTGATGCGATTTACATGAGATAAGGTGGTTGTGCAACTGTTGGAAAGTGGCAGTTCTAGAAGTTCTTGGGCCAGGCCAGTTCTCGGGGTAAATTGCAAAACATGGTGCTTCTAGTTATTTTGCCCAAAATTCTTGTTTTCTGAGCTTAGAATCAGACTATTTAATTATAATACCAAATCCCATATTCTTCTTTTCTTTTTTTATTGAACTCAGCTAGTGAATTTCATACATTTTCAACATGAAAAAATACTAGCAATTTAAAGAGCAACTCTTCAGAAATTAATCCTCATTTCACTTACGGTACTCTGCTGCTCACAGGATGTTTCACGATGATGAGCTGGAGGAGTCAGAGAAGTTCTACGTTGGTCAGCCTCGAGTATTGCTTCTTATTTATGCCCTATACAATACACTGGTGGCCCGGTCAGAAATGGTGTGCTATTTTGTGATCATCCTTAACCACATGATCTCTGCCTCTGTGATAACCCTGGTGCTTCCCATCCTTATATTCCTTTGGGCCATGCTGTCTGTTCCTCGGCCAAGCAAACGTTTCTGGATGACAGCCATTGTCTACACTGAGGTATGCTGCTGATTTTGCAACCCCATGTCTAACACAGAAAAGTTAAATTGTAGGCTTTGCATGGCCTCTTTTCTGGTTTTGATCTTTAAGATCAGGGGCCTTTGGCCCTTCACATAAGTATAAATATTTGCTAATGTCCTCAGCAATTTCTCTGGTATGAAAAGCTCTTATTCATGTTTGTCTTTATTGAAATGAGCAATATCCTCCCTGGCATGTAAAACTTATTCACAAGAGCAGACCATTTACAAACAGCAACTATAAAACTGGTAATCAAGAGAGTATACGTTGCCTGTGGTATCTCAGGTACCACTGAGCATCATTTATTGGTAAATGTTGGTTGATTTTATTACTAAGGAAATGTGAACTCTTGTTCCTCTGTCACAATGAATATGCTTGTGTATCTTATCATAAAACTGACAAGCTAGTCATATTTCTCTCCTCTTGATGTCACAAGGCTATTAAATCTGCCGTGCTTATAGACACCCCAAGTGTGTTGTGCTTCTGAACAGGTGGCTATTGTCATCAAGTACTTCTTCCAGTTTGGCTTCTTTCCTTGGAATAAATATGTGGATTACACAAAAGATAAACCTTACCATCCACCCAATATTATTGGCATTGAGAAGAAAGAGGGTTATGTGCACTATGATCTTGTTCAGCTCCTTGCTTTATTCTTCCACAGATCCATTTTAAAGGTAATTTGAGTTTCTCACATTTAATTTTTAGTTTTATTTTTTTTAGTCACTTGTGATCTAGAAAAATCACTCATTTGGACATTAGGAAAAATTTCTTCACTGAAAAGGATATCAGTTGTTCAAACAGCCTGGTTGTTCCCAGGCTCCCCAGGGAAGTGGTTGAGTCATCATCCCTGGAGTAACTTAAAAGACATATAGATGTGATGCTTCAGGACATGGTTTAGTGATGGGCTTGGCAGTGTTAAGGTTATAGTTGGACCTGATGATCTTAAAAGTTTTTTCCAACCTAAGTGATTCTACAATTCTGTAATATCCCAACACAATGAATTTGTCTTCCCCCTTGTGAATACATGACTGAGCTTAGCAATGCCAGTGATAAATGCTGGGACAGAAATGCAAGGCTGAAATACTCTCTTCTTTTTTCTATTAGTGCCATGGATTATGGGATGAAGACGAGAAAGGGGACAGTTCCAGTAATAAAGACGATACTGATGATGAGCTCTCTCTGCCAGGAGGCAGGAGAGACTCTTCTGCCTCTTTGAAATCTGTCAATCTTGCAGCATCAGTGGAATCCATCCATGTCCACTTCCCTGAGCAGCAGACTGCCATCAGAAGGAAGAGCTCTAGCAGCGTATCACAGCTTTCACACAGGTCAAGCTTCTCCTCACACAGATCTAAGAGAGGTAAATATCGTGGCATGTCTGGGATTTGAACAGCAAACGTTCATTTCCCATAAGATCATCCCTCTGAAACCTTGTGCCAGTTGCTGTGGAGATTCCAGAGGCTACTGAATACTGCTGCTCCTTCCTCATTGTAGAAATAGGATGTGAACCAAAGTATCTTCATCTTTGAACACAGTCCAAGCCTTCTTAAAGTTCAAATGGAAAGCCATTGTTTGTGATTCACTATGTTTTTAAAATGACATTATCCAAAGGCTGGGAAAGAGCTTCTCAGTGTGGCCCAGATCCAGAATTTCTGTTTCAGCAGCGTCTCCAGCTAGAGAGAATGCAAAGCATATGTGGTTTTCATATCTACATTTGATGATATTTGAAGTGGGAAAAGGTTTTATTAGGTATATTGAAACAGATTACTTATCCTATCTTGTAAAAAGAACAGGCTTACTCTCACCTGGAGATACATATTACCATTCAAGATGGAAATAAAATAATTGCCTTTGTCACTAGTCTTCTCTTTTTACAGTTATTAATCAAGTTTTCATCTGTCAGTGATTAAACTTTTACTGGATGATCTCAAGATTTTATCATATTGTAAAAAAAAAAAGCGTAAGAATGCATTTCACAGTTTCAAATATGAGGCTCATATAGAGGATGGAAGTCTGAAGGTTTAAACTCTGGTTTTGAATTAGCTTCTCTTTTCCTCATTTTTTTTTCAGGAAGTACCAGTACCCGAAACAGCAGTCAGAAAGGAAGCAGCGTGTTAAGCATCAAGCAAAAATCTAGAAAAGAGCTTCTTATGGAAAAGTTTCGAGAACAAATGATCAAAGCCAAGGCCTTTACAATTAAAAAGTGAGCGATGTGAGGAACTGTGTGGGTGTAGGGGGAGGTTCTGGACAGTAAAGCAGTAAAATAGCAAGTCCCACCAGCTGAACATCAGACAAATTAGCAATTATTCAAATAGCGTCTGCCTGATAAAAAAAAAAAAAAAAACCTTAAATATCCCGCATGAACTTGGTTAGCTATGTATATTTCTACTGAACAAATGCTAATTCAGTGATTTAGATGCTAACAGAACAAGGGACTGGTGTCTGTGAAGCCCTGTGAAGACTGTCCGAATAGATCTTAGGTATCTTTAGAAAAATTAATCATATCACACCCAGTCATTTTTTTATTTCAGTACAAGTTATGGTGTTGTTAAATCACATTGTGATCTATGTTGTTTTAGGACTCTCCAGGTGTATGTGCCCATCAGACAGTTTTTCTACAATCTTATTCATCCAGACTACAGTGCAGTGACTGATGTGTATGTGCTGATGTTCCTCGCAGATACAGTGGACTTCATCATCATTGTGTTTGGATTTTGGGCTTTTGGGGTATGTCACAGAGGCATCTATCTGTATATCCTCAGTAGGATTTGCGTGCTGTAGATGCTAAGTATCATGTGAGTGTCCTCCTTTCTCGACTATTCTCTTATATTTCCCTTTTCAGAAACACTCTGCTGCAGCAGATATCACCTCTTCATTATCAGAGGACCAGGTCCCAGAGGCGTTTTTGGTGATGGTGCTCATTCAGTTTGGTACCATGGTGGTAGATCGAGCACTGTATCTCAAAAAGACTGTCATGGGAAAGGTCATCTTCCAGGTCATCCTTGTTTTTGGAATACATTTCTGGATGTTCTTTATCTTGCCTGGAGTGACAGAAAGGTATAACCCTTATAATCACACAAAATGGGTTGAATGGTGATGCTCTACCAAATTGTTTGTATTTTAATTTGAAACGGTTATAGCTGAGCTTTAGAATCAGGCACACAGGTTTCTTCTTGGTCTCATTTCTAAGCAGAATGTCAGGGTGCTTTTCCATAGCAATAACTGGGCACAACGTAAATTTGGTTAATAATTAATCATATAAGTATGTACAGAAATACTCTCAACTTAGGGCAAAATGCAAGCAGGTGAAAGAGAACTTCCCTATAACTGAGTAATTAGAGCCTTCAGCTGAGACAGTGTTTGCCTCCGATTCAGTTCCCTGCTCCCAAGACTGTTGCACACTGGTTTAAAAGAGTGAGTAGAAAATATATCTCTCAGAGTAACTTGTGAGCTGTGGACTTAAATCTCCTTAGACTGAGGAATGTCTAAAATCCATGTCTCTTCCAAAGAATGAAAGTTCTCTTCCCTTACTCCTGCCACATTGCTCTGGAGGCAATGCGGAGGTGGCCATATGCTACATGAAATCTTGTATCCTATACCTAGTCAGGTTCACTCCTAAATAAATTATTTCTCATTGCATGGGTCAAGGCAGTTACCATCTCAATCTGCACTGCAAAGGTGTTAAGGGTCCATCTCTAGTTCTTGGTTAACTCCCCTCATACGTAGAACTTCAAATTGCCTTGAAGGATTTTGCCTTACTCCATTGACTATACAGGGCAATTGAGTGTGTCACCTGGTAGATTACATTTCACCAACAGTCCAGTTATTTTACTGGGAAAAAAAAAGACAATCTCCACCCTGTGACCCTGAGTTGATGACAGATATTGTTTGGATTTTCTCATCCAGTGTCTTTCAAATACTGTTTTAACCTTGCAGTGGGGTCGGAAACCAAGGGCTTTTTACAGGATCTCAGAAAAGGGAAACTGCCAGGAGCACAAAACATTGCAAGTTAATTTCGTAACACAGATACAAAGCTCATCATTTTCCTTTATCTGTCTTTTCCATTACAGGAAATTTAGCCAGAACACAGTTGCCCAGCTCTGGTATTTTGTCAAATGTGTTTATTTTGGCTTATCAGCATATCAGATACGCTGTGGATATCCAACTCGTGTTCTTGGCAACTTCCTCACAAAAAGTTATAACTATGTCAACCTATTCTTATTTCAAGGGTAAGTCCAGACCTACTGTCTTCCTCCTTTCTTTTGTGAAATAAGAATCTCTTATCATGAGATGCTGGGGTTATTCATGGATTATCTTCACAGGTTCCTGGAAACAAGACGGTGACAACAGTACACTTTGTATATGCCCTGTAGACCACTAAAGGTCTGTTTCAGGAATGCAAATTTCAGAAAACTCAGTCTCCCACTCTGAATCCAGAAGCTTAACATACCAATCAGCCATTCAGGGCCTTATGGAAGAGACATTTTTAATACTTCTAAGAAACCACATCTGTGAACAGATAGAGGCTACACTTTGTGCTAGAAAACAGACAATGTTCTAAAAAGTCCTAAAAAGCAGTAAGGCGTCAAGTCTCAAAGAGATCTTTGAATCACATCCACAAGCTGTACCTCAGCATGTGAGAAGAATGAAGTGAAAGGGAATACACATGAGAAATAAGACCTGTGCATCGGAAAAACTTTTCCTTTTTATATCTTTTGAGAAGTGACAGACATTTGAAACACTTCAGGAGTTTGGATAGTTAGTGTAACAGGCACAGCGTCACCTTACGGTGAAAGATGGTGTTAAGGAGACATATGCTGCCCTCCACTGATGCTATTACCATGACATTGTGATTAAGCCAGATAAAGCATATACATATTTTGCAGAAAGGCTAGAATAATTTCAAGCTTTTCTCAAAATTTTCAGAATGGGCATTTTGTATCCACATAGGAAAGGTTACTCAAGAAAACTTTCTTCACATGAATTATTCTTTCTGGCTTGGCCAAGCAGAAAAGTGTGGCACTAGTAAAGGGAATAATGCACTTTGAATAGATCCTATGTGTATATTGGTTTCCTCTTAGCCCACATTCTTCTGCTGCTTAATCCTGAGTTGTAATGCCCAATTCCATATGCAGCTGAGGACTGTGTGCCTAATGCAAAGACACCGTGCACCGCTTGATGTAAGGAGCTATAAAATTTCCACCATCCTGTGGAAAGGTTGTTTCTCTGTTCATAGATCAGAAAAAATTGGGAACAGAAGACAGTCTGTCTTGTACCGTTCTATCAGTGGCTCAATTGCAGTTACTGAGTATAGTGATGCAAAAGTATGTTTCATAGCCTGACAAGGAGATCTACAGGAATGTGAGCTATGGCAAAAGATACCACCCCCAGAACATCAGTACTAACCGTGCAATCTCAGGATATAATTGTATTTGTGTCTGCAAAATCTCTCATTAAAGTATCTTTTAACATTGCCTTAATTTTCCCTCTTTTCATATGTATACTTGCTGTGCTTGCTTAACGTGACCCCTCCATTTCTGATGAGTTATCTGCTGTGGTCTCTCTTCAGGTTCCGCCTAGTTCCATTTTTGACCGAGCTGAGAGCAGTAATGGACTGGGTTTGGACAGATACCACTCTCAGTCTTTCGAGCTGGATCTGTGTTGAAGATATCTATGCACATATATTCATCCTGAAATGTTGGCGAGAGTCAGAAAAAGTAAGGAAGCCCCATATGAGTGAAGCAAGACTCCTCTCCTCCATGCAGAAATGCAAAGAAATAATCACAAGTCCCTAAATAGTTGGGAAATCCACCATAAAGACTGTTTGTTAGGAACTACACCTGGTGTTTGTGTTCAGAAATATTCAAACTATTGGGTACTTCATGTCAGTTGGCAGTCACCACAAGTGAAATTTCAGATGGCTTCTCTTTTGCGCCTAGCTGATTTTTCCACCTTTAATTCAAACTCCACAAGCATGTGCCTGCTTGCTTAATTGCCTGCCTGAGTTTCAAGGGTAGGCTTGAAAGTCCTGGTATTCACACAGGCTTACTTTGTCTGCAACAACTAAACAAGTAACTCGCTGAAAAGACAGGTCAGTGTAAGGAAAAGTTCGTGCCTCCGTGCTGTAGGTCCCAAGGGTATCTGGTTCATGTAACCACAGAGGGAACTCAGCTGGCTCCTTTATCTCAGAGGAGTCCTCAAAGAAATATACTGCAGGCCAAATAAACCCACCATTTGTCCAACTAAAATTTCAGCCTCTCTAAATCATTTAAGCTTCAGTTCAAATTAAATTTGCAAATTCTGGATTCCTTATAACCACCATAAAGATTGCAACCATATGCTTGCTTATTTTGCCAATTTGAAAAAGAAACTAAGCATTTTTTAAAGAGTGACCCAGCCACTCAGAAATTGTACATCTGCAATGAAAGTGGCTTTATTTTTTAGTGTTACTGACGTATTTCAACTTTTATTATAATCTTTTCGCTTGATGGCAGTTACTTTCTCAGCATATTACTTAGATTAACTCAGAGCTGAAGTGCACACAAATGATTTCTATCAACTTTTTTCTGTATGACTTCCTCTTCTGCCATGAAGAGTGTCATCAGAGGATTCAGGAGTCAGAGGAATAATAATTCAGTTTTATTTTGTGCATCTCACTGCATTTTTTTTTTACACTACAACAGGATCACTCTGCGTTCTATGTCGTGTAGATCTGATGTGGGAAGATTTCCACGTCTAAGCTAGCACATGTGCTAATGCCATGTGGCTAAATAGTTCCTCATGACTTTATTAGTGTTGTTCAAAGGTACTTTGATTCTATCTCTCTGTCACATTGAGTGGTAGACCTAAGTACTTTGACTGCTAGAGGCCCTCTGAGATGTTCTGTAACATCATTAAAAATGTCTGAACTAATCTCATACAGACAAATATTGTACCCGTGGTGATCTTGATATGATATTTTAATGAAAATAGTATTCTGTAGTGCAAGACAAATGACTTGATAGACTACTTTTGAAAAGTAATTTGCTTTAAATATAGCATTATATTACAAATTCAATATTCTCCTAGGGCTTTATGGATTCATGTTGTAAAGCAAGAACAATTTCCTGAATGCCAGATTCCTGGCATGTGTTAGAGGTGCGGTGCAATACAATGCATCTTTATTTTGCACATACAGTATGCAGCACGTGAAAGATAGGATCCTAAAAACACTGTTCAGAGTTAAATCCTGTCAGAGAATACACCAAAATAAATTGCAGGGTTGGTAAGGCATTTTACAGGATGGTGCTATTAAAGTACTCAATCACAAGGCAAATAACAGTGGGGATTATGGAGAAGGCAGAACAAATGGGCTGTATGATCTGCTTTGAAAAGAGAAGGGTAAACGCAAAGTTTGGTTTGGTCTCAGAAGGTATGAAAAGGAAGGTTATTACATCAGCAAAGTCAAGTTTTTAGGAAGAGCAATGAAACCTTAAACATCATTTAAATGCAGTTGGTATGGAATTCACTAGAAACACGTTGGAGCAAGCCCATGAACAACTCTTAGAAATACTGTAGGGGAGGTGTGAAATGAATGTGGAGAGAGTGCAATATCAGACAATCCTAGTGATCATGTATGTCAGTTTCTGGCAAGCTATCTTCTTTTTTTTTGTCCCCTTGAAATACAATTTGCATCATTTCAAGCCTTATGAGAGGAATTCTGTCTTAAGGAGCTTTGAGATAAAACTTTTATGAAGGATAAATACAAGAAAGTGGGCCACTCAGAATCAATTTTTTTAACAAATTGCTGTTTCACGCTTTCTGCTATTATTTTACATTTGGTTCCTGTGAGTTCATGCTTGCACTCATTAAGACAAGAAATTTAAATTACCCTGCCCATTTTATCCTTTGTTATGATTTTGAAGAATCAAAACCACATAGGTTTACAATACTTTTTGAGAACAGAGACACATTTGACATGGGTTTATTTTATGCTTTTCTCTGTTATCACCAAAAATTCAGTGTCTGTGCAGGTTTGGCTAAAAATCTCAACATAAGCATCCTGACAATGGGTGGCAAATTGCCACAAAAGATGAGAAGCCTTAAAATCATAATATGTTCGCACATCAAATCAAACCAAGTGTACCTCTGCTAGAAGAGACATTACCATGTTGCTGTTTGCCTTTGCAGAGATATCCCCAGCCAAGAGGCCAGAAGAAAAAGAAAGTTGTGAAGTATGGAATGGGTGGCATGATTATCGTCTTGCTGATTTGTATTGTCTGGTTCCCACTGCTCTTCATGTCTTTAATCAAATCTGTTGCAGGCATCACCAACAAGCCTCTAGATGTATCAATCACAATAACACTAGGAGGTTACCAGGTAAAAAAAAATAAAATAAAAAATTAAAAGGAAACTCTGATTTTCCCTGTGCTATTTCCTATTCCCTTCAATGAATTCAACTTATCTGCTTTATGCAAGCTCCCACAATTGATCCCTTTTGGGTTTAAAGCCACTGTATTTTATCCCTGATGTAAAATATTATCTTTGTTTGCAAGTTAAAACCAGAACTTACTAGCAGTGAAACATGTAGGAAATTATCCTATAACAGCTACGTCCAGATAACTGCCTACACTGTCCACATGGTAAATGTAATAATTGGAGGTAGCTTGTTTCTCAGTGAAATAAGATCATAACCTTCTCTTGTTGAATTGAGCATCATCATTGTTTTGGACTGTGATGCACAGGACTGTGAAGTAAATGTGACAAGTGTGTGTTCTTTTGTTTCCCAGCCTATTTTTACAATGAGTGCTCAACAGAGTCAGCTCAAGGATTTGAATCAGACTGGTTTCAATGCGTTTCTGGGAAGCTATAGGGGTAACACTGTAAGTGAAATGTAAAATACCTCATTACTTAAAAATATGTGCATGTTTCCATGGGGGTTTTTTGTGCATTTTGTTTGTGTGCTTATGAGTGGTTAGCAGCACTGTCATCATTTGGAAGACATTTCCATAAAGAGTGTTTGAATGAGTAAAGGTTTGGACAAATCATTTGTCAAGACAAGGCTGAGTTATGGTAAAACAAGTCACCATTAATTGAGAAATCTTGGCACAAAATCATGGAAGTCAGGAATGTTATTGTCCCATTGCCTGAATAAAACCCACTATTCTAAGTGACACACACTTTGAGGAGAGGTGATGCTGTTGGTGTACTGCCAAAACAAACATACTGTGGGGACACAACAGTCTTGACACTTTTAAGCTCCTTCCCATGGTGCACAAGCTTTCATATCCCAGTGTGCTGTCAAAAGAAAGTGTGCATAGTCTAGAAAAGTTTTGACATTAGAAGTATCAAAACATAAACATTTAAACATAGCGTCACTACTTCATGGTGCAACATGCACAAAGTTCTCACAAGTTTCTACAAGAAAAAAGACTAATAACTAGTAAAAGCTGTTGCATTGTTTGATCACATATAACTTTACTTTTATATATATATATTAAATCCTACCAAGTAGCCCATGTATTATAGCAGTAATATTGTAATCTTGATCCACTTTAGAAGTTATGGATTTCAAGTTGCCTTCTCGTTTGCAGACAAGATGTTCAACAAAAGACAGTGTAAAATTTTAACAAGTTTAAATAGACTCTACAGAGTTTACCTGATGAACTTTTAGATTCACTTTGGCCTGCATGGCCATCATTCTTCCAACAGCAGGGCCATTTTTGTTTTGGCTTCTTAGCATGGCTGTAGTTTGTTTATTTCTCTTCCCATCTGAAGCCCGAGTTGATACATGAGGAAAACGATCAGTGCAGACAGCTGCCCTTAAAATTAATCAAACAACTACAGTTCTGCTTGACTGGGAAATGTGAGTCCATGTCTTGTGACTACTACTGCACTGAAATTTTATTTTCCTCTTCTGCAACCTACAGGCTGCCTTGCAGTTTCTAGAGGGCTATGGAAAAGAAGATATAACTCTAGCCGATCTAGAGGGGAATTCAAACTCTTTATGGACCATCAGCCCTCCCAGTAGAGAGAAAATGATACAGGGGCTGCTGGATTTTTCTGCTGAGTTCACTGTAGTTCTTTCATGGAGTATTCAAAGGTAATTAACATGACTGTTATGAGGTTGACAGATGGTTTTCCAAGCATTTGCTCAGCAGAACAGTTACACACTGCATTTTCTTGTATAGTTTTTCAGCAATTCTATTGTACTGCAGAGCAAAAAAGACCTGAAAGTGGGAGAGAGAGAGACAGAGAGAAGGGACCTTTTTTATCCTACAAACTGTTTGTTGCCTGCAGTTCTCAAAAAATAAAAAGAGAAGTGAAGCCACTTCCAAGTACATTATTTTAAAAGGCAGGGTGGAGTTTTCAATGGGACTTGAGGGGAAGGAGGAAAGAGTGAGAAAATTTTGGCCAGTTTTAGAGGGAGATGTTCAAATAAAAAGTGCCACAAGCAACAGCCTTGTTAGCATTTATGGAAACTGTATACTTAGACCTAGATAAAGCAGAAAAGCTGTGAAAAAACAGAGACAGCAGTGCTTGATCCTCTTATTTGAGTAGCATAATAGTGCAAAAGTGTCACTGATCTATTTTGTTGAGACCTTTGCCTGTTTACTTATGGTTCCTTTGGCCTCAGTGAACTATTACTTTACAATGAAGTTTATGCAAGAGACAGCTTAGAATGTAAAGTAGTTGTAGGCTAGAGCACACCCAGTCACTGAGGTAGTTTGTTGGCTGCTGTCTGCCACCTGGGATCCCTGTAGACTGCAGTATTAAATTGGAGTTAAGTCATCACTCCTTGGAAATTAAGTACCTTTGCAGCCTCACCATCTACCTGTTTTGTTGTAAGTAGATGCTGGATTGTTATAGCAATCCTCAGCAAAAGACTGTGCACAAGAAGCACTGTGGGAGCTCGGAACATGCTTGGTCAGTCCTTCCACAGTCAAAAATAGGTTTGTAATGAATCTGCACCATTAATTCAACTTTGTTTGACCCCTATTTCTTTTTTTTTTTTTTTTTTCCTGGAAGCGTACAGTATTAGCTAGTGAATTACATCACTCCATCATTTCTGAACCTTATATTAATTTTTAATACTGCTACTCAGTTTTCCCATATGCTTGCATAACTACAAACATTCATACACTAGTTGAAAGAGACTTTTTTCAGCCTCAAATTACATCCTGTGGATTACATTGTGACCGAGAATGATTGAAAGGGGTAAAAACTTACCACAGTGACCTCTCACTTTTTCTCCATAAAGGGAAACTACTGTCTTTCATTTAGGCCAGGAGACCACAAGCATCTGTAAGATGAGCCTTTTGTGTCACTTAGGCAGCACACATGCCTTCTGCCTTTGGTTATCATCTGCCAGGGATGTTTCTCTGCAGCCCTGGGCAGCCCAGAAGCTTCATCACTCAGCTGCTGCATCCCAACTGCAGGGCATGGAACAAGGCACTGTGCAAAGCTGATCCTGCCTCAGCTGTGTTCTGCAGCTGGTGTGAGGCATGCAGGTCCGATCAGCCTGTTAGCCACATGTTTCTGCTGGACTGAGGAGAGCCTTTAGGAAGCTGTAGCTGACTGCAGCATCCTCAACTGCCCTGGCACAGAATTTGTGATAATGTGGGTGGTCCTGTTGCTGAAAAGTCAGAGCAGACATGCTTTCTTTCCCATTCTGTTTTGACTGACATAATGACCAAAATGATATTACTCTGCCATCATTGTCCTGTAATACATAGAAAAGCATAGTCAGTTAGAAAAATACACCTTTAAGACTGCTATATTTCCTTCATGGGAAAACATACCATCTCAGGTACAAGTAACGTGATGCTTACTTTGGCAAAGACTGGGATAGCCAAGGTTAGTGCAGTTATTTAGACAACTAGCTGTAGTGTTCAGCTAACAAGTGTTTAGGTTATGCTCTCATTGTAGGTTCTTTATGTGTTTTCCCTTTTACTCACAACAGAAATCTCACCCTTGGTGCCAAAGCCGAAATAGCATCAGATAAACTTACCTTTGTCCTACCAGAGAACACCAGAAGAGATATTGCTACAATGATGTCTGGACAGCAACTAGAAAAGGTGTAAGTTATTTTCTTTGCCTATTTAAATTCAACTCTTCCCTTTTTAAACCTAATTTCCTAAGGAGGTCAGGTCCTTGCAGCCTTAGCATTTATCTGCCCATTTATCCCCTTCTAAATAGCTTTGAAGCCTTGTTCACAGAGGCCAACATAATAGTAATGAATAATAGTAGGTAAAAGCTTATGTCCTGTGATAAAATTAGTCTGAGAAGACATGAGCACTGAAGCTATTAGTTACAGTTTTATTGGATAAGCACAAGTTTATTGTAGTCACAGTTAAATTTTCCTTTGAGTTACTTCAGTTCTACTTGATCTGATGTTGTATTGATGATTTTTTTTTTTTTATTCTAAATAGCCATCCCCGCAGTATTTTTCATTATTGTTCTTGAATAGCATTGGATTGGCAAGGAAGTGTTAAGTCACTGCAGTCGAAGGGTAACATCTGCAGTCATTTCTGAGATCTGGTCTTTTCCTGTAATGGAAATTCACAAGGCAGGAAGAGCATGCTCTTCATATGAATATCAGACATTATTCTATAAATATAGCATTATAGCATTAACAGCAGCGGTCTGGCTCTTCCTCTACTACCTGCTCACTGGGGATTATTTTACAGCAGTAGTCTATAAATGCTGGTAAGCCAGTGCATCTTCCCTGAAGGCCACCTGATCTGATTTGTGGCCACAAGAGTTGAAAAGTTAAGGTTGAGGCCAACTGAAATTGTGAAAACCCTTGAGAGGCTCACACCTGTTAGTAGGTAGAAATTACATTTGTGTTTACTGTACAGAACTATTTTTCTGTGCCCACGCACACTTGTACATCCAAACAGACTGCTGGTGCACATCCAACCATTGCGTTTTAAAAATATTTTTGCCTCTTTTCTGCTGTGAGTATACAGAAATATTTCCTAAGGCCATGGGTGCCAAGGAGAATAGATTTTGCTCTTTTGTGGAAGAGGTAATTCATTTGTAATCAGTACAAAACAAATTGAAGCAGGAGCATAGAAGATATACCCACCTTTGCCCATGTTGCAGTAGCACTGTTGATTTAAGCTTTTTTTTTTTTTTAATTTGTCATGAAGGAAAAGCTGTTGTGGCAGCTACTATCCACTTAACTACTTCAGCCCGGAGCTTTCTGCCACTGTCTCTACAGGGACAACTTAAAGTTGAGCTCTTATCTATCTTTTGGGCCTGATGGAGTGATCAGGAAGGATTTTAAATTGGCCACCGCTGTTCTTCCTCACTCTTGTGTATGCAATGTAGCAATGCATCAAAGGACTTCCCTGAGAACTCCAGTTCCCTAGAACTTTTCAGTCATTTGAGGAGACGTTAGGACAGTATTTCTGTTTTTAATGACATGTCTCTCTCTCTGGATGCTGCTAATTTATTCCCACTTAGGGTCATTTAATTTTTAGTCCGATGGAAGAACTTTAACAACTGTCTTGCTTTCCAAGTTTGAAATCCTCCTACAAATGGTGAAAATATTTCCCAGTGAAAGATTCTGGGAAAAAAAATTCACTCTTTTCAGATGTTATTATCAAAACATCTTGCAATTCTGAAATAATAACTGTTCTCACCACATATTTTTCTAGCTGTATATTTTTCTAGCTTGTTTATTGCTAGTGATGTGTTGCCTTTCTTTGTGCTGCTTATATAGCTGGCTATAAAAGCAGCTTTGTTAAAAAGGAGAGCAGAATATAAAATCTACATTCCTTGCAAACACACATGCCCCAGGTGTGTGGGATTCGTGGTGTGTGAATGGCCACATTATGGATGGAGCTCCCTGCTGAAGTACTGACAGAATGTACTTAATAAATCCAGCTAACTTTTAGATGTGACATCTGAACGCTATAAAATCGTAGCTTAAGCCAAGAATTACTGAGAACTGTGTATAGCCTGGCTAGGTATTTCTGAATTATTTTAGGGGTATAAAAATATGAAATATTTGCTTTCTCATTTTTTCCAGAACATTAGAGAGAGTGTACCCATACTACATCAAGGCTCCTAGTGATTCTCTGGCAAAACCCATAAAGCAGCTATTGTCAGGTATGTGTCCAGACCACAGAAAACAGAATATGTTTGAAAGAAGTACAACACAGAACTCACACTTGCACATTAATCAAACTGTTATGGGACATCTCAGGCTGAAATGCATTTACAATGGTTTCTACCTGGTGCCTGCAAGCTTGGTGAGAGGTAAGGCAGAAAATGCAACTGGATGTATTTTAGCTGTATTTATCAGTAAGGACTCTAAGGATGAAGTATGTCTCCTCTCTTCAAGTCTACTTTCAGGATCGGCTTTCCCTTGTTTTCTGAGGAAGTGATGGCAGATTTCACTTCTGTGCATCTCCTTGTTACCTTATTCAGCAGTGCTGCATCTCTGCAAGTGTAGCTCCTCAGCTTAAATGATGACACTGAATGATTAAAATCTTTAGCTATTCCCTCCTTATTGCCTACAAATAATCTAGTTTAGATAAATTGTTTCATTTCAGAGTGCAATTACCAAATCAGAATGCATACAGGTACTCACAGACATGCAGAATGCATGCACACATGTGCAAATACACTCATGTGAAAAGCCTTTTGGCTGAAAGGTAGGAACAAGTCTTTATTTAAGAACACACTGCTCAACATAGATTAAATTTGGCTCTCAGGTAAGTATTAGTACTATGTAGTACATTACATGTATACTACATGTATTACATTCCTGTTCAAGGTTCAGTGAGCGTGATTAGATTAATTGGAATACATAAGTTCTGAAGTTGAACCTAGCTCTATGGGTAGCAATAAATTACAAATTCCTCACTGTCATTAGTCAGGTTCTGACCTGAATAACTGACAATTTTAGATTCTTCAAAAGAACTTTAATGTACACTGCTAATGCATGTTCTCCAGAAATCAGGAGGGCCCCGAGTCCATCTTCTGTCTGTGTCATCAGTATATATAATAGGAGTGTATACTTTTCTTGATGGAAGAGAATAACCTGTTTTATATGAACATACAAATGATTTACAGGGATAGTTTCACTTTGACATATAGAAGCTGACTGCTACCCCTCAAGGTTAAATCTCTCTTTAGGCCTGAAATGCAGACATACTGACTGTCATTGGTACTTTGGCCTGAAAACATTGAAAAGATTTGACAGATCTACAGAAAAAAATATAGGTGACATGAAACACTTTTATGCAATGCACATTCAGATGAGATATGAGGTTTGCAGAAGTCTAGATATTGTACTTTTGTTCAGAAATTATGTAAATGGTTTTTAGGAGAATTCTAACGAACTTTTACTCCTGCGTTACTCAGTCATTTTATCATGCAGGCATTTTAGGTATGTGACTCAGAACAGTTTGATTTGCAGTTCTTGGTATGAATATTAACATTTCTTTTTTTCAATAGACTGTGGATGGGAAAACATTACGGTTTCTCTGGTCAAAAATGTGTCTGATGAAGGAGTTCGTGAGTGGTGGGTTTTGAATCAGCTTGGAAAAAGATACAAAACATCTGAAGAGAGTCTTGAACTCTTCGTATTCAGTGACAAAGTCAGTCCACCAAGCCTTGGATTCTTGGCTGGTTATGGGTAAGAAGGAATCTTTACATAAAACTAAAATAATATAGGTAAGATAGAAGTAGAGGTGACTTTATCTGCTGGTTTTGGATTTTTATTTTTATTTTGTTGTTGCAGTGTTTTAAGATTTTGAGAAAGGGTTTTGTGAGATTTTCAAATTCATGTCTATTACTGTTATCTATAGAAGGCTTCATATTTGTAAGGAATGGTATTACCTTTGATACCTGTTATCCAGTGGGACAAAAGGCAGAAGCACCCTTTGCACCAGTTTCGTATTAAAATAATTCAAAATATGTTAGTTTAGCTACAGGTTGAGCTCTGCCCAAACTGCCCAGTTTTGGTGACCTTCCCAATCTCATAGCAAGGACCCTGGGTGTGAAACAGTTAAGAAATACATCCCCACAGACAGAGGAAGACAAAAGACTGTACCTTCCTGGGAGATATGCACTTCTGACGTGATTTTGTACAACTTCTTATAGGAAGATTATCAGGGGAGGTCAGGTAAACATTCGTCTGTCACTAGTTACACGTACTTTAATAAAAAATATTAGATATAGAATATGACAGATCACTTGCCCTCAGCAGCCAGTTGTTCACATTAACAGATTTCTGTTGTGTTTGAAGAGACCTTACTTTCCTTCATCCTGCAGCACAGCAGAAATAAGATCCTAATTAGAATCCTACTTAGCCATGTTGATGAGCGCTCTCACACTTGACTGGCCTTTTCTTAAAGCATGACTTGAACCTTTTCCTTTCTTACTTTTCAGCATTATGGGACTATATGCTTCGGTTGTCCTGGTGATAGGGAAGTTTGTCCGTGAATTTTTCAGTGGAATCTCTCATTCCATCATGTTTGAGGAGCTACCCAACGTAGACCGAATCTTGAAGTTGTGTACTGACATTTTCTTAGTGCGAGAGACTGGAGAACTGGAACTAGAAGAAGATCTGTATGCCAAACTAATATTCCTGTATCGCTCACCAGAGACTATGATCAAGTGGACTAGGGAAAAAACTAATTGATCTCTTTGGTGTCACACTGCAAATCAAGTTGATTTCATCTGAATTTTAAAGAGGAAAGAAAAAAAAGCACAATATTCTCTTTAAGAGCTAAGCCTTTTATAGCTAGGTAGCAATGATTTTTCACTGAGGGAGTCCTGGAAGCTATGGCCTTAGGAATCTATGCTGCCTTTCAAATTAAGGATCAACAGTGAAGAAGGTTGAGAGATTTGTTGTTTTTTAATGTGCCACTCCTCTAAAATCTGGGGACTGCTTTATAGTTTCATCAACAAGTTTGCATCTTTGTCTGGCTAATTTAATTTTCCAGACAATCATTACAACTTAAAAGAGACAAGAAACGAGTAAACTCACAGATGACTCCAGTGTACCTTCTTAATCTTTTCTGGAGCCATACAGATTGGATTGTGCAATATGCTGTTGTACATCACTGACTTTCAAGCTACAGTAATGGGACACTGACTGGCCTTCAGGACACACGAGACCCAGGACCACAGTGGGAACTGAAGACATTCTAGCCATACCCATGTGTAGAAAATCAGAGGTTCTGATGTACAAAGGACACTGTGGACAAGCCTCTGTTAGCAAAAAGAAAAAAAAAAAAGTAACAATCTCTTTAAATGCCTTATTTTATTTGTACAGTCACAGAAGACATTTCCACCAAACATCAATGACTTTTCTCAGGAAAAAAAAAAAAAAAAACCAAACAAACCAAACAACTTAAGCTTGACCCTTTGTCAAGGTTAACTAACAGATAGAATAATTATGGTGAATAGTGGGAGTGTTCTGCTGGGCCATTCTCTTAAAAGTTATTGCTTTCCATTAGATGAGAAAAGAAAGTGAATTCAATGACCTAAGGAGCTACTTCATTTCTTATAACCCTTTTAAGACTGAATAGTGTGTGCTTCTCCCTGCTACCCATGACATGCTTTTTCCCATTTTGGTGATTTAAGGCAACTGTTGTTTTGCTGTTAGCTGATGATACCTTTCTTCCAGTGTTTCAGGTATACAGAAATGTTTACATATTCCAAGTCACATTTTTACATCTGAGATGGATTTTTTTTAAGTTCCCAGATATAGACATACATGCGAGCTTGGAAAATGGCCTTTTTAAAAAATCCTATTATTAGTGACACAAATGGCTCATTAGAAAACATTGTAGCATGAAAATTTACAATTGCAATGTAGGTTTCATTCCATGTTAAAAAAACTATTGAGGAAAAAAAATCATTGAGTGGGTAGGGTGTGTTAAAAAGGTATACTGTGTAGTTTTGATTCAGTAATGACTTAAAATAAAGCACATGATGCAAAGTCATTTTAGAAGTATTGTTTTCCTCTGCCTTTTTACATGAAATGGGAAAAGTCTGACATTCTTCTAACTCTGTGACAAATAAATCTCTTTCTTGTAGTTAGCTGCTATTTATTATATGAATGATTAGTTAATCACCAGAAAGAAACTAATACAACATCTGGCACATCTTACTGCAGAACTTCATAAAACAGCACAACTAAATGAAGTTGTAACATACTCTACTGAGTGCTTCCATGACAAATGCTGTCACATCCATTCTATACTGTGAAAACTAACGTTTTGAGCACCATAAAGTGCACAAAATAAAAATTGCTTCATCATATCATAACAATAAAATCATTCAGTGACTGGAACTCACTGGAAGACAACCTGATTTCCTCCAAAGTGTATTGGAAAGGTGTCTGCTCATACAACCAGGCAGCATTCTCCAGGGGAGAGTTTTGCTCTGTTTTTTCCATAGGACTTGTGAAAGAAAATCAAAATATATGGGACAGCCCTGAGATAGGATCCAACAGGGATGCTAAAATGTCCTTTATGATTAGATGGATCCTCACCTGGGTCTTTAGTGATTTTAAGGAGAGCAACAATGGAAGGAGAAGTGTGAAAGAGTGTAATCTGTTTTAAAAGGTATCAGCCAGCAGAAAATCATGCTGGCCACAGTGGGTCCTGGCTCCCTTCCTGATTACTTCTCTTTAACAGGCACTTCCTTTCTGGTGAGAAAAATCTGTCTGCAGAATGAGCTGTACAGTTATTTGGGCTTTGCAGAAATGTGCTGCTCTTTCTTTCATGGATTGAACAAACTTTGAAAATAAAAGGATTCTTCTGTTGTTTTTTTATTTATTTTTTAAAACAATTTATGGTCAAATTGGTGACATGGACTGGACAGTCAACTACAACAGGTGAAAAGCGTACTGTTGATGACCATCCTTTGAGCCCAGCTGTCCATATAAAGTCAAGCTGACAGACAGTTTCTAGTGGCATTCTTTAGGGAAGCAATACTGAGGCCAGCACCATCTAATGTCTTTATTAGCAACCTGAAAGACACAGCAGAGTGCACTTTGAGTTCATGAGCCCCATCTGATCTGGGTTTGGGGATGTTTATGATGGCATAATTGGGGCACGTTGTTACAGGGAGGGCAGGACAGCCTTTCAAGGCAGACCTCAAGATGCTAAAGAAATGAGCTGCCAGGAACTTCATGAAGTTCAACTGAAACAAATGCAAAGACCTGCATCTGATGCAGACTAGACCCACATAGCAACTTAGATTGGGTGAGTAGGAAAGAACTTTACAATAAAAGGGCCCAGGGCCAGGGGTGGGAGTTACATGTGTATCAGCAGTGTGCCCTTGAGACAAAACCAACAATGTGCTGGGCTGTAGCACAGCTGAAAATTAAGAGAATTTCTTAGTCCCCTCTATTCCACACTTGTGAGACAACATCTGGAGAAGTGCATACAAGTTTGGGGTCTCCAGTGCAAGAATGAGACTGATATACTGGAGTGAACCTGGCAGAGGGCCAGCAGACACAACATGCAAGGAGGGGCTGAGGGAGCTAGTCTTGCTCAGCCTTAAAAAGGAGAAGTCCATGGAGAGAACTTACTGGTGTTTGCAGCTGCGTAACAGCTAGGTACAGAAAAGGTGGAGCCAAGCTCTGCAGAGCAGCACAACAACAGACCGAGGCAACAGAAACAAGTAGCAACAAGACAGTGTCTGAATAAATAGAAGGAAAATTATTTTCACCATTGGGGTAGTAAAACACTGGAACAAGTACCCAGAAAAGCAGTGGTATCTTCAAAAGTTAACTGGACAAGCCCTGAGCAACTTGTTCTAATTGGCCTCAGCCCATCGATCCTGGCTGTGTACATGAAACATCCATGGACATTGTGCCTCTTGCAGGTGTGTGTATGTATAAGTTTTATTTTTCAGTTGCACTGGACTGAGATTAGCTCTCATTAATTTTTCAAGCTGCTGCCTCCTGCTTCCTACACTGTGGCGGAAGAGGGAGCTGGCAGCAGACACAAACAGCTCATGGCGACGTGACCATCAGACAAACAATCAGGGAAAGCACATTTTTAATGTTGTGGCAGCAAGAGTGAGGTAATGCAGTAAAATATTAATGAGTCCTTTTAGATCACATCTCTAGAGATACTGTAGAGGGTAAAATTTGGAGGTCAAGACAGTGTATTAACTACATTTTCTTCCAGCTATAAAGTTATCCATGTTTTAACGAATGCTGTGGAGAGGTTGAAGGGATAGAGAGCGGGAGGTCAAAGTGAGAAGTGAAAAGGCCAGCTATAAAGCTCCCTGCATTTCAAAAGGAAGCACATGAAAGGTCAGGACAAAAATTTGACAATACCTCCCCACTTTTCCAAGGTGAAGGATTCTACCCTTTTATAGATCCAAAATAAATACTCACTCTCAAAAAGTGTCACAAAATAAGGATGAACTCCAGATATTCCGAGCTTAATACAACATCATGTTACCTGGCCTGAAAAAAAAAAGGCAAGTGGGGTATGCAATAGCGCTTTCATTTGCTGTTATTTTTAGTCCATAGTTCACCATCAGCTGAGCACAAACATGGCACTCACTGCTGATGACTATAGAGAAGAGCAGAAATACAGACGAAACTGATTTTGGCCTTATTATTCAAAGGGGAAGGAGAAAAACTCCAAGAAAACAGATTAGGGAACAAATAGTTAGATGAGGGAAAATAAATCCTCAAGGAATGCATCTATCTACCAATTGTTTTGCTGCCCGAATAAACAAAGTATATTACTTAAATCTGTTACAAAAGGGCACCCAGAGGACAAAGCTGTTACGTTTACATGGCTCAATTCTGCCCACTCTCTTCCTTGTGCCTAATGAGAACAATGTGGCTTTTACTGCCAGGTCCCCTTGTCATTAAGTCTTGTGTTTGCCAGCTCTCAATGACTCCTTTAATTGCCCCTGACAATCCTGCATGATTTGACAGCTGTCAGGGCCCTGCTGCAGATCTCCCAACACCAGTGATCAGCCTCCTCCCTGAGGGTTCCAGCCCATCTCCAGCCCTAAGTTCTTCCCTGCAAAGGCAAGCTCTCACTCCTGCACTAGCAAGAGTTACCAGGAGAGACCAAGCAAATGTTCTCCTTTGAAATGGCACTGTTTTACTCCCACCCTAGTAAAAGGCACTGTGAAGAAATTGAGGAAATCTAACAGTGCAAAAGGTATAGCGATGCAAAACAAAATGATTGAAGGTCATTTGTGTGAGCAAGGAGACAAAATGCATTTCAGATGACATTTTGAATCATCCTTTTTGATGTTTATCTGAACAATTTCTTTTGCAGTACTCTTCCATCTGGTAATTAGCTCATGGAGTGTGGATTCAAAACATATCCTTAGTACTTTCTTGATGAAGTAATATTTCTCCTGCTTGTTTTGCCTAGACAGACCCTACAGCCATTCCTCCAAGGCTGAGGGATTTATGTGGCTACTTCAACTACTTTCAGATAAAAAAAAACCTCTCCAAAATTAAAAAAAAACTGTATTGGTGGTCTTGGTCAACTTCCAAATGACAGAAAGGGCTCTGGTCTCCACCACAGTTCCGACAGACTCTGAGTCTGCTGTGTTACAGAACACAACCCTTGTATTTCTCTTTTCCCCTGCTCCAGCCATCCCTTACCTTCTAAGCTGGCCGACCATGGTTTCAGATTGTCCCAGATCTCCTCCCAAAGACATCTAGAGAGGTGCTCCCTATGCTGAGCACATGAGGTGTGCTGGGCAGAAGCTAGAGATACCAACCTGAATGGCCAGCCCCAAAGAAAATGTGCTACCTTCTGCTGGGCTTTGTAGGAAACACTTCTGAACCAAATGTCCTGGTTGCAGCCTTGGGAAGCCAATTTCAGCCCCTGCAATCTAAAGCAATGTCCTTTTTTTTTCCTATGGCCAGGGTTGTTATGTATGCACTGAGCCCAAGCTCCTTGACATGAAGCATAGCACAGGCCATGCAGAGCAGTGAAGACAGCATCTTCCCAGCCAGCTGCATCTGATCAATGTGTTGGAACATTTTCTTGCAGCTCAGCACAGCACAGCACACTGAGGTTTCCTTCCCTCCCCACTACAAGAGCATGAGCTATGGGAAAAAGGATGAAGGTATTTGTGGAAGCAGGCTGACTACACAACCAACCTGAAAGGGAGTAGACCTATTCTAGGGTTTAGTGACCCAGGAAAGAGCTTTTCTGCCTTGCAGGTTAGAAGCCGAGTAAGCACAACAAAACAGGCAGAAGAATTAATTTCTCTAGAAGGCCCCGCAGAGGATTTTGAATTTTGTCCTTCCTAGTCATATATTGTCTCCTATCAGAATTATTCAACACGTGAACACTTGTAAGCTTAATCTTTTAATGTAGCTTATATGGGCAAGAAAAGATGCAGTTTCAATATGGTATCTGGAAGAAGAAAGACACACATATTTGGAGAGTTGAAAAGAAGCTTTTCTCATTTGGTAGTAGCACAAATCACAAATACACATAGCAACAGGTGGCAAATCACACCAGTGATGTGTCTCTGGCACAAGGGAACTACCCTGAGGACAACATAGAAGGGAGCCTTTTCATGCCTCCTGTGTGGCCTTACAGCCCATAAGGAGAAATCTTCCTTCCTTCCTCAAGTTGCATGTAGGCTGTTTAAGTATTTTAAGGAATATGGATCATCTCCAACATAGAATATGCACGAAACCAACAGTAAGATAAAACATTCAGAAAATATAATGAAGTTATTAAATATTTTTTTCCATAAGACCACACAAGTTTTTTCTTCCTTTAGCACAAAAATTCTAGCAATGCTATTAAAATGGAAAAAAAA
>WBNH01011277.1:5827-58159 GCA_013401255.1 Urocolius indicus | reverse complement strand
ATTTTAGTCTTTTTTTTTTTCTTGTTCCCTTCAGTAATAACAGGAAATAAAAGAGGAACTAAAATGATAAACATAGACTAATAGAAGTTAAGATGTATTTGATTAAATAAGAGCTATTCTAGTGTTGTATATTTATGTAGTTCTTTGTAAAAAAGCAATATTTATTTGATAGTATTCCCTTTTCAAGTTTTTAAATAAATGTTCATAACCACTGCAGGAATTCTGCCTGAGTGTGCCTGTGGTAAGAACATGGAGAAAAAGCTTTTGTAATAATAAGGCAAAATCTCCAGCTGCATTTACTTTCCCCCTTCTCCTATCTAATATACTTAATTCTGTTTCACAACAAGCTACTGTGACTTACTTGAGGTATTAGTCCCTCAAGTAATTCTCATCAAACTTTTTGTCTAGTAACTGTTTTGTTTATGTATGTATCTATACCTGTGTCAGAAGTAGCGTGTGCCGTAGGCATGTGAAGTGCCTTTTAAAAGTAATTCACTTTCATAGAAACTTGCTTTTAAATAAATGTGAACTTTTTCTCTGTTTCCTGCAAATTTGCCCTTTGTTTTAGTTATCCTAATGAAAATGTCAGCCAGCTGGGAGATAGCTGGATTTTTTCATAGAAGAGATTGAGAAAAGATTTGAAGCAGAGTTTTTGGGATATCTTAATTTTCCTGCTGCTCAAATACCTGAATTAGGATTTGTTAAATGAGAGAAATCCCATAATTACAGCAGAGTGTAATCTCATATTGGTCTATATTACAAGTACTTATTACAAAGTCGTTGCAAGATTACTATTTTTGTGTGGTCTATACCTGTATTAAATAATTTCCTGTCTAGATTAGCCTTGAAACTAGTTTGGTGGCCGTTTGGTAGTCTGTTGGCCCCAGGTGACTTTGGTAGGATTAAATTTGGGTAGATGACTCCGCATTTCTCCTAGTAGAGAAAATTAAGGAACAAGTCTAACCAGTTCTCAGTTTACATTTGTCACTTCAAGAATCAACATTTCATTGCCTATTTTTTATTCTGTGTCATTTTATATTGTCTTATTTCTATTCCCCTAGACCTTATTCCCTTTCTGATTTTTCTCTTTGCCCCTTGTTTGTGTGCCTTTGTCTCAATTGTCTTTTTGCAGAAAACTTAAATGTTTACAAAAAACCTCTGATGAATTTGTGGTACTGTTTAAAATTTGTGTTTCATGATCACTTGCAATGCTTTGAACATCAGGAGCATATGCAGATTGCCTTACGGAGTGCATATGTACTGGCATTTGTCAGTACAAGCTTATGACTGGTTGTGTGAAATGCTAAAGCTCTTCACTGCTTTTAAGATGGATTTTTATGAATCCATGAAAGAATTAGTAATGTAGGGTAAGATGGAGAGATGTTGAACAAAAATAAAAGGATGTGCTCTCTCACTGAACCCTTTCAATATTTTGCTGACTCAGCCTTTCACTGCAGCAGGAGTTTCTGTTACTGCAGTTTGCTTTTGTGGAAAGTGGTGTGATCTGTAGGAGATGTGTAGAAGACTGCTCTACCAGGGTCAGTGTGACGCAGCCATTATAAGAGCATCACTGCTTCCAGAGCTGACTTCTCTTAGGAAGACTTATAATCACAGAATGGTAGATGTTAGAAGGGACCTCTAAAGATCATCTTGTCTAACCCCCCCTGCTAAAGCAGGTCTGCCTAGATCAGGTTGCACAGGAACATGTCCAAGGGGGTTTTGAAACCCTCCAGAGCAGGAGAGTCCACAACCTCTCTCAGCAGCCTGTGGTAGTGCGCCATCATCCTTACAGTATAGTTTTCCTTATGTTTAAATGGAACTTTTTGTGTTCCATTTTTTGTCCATTACCCTGAGGTCTCCGCTCAGTCTTCTCCTGGCTGAACAGTCCCGAGTCCTGCAGCCATAAGAAGGATGCTCCAGTCCTCTCATCATCTTGGTAATCTTTGTCTGGACTCTCTCCAGAAGTTCCCTGTCCCTCCTGAACTGAGGAGCCCAGAACTGGTCGCAGGACTCCAGATGAGGCTTCACCAGGGCAGAGGAGAGGGGGAGCAGAACCTCCCTTGACCTGCTGGCCACTCTTCTTCAATGGCATCATCCCAGGATGCCATTGGCCTTCTTGGCCACAAGGGCACATTGTTGGCTCATGGTTAGTTTATTATCAACCAGGAGTCCCAGGTGTCTCTCTGCAGAGCTGCTCTCCAGCAGGTCAATCCCCAGCCTGTACTGGTGCATGGGGTTGTTCCTTCCCAGATGCAGGACTCTGCACTTGTCCTTGTTGAACTTCATGAGGTTCCTCTCTGCACAACTCTCAAGCCAGTTGAGATCCTTCTGAATGGCAGCACAGCCTCTGGTGAATCAGCCAGTCCTCCCAATTTGGTGTCATCATTGCTCCTCTCTCCTTTTTACTTGCAGTTCCTCATTTCAGTGCCACATTCTGCATTTACAAAGCAGTGCTGCATCCCCAGCTCTGTTTCCCCATGTGCCAAATGGAACACCCTTGCCTGAGCCACTGCTCACCTTGGAAAAAGGAAGAGAGAGTCTTAGTGGTTGTCTGCAGCAGAGGGTGTGTTTTCACTGGAGCCTTGCATTCGGTAGATCCCAAGAGCTCTCCTGAGGTCTTGCATATATAGAGGGTCACAGCTGTTCCTTCTTTTGCTAAACCGATAAATTTAGAAGCTCCTCTGCAAGTGACACAGTGTGCATGTGAATTTTGAGGTCCACAGTTTTCAGTGTTTGGTTTTTTATGTGACTAAGCACATGTAAGTGTACAGTGAGTGCACAGGAATTCAGGGGAGAGGAAGGGTCAGACTCTGCTATTGCACACTTCAGCCTTTCCTCTGTCTGGAAAGAGGAACTGCAAAAAAAGTTTCATATCAATAAATTGTATTATGAAGCTTTTTCAGGATGTATGTTTCACTTGGAATGTACTTAAACTGACAAAGTAAGTGGTTTCTCAATTAAATACTCATACAACTGTCTATAAAAGCACATACCCTTTTTTAATGCATGAAATGATTATTTTTTTTAATAATGGTTGTCCTTTTGCACACACATCACTGGCTGTGGGCCTGTGTGAGGGTATTAAAAAGTCAAATAACCATTACTTCCTGTATTTCCTCTTTTGTTGGTAGCAAGATGCTTTCTGGTTATTGATAAGCCTACTTCTTGCTGAGATTTTTTTTAAAAAGTAATGAAAAAAGCTTCCTTACTCCCATCTAAATGATGATTCCAGTCAAAAAGAAGAAACATGTCTATTTTCCTACATGGGAAAGAGTTTTCTAGCATGTGTCAGATTTTGAACCTTTAAGATTTTAATGCAGCTGGATGAAAAAGATTCACTCCTTCATACAGGTTGGACGGTAAAGGTCTCATCCACCTCAAGGAGAGCTTTCCACAAGACCTTTTCTTTACGAGATCTGTAGTAAGACACTGAGTTCCAGATATCTTTAACCTTTTAATAGTGTGGTT
The DNA here is from genome assembly GCA_013401255.1 of Urocolius indicus. Taxonomy (NCBI): domain Eukaryota; kingdom Metazoa; phylum Chordata; class Aves; order Coliiformes; family Coliidae; genus Urocolius; species Urocolius indicus. The sequence goes on along the minus strand of WBNH01011277.1, from coordinate 54,691 downwards.
ATGGATTTGCATATGATTACAAAATGAGATAAATGGATATCAGCAAGTACATGTACTAATTTACTGAGGAAAGGCAGGAGAGACTGAGGTTGACAGAAATCCCTTGGATGTTTATAAGCTCTCCACTGGTGGCTTTGGCTTTGGTGAAGCAAATGCAAAGGTACCTCTTAGGGTATGGATGTGAAAATGTTTCAGGACAAAATTTTAAGCAGTGGAACCGGAGCAAGAGATCTGGTATTTATCCTCAACCTCGTGTCTATAGCCAAGATAAGTAATGGTAGGTGCTGGAAGTGTTTAGAGAAGTAGACGATAGCAAATTTTCAGTATCAGTGTTGTAGATTGTCTTTTGCTTTTCCTTAAGTCTGTGACATTGGAAGTGTAATAGAATCTGGAAGAAGATGCTGCCTTTCAGAGACGCAAGCAGATCAGCTGTTGAGAAGTATCTTGCCTGTGTCAGGCAGGAATATATTCCCAACTTTAGACTCAGGAAAGCCAGGAGTTAGAATATGCTCTATTTACAGATGTCTCCAACTTGTTTTGTGTACCAGCTCCCAGCCATATGCACTTCTGCTACGTTACCATGTTGTAAATTGCTGAACCCTGTTACAGGTTTTCTTTAACCTCTGGGGTCATAGAGGGTGGAAAGGATATGTCATATAGCCTGCCCTCATTCTGAGAGCGCTTGATCCAAAGCATGTTGCTTGGAGCTATGTCCCTTCAGGTCTTGAAAGCTTGTGTGAGCAGAGATTCCACAGCTTACGTGCCGTCCTGTTCCAATGCTTAAGTATCCTTAAGACTGTTTCAGGTTTATTCAAGTCTCCCTTTGGAGAACGTCCTTCAGATCACTTACATCAACAACGTGATCACCAAGCAGTTTCAACCTACTCTTTGTCTTGACAAATCATTACTAAAGACTCACTCAAAATGTTTTCTTTGTGTGCTGTCAGACATTCATCCAACTGTCAGACTCCTGTTCATTCCAGATCTGCTCCATGCATTGCCCTTCAACACTGTGTGTTGTTTTCTATTGGTTTTTTTTGTTGGTGGTGGATTAAATTCTTCCCCAGTTTTATTTTCTTCCCCAGTGGAATAGTCTTGTCTATTTTGCCTGGGACAATAAGTGGTGAGTGAACCCTCCCTTTCCTTACGGTATTCTAAAGGCACTAGGTACTTTTCTGTTCCCCTTTGTGTTGGGAGGGAGGAGTGAATGAGTGGCTGATCATGATCCTTTGTTCTTGGATGAGCCTAAACCTTGACAATTTTGCTTTTGCCTTTGATTTTACCTTGTTACAGCCCAAATTTATTAATCTTGCCACATTTGGTGAAGTTGTTAAGCATTACTTAAGTTTATGCTCTGTAGAGCTATCACATAGTTCTAAACAGTAACTGAGAATGGTGCAAACTTTGGATATTTTAACGTCTAAAGAAACAACCCAGTTTGGTAGATTGAGGTGGGCTGAAGTAAAATATCACAGAATCACAGAATGGTAGGGTTGGAAGAGACTTTTAGAGATCATCTAGTCCAACCCCCTGCAGAAGCAAGTTCACCTAGATCAGGTCACATAGGTACATGTCCGGGCACGTCTTGAAGACCTCCAAGGAAGGAGACACCACAACACCTCTGGGCAGCCTGTTCCACTGCTCCGTCACACTCACAGTATCTGGTATGTCTCTGAGTTATTAAGGCAAAATATTTAATATAAACCATAGCAACAATTTTGCATTGTTTTCGTAATACGTGGAGTAAGAAGCAGTACGCTCTTCTATGACAGGCTAGTCACTTGGATCATGGGAGGATGCAAGTCTGGCTCTTGATAAATGTTTACTGTGGCTGCAGAAACAACACTGAAACTAGGGCTGGTGGAAAAGTATCTCCTTGCTGAGGCTATTGCACATTATAATGTATCATGTGTCCTTTGTGTAGGGGAAATGAGTAACTAATTCAATGATGGAAGTCACATCTGACCTGGAGAAAAGTAGTACATCAGTATGTTAGGCTGCATCCTCCTGGATTAATGTTGAGAGGGTTCTCTTCATCTCAGTTCCTTACAGTCTTGGAGAAGATTAAACTGAAAGCTTTGTGTTTTGTTATGGCTTTGTTTTTTTCTTTTAATCCAATACAAAATGCATTCACAGTTTAAGAATCAGTTAAGAAGTGTATATGTAATCATGATTGACCTGTGGGTTTCAAAAAACCAAATATCTAATGATGAGTTTGCAATGGGTTAAGTTTTATTCTATTTTAAAAGGTGGGAATAATTTTGCTATCGCCTCTTATCTCTGGCAATATCACTGGTTAATTAAGTACCTTCCATTATAAAGCATTCTTTACTATATAGTTTTGACCAGATGAAAATTGACTTTTTAATTGTGTGGGAAGATTAAATTAAGAGATTTTTTTATTGGTTGATTGTTAGGCTCGTGCACAGCTGCATCAGTTGCTTGCAAAAGTGCTGAGTGATCAGCTTTAGTTGAAGTATTAGAAGGCAAAATCAGAACAATAGACGAGAGTAGCTTGTATGTGGATAGTGGGGATGGTGAAAATGAACCGTAAGACTCTGAGTTGGGTGTACACTGGGAGTAGCATACTCATAAGGGCATTTAGGACCATGGTTCTGCCTAAAACTTTGGGTCTGTCTTCCTACTCATGAATGTTTTTGCTCTCTCCCTTTAGTTAATATTAGTATTTGTGGAGCTGTGGTCATCAGCTTACTAAGGAGCTGAAGCTAACTCCTTCAAACAAAAATAAATGATCTGAAATGGGATGAGATGGATAGAACATGTCATCTAAGTATATTTGTGGGTGCTTGTGTTGTATAAAGATTTACAGAAAGTCGGTATGGGTGACAATTAGGGAGTTCATGGTGAAAATCCAAGCTGGAAACAGTAGGGAGCTGAACAAGATTAAATACTATTTAAAGATGGGAGATAGACTCAAAATATTTTTGTGTTTCTTTTTTAAGTTTTAGGCTTTAAGCCTGCAATTCCTGCCTTTGATGGTATAAAGACAATCACAGAATGGTAGAGGTTGGACGGGACCTTTAGAGATAATCTAATCCAAACCCTCTGCCAAAGCAGGTCTACCTAGATCAAGTCACACAGGAATGCATCCAGATGGGTCTTGAAGACCTCCAAGGAAGGAGACTCCACACCCTCCCTGGGCAGCCTGTGCCAGGGCTCCCTCACCTCAACAGTCAAATAGTTATTTCTTATGCTTAAATGGAATTTTTTGTTTTCCAGCTTCATCCCATTACCCCTTGTCCTGTTGCTATATAGAATAGAAAAAAGGGATGTCCCGACCTCCTGACACCCACCATTTATATAATTGTAAATATTAATGAGTACAATAGTACCATGCTTTAACACTGCATTGGAATGGGCTGTCCAGGGAGGTAGTGGAGTCACCATCCCTAGAGATATTTAAAAGACACATAGATGATGTGCTCAAGGGATAAGGTTTAATTTCGTGATGGGCTTGGCAGTGTGAGGTTAGTGGTTAGACTAGATCTTAAAGGACTTTTCCAACCACAATGATTCTAGGATTCTATACTGACATATGGTGTGACCCTTTGTTTGCACTGTTTAATATCTGGCGGCTACAAGCAATGTGAAGAGTATCTGGTAAGCCATGTATTTTCTGGAGAGCCTGGAGTGGGAGCCAGAATTGTGTTGCAGTTTCACAGGTAGCTTTTTCTGTGGTAGAACTAGGTATAGCCATCCTGTAGATGTGGTGCATGAGATGGTTGTAGTGTGCCTGACAATCCTGATTCTTCAATCATGTCAGTTGTCCTGCATAGTGTACCATGGATCTCCATGAATATATGTACCAATGCTGAGGGACGTGGGAAGGCTTCCTTCTTTCATTCACGCATTTGACTGCCACTGTGATTAATTACTGAGAAAAAAAAAAAAACAAGAGAATGAAGTGCAAACACAAGACAGTTTTAAGTCTAGTAGACTCTCTCACCCTGTTCCTTCTTCCCACTCTCCATCCCTGCCTTTGTCATTGTATGTATCTGTATATGGTAAATGAGATGTACTGTACCGCATGTGTTGAAATCACTGTCTTTTGCTTTAGCTTTTACCAGATTCGTGCATCTATGAAAATTCCTCCAAGAATTCCACACAAATTAGAAGCTAGCTTGTTAAATGCAACAGGTAAGTGCAAAAGCTTCTAGTAAATGAGATCATTAGCTTGCCTTGCTGATTAAAGGAGCGTGGTTTTTGTTTTGTATTGTTATAGCTAATATAAAAGTTTTAATTTTGTTGTTAACACAATGAAAAAAAATAAGTTGTTGCATGATGGCCTGCTGAAAAACTAGCTTCTTAGCAATGAGAGTCAAAAATTGATTACCGAATTTGTAGTACTGTTTTTTTCTTCTTTGCTGGTAGCAAAAAGTGGTGATTCCTTTAGATTAGTGTCTTCTGTTTTTTAAACTGATCTGCTTAATCTTCTCCATGTTTCAGGCTGAGAAGACCGAGGGCAGATGTAATTTAAGTAGATACCTCAAAGTAGTAGAGCATTTCAGTTACAGACTCTTTAGACCAAAAAGAAAACTGTGACAGGATGCAATCTTATTGTTTTCAAACTTACTCTCTTGCTGTCTGGTGGCAAAGTTGCAAATTCATTTAACATCCTCAACAGAATTACACAGTCCCTCATCTTTTTTTGTGTTTCAACCTGACACACATTTTTGTTTTCTCTGTCCAGGCAAACAATGCAGAGAAACCTGGTAGTGCTCTCTTGATTATGTGCAGCCCACATCTCAGCATGCTGTAAAATTGTGAAACTCAAAAAATTGAATTAAGTTTTCAAACTCTAAGTGGAATTTGTGGAATTGCAAGGAATAAAACCTACTACAATCTGAGAAAATGAGAAATGAAGTTATCTAAACCTGAATTTTTGAGGTTATTCTGAAAGTAACTCTGAGCAGAGCAACAATGTAGATACTCAATTTTAGTCAAGCTTCCTGAATATTTCTTCTGTTCGTGTGACATAAATACACCCCAGAAAGCCGCAATCTTTTTAGTAAACTGTGACATGTGAGCTCTTCTGCCTCTTGTTAGTAGGCGTAAAGGATGTAAACATGAAGACTGGAATGTAACATGAATTTAGATCAGCAGTGCTGTCAAAAAGAAGAACCCCAGCCTGTGATGCCCATTACCAAAACAGATGTAATTTGTATGAAATAGCTGCTGTTAGGCTTTGTGTTAGTGCTGAAAAGGTTGACCTGCTCTCTGTAAGTGTGTGTTGCTGAAAATGTATGTTGTGGACTTCAAAGGAGGCTGGACAGGAACCCACAATTCTCACTCTTGTCTTGTGTTGGTCAGGTACTTGTTTCAACACTTTTCTGTATGTCTCTTGTTCTGTCTTCTTCATACTTATCTGTTATAAATCCTGTTCTCTTTGACAGTGTCACTCATGTAGTTCTAGCCTGTGTGATGATGTTTCAGATTTGAAGCTGTTCTGAATTCCTCCTTCAATCAGAAATTTGTTTACAGAAATAAAGCAAACAAATAAAAGCAGGATAAGAATGAGATGTCCATTTTTATGATGCAAGAATAAATTCCTCACTGAGATGGCTTTTTGTGTAGGTAGAGGCCTAGAAAGAATGTGGCCAGGCAGTGCATAGTTGACTTAAAATATAGTAGTTCTGGCTTGTTAACTTCACGCTTGTGAGACCTTGCTGCCATGTGGATGTGGCTCAGGCTGTTCCTAGCATCAGCTTTTCCTCTTCGATGATTCTCTCTCACTTCTGAAGCTGCCGTTTCATATTACACTGAAGTCAGCAGAAGTGAGGGGTGTAACTCAGAGTTGGATGCTGCATAGGAAGTAGGACCTCAGCCACATGTCTCCATTACTTCTTTTGTATCAGACTGGAGTGGGAGATCCTTTCTGCTGATGCTGTGAGGTTATATCAGATTACGAGTCATGTGAAACCATACCGGCTCTGCCCTTCACCTGCAGCAGATGACATAGATGGATATAAGCTGAAAGTGGCTTTATATATATATAGGAGAATTACAGTTGAATGGTTCATCCCGTGTAAGCATTTTGTCCAAGACACCAAAATTGACGATAGATAAGAAAGCACTTAAGCAAAACTCAGTATTTTAACTTGTTTCTAGTTTTTGCAGGGAGATTGAACTAGAATGTCATGAAGATTAGAGAGTGGGAATGTTTACCAGGTGCAGTGTTTTTCTGTCGTAGGCTTGTAGACTCCAAGTCTCTAAAGTGCAAACTTTGCAGGCTTTTTTTTTTTTCTATTGTCAATTTTTTTGGAAGTTATTGAGAAGCATCAAAATAATTTAAAAAAAAAATGTTTCCACATTTACACAATGTCTAAGTCTTTCTGTTCTAGTAGAGGTTAATGGGTTAACGTTATTGAGCCTAGTTATAGAGAAGTGATAAGGTATTGTTGTTATCCCTATTCTTCCAACTTGTTCTTCCAATCTTGTTTTGGGTGTTGTTTCACAGGATAATACCCATCGTAATGTTTCCTGTATGATAACCCTTTGCCCTTATGCTAAATACTGCCTCGATGGCTGTTTTAAATCATTCCTTTTCTCACTTCTACAAGTATTTTAACTTCTTTTTTGTCAAAGGATTCCCAAACTATTTATCACACTTTTCTGAACTCTTTATGATGAGCATCCTCTAGACTGGAGGCAGAAATGTCATAGTGAATGAGAAGTATAAGGTTCAGGTGATAACACTTGGAACTGATCTGGCCAGAGTCGTGTGCAAAGATCTGGAAGAAAAGAGTGAACCAATTTTGTTCTTGATTAATTCAGTAGAGTGGTATATGTCATTTAACCTGTTTGCCTCATCTGTAGGTAACAGAGAGTAGGATAATAATAAAGTGTGGTTAAACCTCTCAAATCAATATGAATGCTGGATGAAACAAGACAGATTTGGGGATTTTGTAATAGAATTGTTTATATCAAGAATGTGCAACTCCAATTTTGAACACAGCAGAAAGTCTTCAGTCTAGAACTTAAATTAATAGCAAATTACACTAAAAATATTGATATGCTATTTCTTTGAAACAAAATTTTTCTTCTACACTCCAGCAATTTCAGACAGAAATAAAAACATGCCGTTATTGTTGATGTTGCAGTTTTAATCATGGTCAGGAAACTGGTAGGAACGATAGTTCCGTTTATGAGTTGCTCTGGAGTTTCCAGGTTCTAGGGCAAATACATTAATACTTGTTTCTTTTTTCAGGTGCAGATCTTGCCTTTCCTGCTTCAATCCATGACAATATAGTTTGCAGTAAAACATTTCAGATTCTTTACAAAAATGAGGAAGTTGCTGTGAACGATGTGATGATTTTCAAAATAAAAATGCTGTTAGATGAGAGAAAGGTAACCTGCCGTTCAACTTCACTATACTCAGATCATTAACTCTTTGTTACATACAGTTTGGATTAGTATAAATACAAGATCTGAAAAGTTTTCATGCTTCTGCAATTTCTTTGTAGATTGAAGAGTCTCTTAACGAAATGAATTTTCTGCTAACGTTAGATCTGCACTTCACAGATACAGACTATTCGTAAGTTTAAAGTTTTTATTAAGGCGACAATACATGTAAACTTTTTAAACTGATGAAATTTGCATTACATGTATGTGTAGTGCCTTTTTTACCCTCACTTATATCTACTATAAAGAAATCCAATGCTGAAGTCTGTTGAGATTTCATAACTGGTTTGTCTCGTTCTCGTTTTGTGTTTGCTTTTGCTTTTTCCTTGTGGAGGGGGAGGATTTCATTGCCTTCCCAAGTACAGACCTATTGATATCTGTGTCAGTCATTAACAACTTGCACTTCAAATATGATCATTCTAATTGTATGTTGTTTTGGTTTAATTTCTTTTTAGGCCAGATGACTTGAGCACACTACAGCCAATTAGTAGCCGAACTTTAAAGTTGCACTTTAACTTACACCGGGGCCTTCATCATTACGTCAATGTTATGTTTGATTACTTCCACCTTTCTGTCATATCGGTTATAGTCCATGCTTCCTTGGTTGCTCTGCATCAGCCATTGATAAGGTAATCTATTGTTAATAAAATGCAAATATATTACTAAGTGACCAAATGGAAATGTTCTAAAAATATCTGTGTCCAATAGAGGGGGGTTTCTTGAATATTTTGGAATTGGAGGACAGAGAGGGATGAAAAAACTTCTTGTTTTCAAAGTTAGCTGGAACAGATATTGAATTTGTTTTTGTTAGAAATAAGAATCATAGTGTAGCAGAGAGATAATACCCAAGACCAGAGAAGAGGAGGAATATATAAATACTTGTATTTATACATTTATATCTGTATTTATGTATTTTCTTAATCAGAAAGTTCTACTGCTCCCCATACTACTTGTCATACTACTTACCCTAAGTTTTTTTCATATTCAAATTCAGGCTGTGCCACAAACATTCAAAACCTTTAGCTTAAGATATTGCTACAGCTTCTCCCTGTCTTCATGTCAGGGAAAGCTATGTCTCTATGTATGTTAGACAGCTGTTCTGTGCAGCAAGACTGTGGTGCTTTGGAGGATTCAAGTGGCATTTTTTGCCTTTTTTACCTTTTTTCCCCTGCCCCCTTCTCCAAGTTAGATTGTTTTGGTGCTGTGTTTTAGGCATGGCTCTACAGTAACTGAACCAGCACATCCTAAGGGATTTTGCAATATTATCTGGGAGAGGAACGGGTACTGAGGAGGTGGGAATTATCTAAAGCTAGTACTGTTGTTGAATACTTCATCTGTTAAAAATAATGCACATAAAGTAGCAGCATGTACATAAAGTGCAAGTTGTCACACTGTACCACAAGTGAAATTGAAGGACTTCACCTGTATTCACTCCTTCAATATCAGAAAATGAAAAACATATTTCGTTCCTAATTTTCAGTCAGAACTGTATTTGTCCCTCTTGACTTTTCAAAAAGTTGCAGAAGATGTGAGGGTTTACATGTATTTTTTTCCTCTCCTGGCTTTTCAAGTGATGATATTAAATAATGCTATTTAATTTAAAACCTCAACTTTAATTAGCTTGTGTAAGGAGATAGTGAAACAAAAGAGCAACTGCCATGCTGCTTTCCTTACCTTTAGAGTCGAATGTTAATGCTGTTCACAAAATTAAGGATCCAGGTTGTGCTTTAAATCAGTTTGGGGTAGGGAAAGGAAGAAACCATCTAATTTACAGTGTTCTATTTCAGTAGGTCTACCCCGTATTGTTATATTTAGCAAATACTTTGTAGTTGCCATATCTGTATCCAGCTTTCTTTTCTGGAGCATCTCATTCTGAAAAACTTGAACATTGCAGACTTTACTGTCCTTTGGGCTTTCCTGGGTGACATTTTGCTCTTCTACTTGGGTCATGCTCACATTACTGGCACCTCTTCCTTTCCTAGGGGGTCATTTTCATTTCATAGGTGTTTTCATTTTCAGAGCGACATCCAGGTTATTACAGTATTAGTGTAATTACAGTATTACAACAGCTAGTAACAACACTCTGAAACAACCATTATTAATACTCTGCTTGAAAGAGAACAGAGAACTTAACTTGGTTACAACCATGGAGTCTTACTGTTTTTATGAACCTGTCGGTTTGTTATCTAAAAGCTCACCCTCTCTGTGTTCATTCATCTTTCATTCATTTTCCCTAGTTCTTTATTCTCATAAGGATACTCTGTGGGCTACAGATGACCTGTGCTCCCAGGGGTTCAGGATGGGCTCTCCTCAGTAGGCAAAGGTCAGGCATCTCCTAGGAAAACACCAATGGCAGTTTGTGTGATAATTTCCCACTGCTTTCTACTGCTTTACTTTCAGGAGGTGAAGTCCCCACAGCAAAGCTGACAAAAAATGAATGCTTCTTACCTGTTACAGTTCAAATGCATCTCTGTGGCTTAAATGTTCAGTAATATTGTTTAAATTAGTTGAGGTTTGTTTTGGAAATGATGAGGAAGAGCTTCCACAGTCTCCTGGCACTGAGTCTGTTGACTTTCATGGTGAGAGATGGCAAGAGATATTTTCTTAAATATCTCTAACTACCTAGAGTCATGCTTTGAAGAGATCTGCTTTAGAAGCACTGCTTCCCTAATTGCAGCATCAAAGGCTTAACTGAGGTATCTAGGCCATCCTGAGGGGTTGTAAAAGGACAGCCCACAATGTTAGGAACTTCCAAAGTCTTACTGAGGGTCCTTGTCTCTACTGCTTTTCAAGAAAAACCAAGAACGTAGTATGTTCAAATTATCACTTCATTTGTACTTTTTTGCAGTTTTCCTCGCCCAGTGAAGAATACATGGTTGAACAGGAACGCACCAGCACAAAACAGGGACTCTGTGATCCCTTCCCTTGAAAGTGTGGTCTTTGGCAATAACTACACAAAGCAGTTATCAGCAGATGTAAGAATGTATTAGTTTAAGTTCTTATTTGTATTTTATTGGATGGTGCAAACTGTATCTTTTCTACAGAAATAATACTTAATGACGAATGAACTTTTATATTCAAGTTACTTTGGTATGCCATGTGGTATGGGAAATGATAAAGCTTGTTCCAAAAGGCTACATTGCACGCTTCAGGGACACGCAGATGGGAAGCGTGTGGCATTGAATGTTTAACCTTTTCTAATACATTGCTCTCCATGAAAATTGCAAAAATGTAGATGAGGTTTGTGAAAAGAGGCAATTTTTGCTTATCTGTCTTTTTAGTTATTGTGGAAAATTAATATGTGCCTCATCTTTTTCCTTTGTCTTTTAGGGTTGCAGTTTTGTTGTTTCCGAGTCTTTCCTCAGCCATGCCTATAATTTCCACTATACGCTTTGTGCCAGTCTGCTGCTTGCTTTCAAAGGATTGCATAGCTATTTCCTGATGATAACAAGGGGTCTCCCCTCTTCTCACCGAATCGAACTGGGTATGTCGACTTTAATAAAATGCATCACTTTCCTGTCAGATGTTACTAAGAATATCACTCTTCTAGACTAAACTGGCACCAATTTCATACATCTTGTATATCTGAAAGATTTTTGCTCAAACTGAGCTGGAATTTAATAAGAGAAAAAGAAAAAATAAACAAGTACTGTCACATTACAAATAAAATGAGGAGAGAACTGAATGAGAGCTCTAATAAACGAGAGCTTGAATTTATGCAAATGCATTTTTTTCTTGTTGGTCTTAATTTGTTCTGTTATTGCAAATTACCATGTTTAGTGGTGAGAAAGAGAAACACTTAATGCAAGTAGCCTGCTGCACTTGTCTGTTTCTTATGAGGAAACATTCTATGAAATCTAGAACTCTAAGCTTTGATTTGAGAAGAATATTACAGTGGAAGCTTACCTGAAAAAAAAGACCTGCAAGAAAAAAATGCATCTGTCTCAATTTGTAGTGTAACTTTTTAAACAGACTTAGTTACCTAAGAATTAGGAGAAGATATGAATATGCAATAACTGTTTCTATAAAACAGAGCCGTTAAAATATACCTTGAGAGAAGCAATTTCTTTAATAAAGTTGAAATTAAATTCTTACCAGACAATCTCATAGGAAAAAAAAATAAAGTTATCTAGCAATGGAAGGCTTCTAGTGACTACATTTGATAAAAGTAACTGTGAAAATATTACATTAAATGTAATATTTTATGGAAATGTATGTTACAATTCTGTAGAAGGCAGGTATATTAGTGAGCCTAGCCCCAACTTGTGAACTAGGAGTGTGGTAGAAGCGAAAAAAGAAACTATATTGGCATTGTAAATAATGATTTACCCTTTTTCTTCATCAAGCATCATACACCTTTTTAGTCATTTAAAGTTGTATTTAAATCTCAAAAGGATATCTTTTTGAATTTACATTGATTGTAGACATCATTTATTGATTTTTGTATTATTTCATTTTACCAATGTTGAAACTAAGCATTATGAAACAATCAGCTTGAAAATTGAGATACAAAAGCTATTTTTAAAATTTAATGATTTAAAGAAGGAAAGTTTCACTGGTATATTAAAAAATACAAAGCTGTTTTTTGAATCAAAAGTTTTATGAGGGATTGCAAATCTGTGCATAGAAACATAACAGAAATTGAGGCTTTTTTATAGAAGCAGAATACTGCTACAGTTATGGTACAAAGAATATTCTGTGTCAATTGTCTTAATCTTGATATGGATGGAAACAGCCTGTTAAAGGAATGACTCAACTCTTAGTCTTCCTTTTAAGGACAAAATGTGTATGTGTTTCCCAAATACAGTCTGTTGGCACTATTGTTGTAGAGATAGGCTTAGACTAGATCTTATTAAATGTTTCAGATAGGACCTTTAATCCCCCTAAAACATTCTGACAAAATTCATAGGTACTAAAAAAAACCGAAAGCCAGCCATTTTGCTACATAGTTGCGTTGTGTCTTTCAGATCTTGCTGAGGTCAACAAAACCATTTTTATAGGCTCCAGTGGAACTTGAGTCAGACCTTTTTATAATTTCTCTGGGTAATTTAGCTTACCTTTTAGAAATGCAAACTTGAACAGAAATGTTCAAGATAAATATATGAAGAGAAAATTACTACTTACATTTAACATTCACTGCACATGTTCTACTGATGTTTTCTTTCCTATCCTTTGGAGTCTTTTTGTTTGTTTTTATGTCTCTGCTTACAATAAATAGTTTTCTTATTCGTAAACCTTGTTTTCATCTATTTCAGTTGTTTTGTATGTACATTGATTGGGACAATTGATATACGAAGGGCTAATAATGTAGATATAAATTATGCTACACTTACCTTTTGCTCATGGAAAATAACTATTGCCTACCATTAACACTAGTTTTGCTAAAATCTATCCATGTTAGGTTTTTTTTAAATTGTGTTTCTATAATATCTGTAAAGAAACTGAGGCCTTCTGGACTTCACAAAGTGCACAATTGTCATTGACTTCTATTTTTTGAAGTATATGAGTAGTTTTACAGTGGACATTTTCTGTGTGAAGCTTTAATGGGTGTTGCAGAAGGATTCTCATGTTCTGTTTAAATCCTAGAACCGTCACTTTTTTTGTTTTAAATTAAATTTTTATCTCTTTAATTTAGTTTTGTTTGCTTTGCTATTGCTCTGTCACATAATAGAGGAGTCAGTAACTGTAATTAAGCATTTAAGTATTATTGGTTTCAGAAAAATAAAAAATTTTAGCTTAATGTATGTCACAGTTACATCTAATCTAGAAGCTACTCTAAAACTATATGCTTTCCTGTACTGATCTAACTGCACTAATTGGTAGGCTAGCAATAAGCTTTTTTACTAACTTTAAGGCAAATAATAAATCACAGATGGAAAAAGGAGTGTAGTAACTAGTCATGTGTGTGCAATCCCTATAACTAGCCAAGGCCAGCATGCAGGTCCTTTATGAACGCCTTCTCAGAAGAAAATATCCACGAACCCAGAGAGACGCCTACCTAGGTATGTTTTCAAAGCAGGTGATATAACCCCTCAGATTTTTATTAATAATATCAAATACACTATTCTACTTAATAATACCAAATACCACATCCTTTTGTAAACAGGAGCACTATATCACTATCCAGTCATAGTGAATATGTTTTAACTCTGATAAGTCTGCAGAATTGAGCTATTTATTTCTGGGCTGAGTATAGGTAATAAATGAGAAATGATTATTGGGTTTTGGTTTATCTTTGTTCTACTTTACTAAACCAAAATGATTGAAGAGTTCAGTCAGTTGTCCCCATTTAAATAAAATAGCTAAAAATAATAGTTTAATTTAATCACAGACTCAATTTTTAGATAATTAAAGACTACCAATAACTTTTTATCCTGAGAAATCTTTCAAGTTCTTCTGATATCTAAAGACTTGATTCTTCCCAACACTACACAATGCATTCTTAAAACTTCAGATATATTTGTCTATATCTAATGGCCAATTCTCTTTGAAGAATGTAAGTGTTAACCTGAGGCCACACAAAAACCGATAGTGTTATTTATGCATTAGTAAGTTTGTGATGGGAGAAGACTGATATGTTAGTTCAGTCTCATAGTAGGTCACCAGTTTGATCATCTATATCTGTCTTTTGGGTTTGTTTTAAAAAGAAAACAAAACTATATTAGTCGACTCAGCAAAATTGCGTCAGATTTTTAATTTTGATTTAATTTTTTCACTAATGACAAAATTTGTGTGGCCACAAACACACTCAAAGCAGGATCATATCAATCTATTTTCATATCTTTTTCAGAATAATTATCATCGAGTAGTGTTGAGCTAATGCAGGTGTATGTAGTTTCTTTCCAAAACATTTCTAAATCTGAATTCTGAGAATTTAATGCATTTCTACAGTTGCATATTTTCTCTGAACTTTGGCTTTTGTGAGATGTTTGGTGTTAAGTTTAAAACTAAGTATAATGGATGCAATTAGTTGAAAATCAATATATACCTATGAAGTCTAGATGATATAATTCAAAGACGAGTTTAACACACTGTTGTAATTTAGTAAACCCATGTTCATTTTCCATATCCTACATTTATTATTGTGGGTTTCAAGGCATGTTTTGTTAATGTATGTTTTCAAGAAACATTTTAGTTTTTGCCTTAATACTTTGTCTGTAATTTATTTTTGAAACAATTTTAGGGTTTAAGTGTCATCCCCTTGTCACTAGTACCTCAGATGCAGACGGAAATCAAAATGCAATACTAAGTTATTATTTAAATTGCCAGATTCACTTAAGTAGAATAGGAGTAATTAACTAGAAGAAATATCTGACATGAAGGAATGAATCTGTTTTCTTTATAAATCATTCAAGATTAAACTGCTGTATAACAGAAGATTGATTTGCTCTTAAGATTGAGCTATTAAGAGAAAGATCAATTAAAGAATGGGATTATTTGTCTAAAAGAATTGTCCTCAGACAATTAAAAAAAACCTGTTATATATTCCTGTAGGTTGCAGATCAGATAAATAATACACCTGTAGAAAAATGATATTGGAATCCAGTATCTCTGGAAAATCTGTGGGTAGAAGAGGAATTGTATTACCTTGGTTGTGAACCATGACGTTGCTGCTAAATAGCTGAGCAGCTTTCAATGGATAATCAGCAAATTGTATCATCTAAATTACAGTGTTTTCAAGTGTAATTTTGAGTGGAAAATCGTTGCACTTGACAAGGTGTCATGATACTCAACTGCAGACCCGTTTTATTAATCGTGTTATGTCTTTAATCACAGAAATTACTAAGAGATTATTGTAATGGGAGTTTGTAATTTACCTGATTTGAAGTTGACTGTTGCACTTGATACAGCTTAAAGTTTTATTTGATTGGCTTTCATATTTTTAAATTGTTTTTTTGAGATAATTGGTTTTATTCTGCAACTTGGAAAGTACATTTTTCATGGATGTATCCTCTCATCTTTCCAGAAAACATAGATGTAGAAGTTCGTCTTACAGAATTATGTGAAGAAGTAAAGGTACTTGTTTTTTTTCATACATTAAATAAGTGAAATAACTATAAAAGTAGAGTATGTTGTTTTTATATGCTACTTGGGAATAAACTGTTTTAGTGATAATATCCTGTATGTTTTTTGCCAACACTTGTAATTCTTCCTCATTCAAAGAGGAATTACTCAACTGACTACAAAATTAAACTATTGATCTGCATTCCAACACGACCTGATCTAGGTGAACCTGCGACTGCAGGGAGGTTGGGCTAGGTGATCACTAAAAGTATCTTCCAACCCTACCATTCTATGATTTTATGATTCTGTGATCTGGTGGCTTGTGTGTCAGTAGTAGCCACAATAATTTTTGTATATCATGAAAGTAAAGATTAAGAAGGGTGGGTTACTTGTATTAAAATCACGGTTGGAATTTTCTTTATTTGTAATTTGGATTCCTTGTTTCTGATGGCATCAAACAGCAACATTAGAAGATCAAGCAGTAGTACTAAGTTAAAAGCAAATTCTCCAAGTCATCCTTTCATCTGGAAGGACTGCTGTCTCCTCCTCTTTGCCCTACATTCTCAAGCAAGCACAGTCTACTTCAGGTTACTTAGATTAGTCTATCCTTAGTCAGAAGGAGCCCCAGCTGAATAGCTACTTTCCTTGTCACAGCAGAGTTTTAAAGCACAGGTTTTAAAACGTTTTTGAGGGATTGTCTGTGCTGTGCTGCTGAGTGGGCCATCTACTCATCCTTTGAAGAACAGTAGACTTACTGTAGTAGTAGTTTAACTGCAAGGAAATGTAATACTGGCTTTAAAACGCTGCTTGTACAACTGGAGACAAAGCCAGCAGAGTTAGCTCTCTAATGGGAAACCATTTAGATACTAAAAATTTTCCAACAATGACATAGTTTCTGTGAATTATTTAGTTTCTCCCTTAGCTGGCTGAAGTATGTTTATCTTCTGTGTTTCCACCTTTCTATTCTTTTGTGCAGTTTCTGTCAAAAGTTCCTCTTAACTCCACTCTCTCCTGCTAAGTTGGTGTTTCAATATTTGCAATCCCTTTTTCTACTTGCTCCTTAATATTGCTAGAGTTGGATTTTTACAATCTTCTTAAACTCTTGGCCTCAGTGCTTTATGTGTCTGCAATAAGTTTCTGAAAAACTGTATGTTCCCTGAAAAAAATTTGAGCCTAGCAGTCTACAACTGACTGGCATCAGTCACAGGATTGACTGGATTATATGGCAGGATTAGAGTACATTGTTAAGAAAGAAAAACTTGTTTTGCACTGAATTTGGGGCTGTTTAGTCTAGAGAAGAGGAGACTGAGGGGAGATCTTATTAACATTTACAAATATCTAAAATGTGAGTGTCAGGAGGTTGGGGCAGCACTTTTTTCTACGCTATCTAGCAACAGGACAAGGGATAATGGGAGGAAGCTGGAACACAAAAAGTTCCATTTAAATATAAGAAAAAACTATTTTCCTGTGAGAGTGAGGGGAGCCCTGGCACAGGCTACCCAGAGGGATTGTGGAGTCTCCTTCCTTGGAGATTTTCAAGACCCACCTGGACATGTTCCTATGTAACCTGATCTAGGTGGACCTGCTTTCACAAGGAGGTTGGACTAGATGATCTCTAAAGGTCTCTTCCAACCCTACCACTCTATGATTCTATGGATTTGTCTGGGCATGGTCTGGTTCTTGGAAGCCTACGCTATAACACCACTTCCTGATTATGCTTGAAGTGTATGTAGATACAAAGCACCAAATAAGTGTTCTTGTGAGTTGTGACTATTCTGAAATTGAGATGTCTTTATTAAATTTTTAGAGTTGTATCAAAGTTGGGCTGACACAGTGATCATCAATTTTTCTGTTTGCTGATTCCTGTTCCTTTATGGCTCACTGTATTTTTGCATTTTAGAAAATACAACAGTTGCTACTCAATTCTTATTGCCATAAATAGAATTGTTGCTTTAATTTAAGGTCAGAAATCCAAGTTCTAAAAGATAACTTGATAATGTTTAAAGCATAAATAATCTATTAGTGTTGTAACATAATTCAATTCTGATAGACAAAATAGTTGTCATTTGGAAGTTACTTTTTAAATTAAAATTCTCACCAAGACCAAGTAAACTTTGGTTTTCATTCTCGTCTGTATATTCTGGTCTCAGCTGTTAATCATGTAAATATTTTTTTCCTGACTTTAGAAAATGGAAAATCCTGATGAACTGGCAGAACTTATAAATATGAATCTTGCTCAGCTTTGCTCACTTTTAATGGCTCTCTGGGGGCAATTTCTGGAGGTCATTACCTTACAAGAGGAAGTCACGGCATTGCTAGCACAAGAGCATCACACATTAAGAGTAAGTATTGATTATGGCTTTAGGGACTCTGGCACATTCAAACTTTTACTGAGACGTGCTGTGTATCAAAATAAGACTCCAGATTAAAATTTTTCTAGTTTTATCTGGGAAACTTGATTGGAATAAAAAAGGGAGGTGTTGTGTTGCATTTGTTAGCTTGTGTACCATATTCTTAGACCTTATTCTTAGAATATAATACATGAAATATACTGTGTTTAGAAACCAACTATTTCATTGAATAAGAAGTGCAATTCAGAATGCAAGTTGCACTCTGTGAAATAAGATGAATTTGTGCAGAATGGTGTATTTTTCTGTAGAAGCCATGCCAGTGCCCAATCTGCATTTTACTTTGCTACTGCATTTAGGCTGCCTGCTTATATCATAAACCAAAGCATATTTTCCTTCTGAATTAAGAATTTGTAATGTTCATAAGCTTTGAAAAGTCTCCTAAGTGGGATTTTTAAAAAGAACACATGTATCAGAAGTGATCTGGTATGTGAGTATAAGTGTATATGTATACGAATACATACGGTGAGTGTATACTTTCATCCACCATTGATCTGTGTATGTCTGTGTACAGTTTCTGTGGCCACTCACCACTCCTGCTTATCAAACACACAGCTTTATCTTCAGATCTTCAGCCGGCCTGGTGTCTTTGCTGTCTGACGTCACAGCCTCTGCATTTCTGTCACACACATTATAGAACAGATAATTTAAAGAGATTATCTGGACAACCACTTAACAGAGAGCTTGTTAGGTCTGAGTATTGAGAGTCCACGTTGTCAGGGCTTTTGAACAGTCACATTTCAAAACAAAGTTTGGTTTAAGGCTTTGGTTCTCAGATACTTTGTCTCATTGGCGTTTCTGTCACATCAAAACTTGGTTGAGGAGGGGAACCTAAGGGTACTTGGACTGTGATCTTACGTACAGACTCAATAAATCACATTGTTTAATGAAGGAATGGTAATTGTGGAAATGGCCTATTCTGGAGAATAAATGGGAGTCTTTCTTAAAGACAGCAAGGCGTATTTGTTAGATAAGCTAGCTGTAGGAACGTGTAATCATTTCACTGGCTATATACGAATCTCACTTATGCTTGCTGCTTTTTGTATGAATTCTGAAATACTTCAAGCTAACTAGTGGAAGGTATGGAAAAAGAGTACTGTTTTACTCAGTCTGCACTTGCACTCAACTTCTGGTATGTTAGTGTTTGGACAAGTATATATTTCATAAAACCAAAAGAAGTGTTACTGGTTTGATGTGTTTAAAAAAAGAAGAGATACTGGTGATGTGATGTAAGTAATTTTCTCCAGCTCTCAAATACCTTAATTATTGAATTTTACTACAGTTACTGTAGGGAGTATAAATCAAAGTAGTTCATTTACTATGTGAATTGTTGCTGTGATGCCTTCTGGTTTGCACAAAATTTGAATGGGAGTTCACTGTTTTAAAGTATCATTTGATTTCATGCCTGTGTTTTTTCCTTTTTGAGTTGCTGTTATGCCCATTTTTTTCTGTTGTCACAGGTCATTATGCATAAACTTTTCTAAGTTGACCTCAGAGGTGAGCCTTCTCTGTATCTGAAAAAAGTTCAGCTTATTTTCAAAGAAGTGGCAAGCTCCTATTTCTTACTGAGTTCTGTAGTTACTGGATATTTGAGCATACTGAAGGGTGACCTCATTCATGTTTACAAATATGTAAAGGGTGAGTGTCAGGAGGATAGAACCAGGCTCTTCTCAGCTATGTCCAATGATAGGACAAGGGGCAACAGGTACAAGCTGGAACATAAGAGATTCCAAAGAAACACAAGGAAAAATTTCTTCCCTATTGAGGTGAGGGAGCACTGGCACAAGCTGCCCAGATGGGTTGTGGAGTCTCCTTCTCTGGAGACATTCAACACCCACCCAGATGAGTTCCTGTGTGACCTACTCTAGGTTGCCCTGCTCTGGCAAGGGGCTTGGACTGGATGATCTTTAGAGATTCCTTACAACCTTTTAAGTTTCTGTGATTCTGTGACTGAAAAGGAGATGCAGGACGTAATCTGAAAATTACCCACTTAAGGGCCTGAGAGCGGAGAGGAGGCTGGCAGCAATGTCATGTTTCTTAATTTTGTGGACAATAATTTGCAAGTGTGACACTTGTTTTCTGTATTCCAAAATGTGCACAAAATGCGTGAATACTTTGTGAGCATATGTTATAAAAATATTTGTAAGAAAACATAGCTCTACTGGGCTTCCCACATGGCAGTAGGGCAGGAGCCAGCAATCCATAAATTCAGTAAACCTTTACATTAAAAAGAGATGGTAATTTGAGCCTTGATTTTTCCAAAAGCAAGTATAATATATATGTAGTGTTTATACAGTATAATAATTGCTTAATCTCTTGAGAATTTATATTCAGAGGGTTTATATAAATATCTTCTGAGAAACCTGCAATGACATGTTTCATGGGAAGGGTTACCTGGACACCTAAAGTGATACAGGTTTATGGTTATTGAATTTAGTTGAGATTTAAGAATTTACCTCCTAATTCTTCCCTGGAGAGAATATCTGTACTGTCGAGAGTAAAATTGTTGTACTATGCAAAATTCTATTCTAAATAACGAGTTTTATTTTGGAGATCAATACTCTGGTGTGTTTGCTACTGGATGCTAAATCTCTATTAATTTTACTTCTTCACCTTGCAATATTTCCAAACTATACCCTCCACAGGAAGTTTCTCCCTGGAAAAGTGCAGTGTTAATCTAAGAGAAATGAACTGTTTTCAAGAGTCATTGGTCTGACTGGTTTAGATATTTATGTTGAAATGCTCCCTGGAAATTTGTATCATCTGTGTTTGGTTAAATGACTTTCTGTGTGTGGATGCCTGTAAAACAGGTTTCTCTGCTCAAGAGTAGTTAGAAAATGAAGTTATAATGGAATAAGTATTTAAAATTATTAATTTACTGGGTTTACTTATTTTTACTTAAGTATTTAAATATTTAACTGTTTTCAAATACTTTGAATGTTAAACATTTCATTAAAAAATCATAAACACTTTGCACTGGAACATTCGTCCACTTAATTACCACACTGATAAGGTTTACAACTGTGTTTCATTGAAAAGACTGCTTGGAGTATGTTATTTTATATTACAAATATATGTAATATATATGTAAATTTTATATATATTTTTAAATATGGCAAAATGTTTAAACACTAAACTAATTCCCCCTTTGTTCCATAGTGACATCTTCTGGTAGCTCTGAGCATACTCCTCCAAAATTACTTCATTAGGTTTAATAAGTCCTATAATAAGAGAACTGAGAAGTAAGATCTCAGATTGCCTCCTATAAATGTGCAGGAACTCAACATGTATTCCACAGCATTTTTTCTATCTGCTTTTTCCTCCTTCTGTTTACCGTGAGAGGACCATAAACACCGTAATTTTTGGCAGTCTGTGGGCACTAGAAGCAACAGATGTGATTTCTTCCTGCAATGTCATTGTGGACTCAGCCCAAGTTGGTAGTGTCTGAGTCACTAACACCAGCTGATAGTTGTTCTGGTTCTGCAGAGCCTGTTTAACAGCATCCTAGCAAATGTCTCTGTCCCTCTTAAGTTAAACACTTATTAAACATAATAAACTACTGTTGGTTTGGTTGTTTTTCTCCCATTTCGTTTAGCTGAGCTTGCTTTCAACTAGTTTATACCATTGCTGTTATGCTAAGAGCTGTCTGAAGAACATTTTTCTTCAAAAGCACTGGAATTACGTAAACAATTATGAACAGGAGTTATTGCAAACAAAAAAAAAAGCTTTTCTTTTTAGTTCAATAGAGTAGCAAAGTTCTAAAGATCTGATCTCCATATAACTCCAGCTACTTGATGCTCTGAAGTCATGGCTTGTATCCGAAGTCAAAACCACCTTGATTGCTTCCTGGGAAAGAACTTTATGCACTTTTCCTGACCTGAACAGACATCTACTAATTGGGCAGTGTTCTTGTTACTATTTTATTACCTGTTTGATTAGATACCTTTCAACCTTTAAATTTCTTAGTTCAGACTGATTACACATTCAGAAGTGTCCCTCAGTCTTTTCTTCTTACTTAAATTTCTCATCATGTATTTGTGTTACTGTTTCAGGTGAGCATGATTTGCATGATTTATTTCTTGGTGATGGAGTGTTCAGGAAGCAGTTGAGTCTAATAATATGTAATTCGTTTCAGACATGCAGTGAATTTAAGTTGTCATTTCAGTTTCTACTCTTGTCTGTGGCATTTTCTTTCCTCTCACTCAGACCAAGCACTAAAATAAAATCTATGTGATACTTACGACTTAATAACATTGCTGTATAGAAATGCAGGTGGATTTTCAAAAACTGTATGTAATAAAAAATAAACTCTGACTTTATTTGGATCCCTCAGGTGCGCAGATTTGCAGAAGCATTCTTTTGCCTTGAGCATCCCAGGCAAGCTGCCCTTGCCTATCAAGAACTACAGTGAGTAGCCTTTTGAAGTACACAGTGTGCAGTACTTTTATTCTATAGCTCATGTTGTGTACAAGTACTGACTTGCAAAAATGCTTATGTAACCAATTCCAGAGAAACTTATCTGCTAAATATTATTTGAAGTTTTTAAACAAATTTATGTGAGAAGTCAAGTAATTATTAAAGCTAGAAACTGATTAAAGCTTCTAAATTTAATTAAATTACTGCTAATTTCTGTTAATGTAAAAAGAAATCTATTTTGTTCATGTAGGACTGCTTCCTTTTTTTTAGTGCTCAAAGTCATCTACAGATGTGTGCAGCTATCAAAAATACTTCCTTCTGTAGTTCTCTTCCACCTCTCCCTATAGAATGCAGTGAACTTGATGGAGATACAAACTCCTTGCCTATAATCTTTGAAGATCGATATTTAGATTCAATTACTGAAGGTAAACAAAACTCACAGTTGTTTTTTTTTTTAATAAATGAGCAAAAATTATGTAAAACCTGAGTATTTTTCTTTGTATTTCTTGTTGGCTTTAAAGAAGTAAATTTATTTGCTAGAAAATGTTTCTTTAGTTTCAGTTTTGAGGGTGTATAAAGTTATATAATTACGAGTTTTCTAGTTTCAGTTGCCTGCATAAGGATCTTCAAGCACTGGAACAAGCTGCCCAGTGAAGTGGATGGGTCTACCATCCCTGGAGATATTTAAAAGGCATGTAGATGAGGTGCTGAGGGACATGGTTTAGAGGTGGATGTGACAGTGCTAAGTTAATGGTTAGACTCAGTGGTCTTAAAAGTTGTTTCCAACCCAAAGGATTCTGTGATTCTATAATCTTGTTCTAAACAATCCATTTTCTTTTTTGTTCCCCTTGCTTTTTTTCTGGTGAAAGATCTGGATGTACCCTGGTTGGCAGTTCAGAGTCTTCCAAAGTCAGAATTCAATAAACTGGATAAAGTTGAAGCTGAAGAAGGTTTTGTAGCAGGTTTTACCAGCCCAGAACTGAAAATAAGACCTGTGGGTGCCTCTGGTCTTTGGCATTCAGAAAGTGAAAAGATGCTAACAAAAACTTTGAAAGGGAAAAATGAAGATGCAAATAAATCCAAAGTTAAGGTTACTAAGCTGATGAAAACAATGAAACCTGAAAACACAAAGAAAATTGTTAAACAGAACTCTAAGGACTCCGTGGTCTTAGTAGGCTACAAATGTTTGAAAAGTGCAGCAGTGGAAGATGGCCCTGGAAGCTCGGAAGGCAAGCCTTCATACGGTGCTAATGAAGGGCTGGACCCGACATTAGGTGGACTTCCTTGTGATACAAAGACCTGCACAAGGCAAATAACTCAAGGAGAACTTCCAGTTTCACCATCTGGAAGTGAGGAAAAGACTGCCAAGATCGAAGATGTGCAGTCAGGTGTGGGTAGCCCTGTGCACTGTGACAGTGTTACTGTTTTTGGCAGACTTGCTATCTCCCAGGCAGGTTCTGGAACTACCAGTGCTCTACAACCCAGTAGTATACTTGAAGGTCATCATGGAGGTCAACTAGCTTCCTCAGGAGTCAGGACAATTGAAGTCAAACCAAGTAATAAGAATCCATATGAGGGGGGAAAAGTGACTGTTCACATTGGATCATGGGCAGAGTTTCCTCAAGGTGGAGTGCAAGGAGAGAATTTGCAATCACCCAGTATTCAGCCTTCAGAATCTGGAAATAAACTGAATTCAGGAGAACAGGAACCAGTGCTTGAAAAGGAAGATGTCCATGAAAGAAATTTCCAACAAACCAGTGACATCTTGACAAAAATGAAAAGTAATCAGCCTATTCTTTCTACAAAAGAAAGTCAACTTTCTGCGAGTGGGGACGTGACTAAATTACCAGACGTTAGTGTGACATATGCCTCTTCCAGATTTTCAGATTCAGGTGTAGAAAGTGAACCAAGTTCTTTTGCAACTCACCCCAACCCTGATCAGATGTTTGAAAATGTTCAAGGGCAAAGTACGTACAACGGTGAGCGAGTATATCCTCAGCTTTTACTAAAACCAGACAATGTTATAAAAAATGCAATAGAAAGCCATTGCACTGAGAGTACCAGCGCTGTGAGTGAAATACAGTCATCCTTGACATCCATAAATTCTCTGCCTTCAGATGATGATGAGCTGTCACCTGATGAGAATTCAAAGATATCTGTTGTACCTGAATGCCAGCTAAGTGACAGTAAAACAGGATTGAATCCTGGAGCAGTTGACTTGCCAAAATGTGATGACAGTAAAAAACCAAACACCCATGTGCAGCAACAGTGTGTTGAATTTTCAGGGCACTCTGATAACAAAACTCTCTCTGTACATTCCTCGCTCTCAGGAACAACAGCTCTTTTACACTTAGTGGATTCAGATGAGACTGTGTCTACTGATGGGAAAAGTTACGGCCCACAGGCAGACTGTGGCATAGCCTGCAAGGACTCTGAGCACCTTGAAAGGCATCTTCACGCTACAGAACAAACAGTTCAATTGCATTTGGAAGTTACTTGTATGGGTGAACCATCTGTTGTTTCAGGTTCTTCATCTGCAAATGCAGTGTATGAGGTTGAAAAAACAAATGAAGGAAAATGTATCGAGCCTTTAGAACTAAAGGAGGCAACAGAAGAACCATCAGCAGGTAGGAGTGAAATGGGTACAGATAATCCTTCTCCAACCAGTAGTACTGACATGGTAAAGCAAGGGCTTGTTGAAAATTATTTTGGCTCTCGAAGCAGCACAGATATTTCAGACATTTGGCCTATGGACAGCAGCAATCCTGTTAGCCCTCATAAGGAAACGTATGAAAAACAACTTCTTTGCTCTTCCCAACAAGATGAGGAAGAGGAGGAGGAGGATCAAGATATGATTGAAAATGGGTATTATGAAGAAACAGACTATAGTATATTAGATGGAGCTTCCAGTGCTGACCATGGCTCAGCAGAAGAGAGAGCCCTGAGATCTGAAAGGACTGATAGTGGACATCTGCGAGACGGAATGACGCTGCCTCCTGTCTGTACTCCTGGTTGTCTCTCTTTTCCTTCTTCTCTGAAAGACTCTCCGTGCAGTGTTATCTGTTCTTCAAGACATAAATCTGATGCAATTACACAGCAGCCAGGCAGCACATCCTACAGCTCAGCTTCATCTGTTTCCTGGTATGAAAGCTCCCCAAAACCTCAAATGTTAGCGTAAGTGATCATTTTTAAATAAAGGGTTTTTTTTACTTTTAGCAATGATGTTAACAGTGTGGGAGGCAAAGAGAAGTGTGGTTATACTCTAGAGTGCCCTCAGGACTGTGGTTTGTGAGTTCTGCCTGCTCAAAGAACATTGTGCTTTAGATGTTCAGACAGGAAGTGTGTTAGCACTGATTCCTTCTATCGATTACCTTGTCATGTTGTGGTTTGACAGACTTCAAGCAAAACATGGTGGTTTTTATTTCTTTTAGTACGTGTCTTTTTTACAAAAATAGCTGAAAAGTGACATTGTAATGGCTGCTGAGCATTAATATGGTGGTTTATGAAACGGAAGCTGATAACAAGAGTAGGAAAATAAGCTTTGAGTTTAAAAATGTAAAAACAAAAACATTCTGTAACTGGCTGACCATCTAGTTCAGAGAAGCAAATGTGCAATGTGAGGCAGCTGCCTTATTTTTCAGTCTTCTACTTCAAATATTCAAAATGTAACACCTCACAGACCATAGTGCTCTAAATTACATTGTGATTTGGATGCTAGGAAAGCCAAATTTAGTGGAACATCCGGGATCTCAGATTGCACCTCCTCTTGCTGTAAACATAGGTGTTTCCCTGATAACCTCCTGCTGCTAACTGAAGTGCTCAGAAGACAGGTAGAAAGAAGGAGACTGCTAAGCAGGCAGAAGGGATAAAAGATCAGAATGTTTGTGGTAAGCAGCTGAAAATTGGAGAAAAGTTTGAGCAGTAGTGGAGGAAAACAGGTGAAAAGTGGACAGAAAGGCGGCTTCTGAAGTACTGGGAAGTACGTACTGGCATGGAATGGGAGAGATGAGAAGCAGAGTATTTAGAATCTTCTAACAATAAAAGAAAAGGAACTTGGAATAAAACCAAGGACTTGGCCTTAGGCAAAGCAGAGTCTCCTGGAATGTGGGATAGCAGAGATTCCACAGGGCACAGTCTGCTCCATAGAGAACCAACCTTAGTACATTCAGTTCAGAACACATGCCCTGAGTACACACTAAGTAACTTCTGCTGTGGAGTGATAAGACCAGCAGCCTGCAGTGGTTTCTGTTTAGGCTGACTTCACTGAGGCTTGCTTTTGCCAGTTAGTGAGGAATGAGCTAAAGATAAAGCTGGGAAAACATGGAACTAAAAGTAGAATGAGAGGAAAAGGGTGAGCAGGTGGAAGAGGCTTGGATGCAGCATGACACTGTGAGGAACTGTGCAGAGCAGACAAATTAAGAAGGGGAAGAAGCATAAGGAAAGATAAAACTTGAAGTGGCACAGGGAAACTACTATGCAATTAATTAAGTAGGAATGTCATATACAGAAAACTAAGGGAAAGGGAAGAAAGAGATAAATGCAAAGAGCTCCTAGAATGTGGGGAGCTCAGCCTTTAGAATCCATATAGTGTAGGTCTTCATATAATATGTGAAAGACCAGAGGTCTCTGGCTTCTTGCTATTCAGCCCACCAGAGGAACTTTCTGGTAGGCAGTTACAGCACTGGCTCCAGCTCTGTGCTGGCCTAGGAAATGTTTGAATTACACAGAAGACAAAGTAAAAAGGTGGTAGAACACTCTATTCTAGGAGACTCTGTGTATATCTGGCAACAGTAAATGAGTTTTTATCATAATTGTGGTTTTGTTCCAGTTTCATACAAGCTAAAGAAGAATTGAAGCAACTTAAACTTCCTGGATTTATGTATAGTGATGTTTTCAAATTGGCTTCTTCAATACCTTATTTCACTATGGAAGAGGATGACTGTTCAGAAGAAGGAATACATCTTATAGTCTGCGTCCATGGCCTAGATGGTATGCTGGGAAATGGGATACTGAACGAGGGAGCAATTTAGGTTACTGGCCAGGTTTAGCTTTTGTCATTTGAACTCTGAACTGAATGCTTCTGAAATAGGTTTACTGGAGGGAAATGGGAAACTGACATTGTACTGCTACATCTGACAGTGAGTTCCAATGAAATGGAAGGATGAAGGATGGAAGGATGAAATGAAGGATTTTATGCACATGTGTTTTAAGCCCAGCCAGCAACTAAGCTGCTCGCTGCCCCACGCTGGGACAGGGAAGAGAATTGGAAGGGTAGAAGTGAGAAAACTCATGACTTAAAATGAAAACAATTTAATAGGGGAAGTAAAAAACCCACCCACACAAACAAAGCAAACCAAGGAATGAATTCCCCACTTCCCATTGGCAGATGGATGTTCAGCCACCTCCAGGAATGCCAGGATCCCTCACACATAAAAGTTACTTGGGAAGACAAATGCCATCACTGCAAATGTGTCCCCCCCTCATTTTTCCTCCCCCATCTTTGTACGCTGTGCACAATGTTATATGGTGTGGGATATCCCTTGGGTCAGTTGGAGTCAGCTGTCCTGGCTGTGTCTATTCCCAACTTCTTGTGTGCCCCCAGCCCACTCGCTGGTGGGATGAGGTGAGGCAGAAAAGGCCTTGACTCTGTTCAGGTGCTGCTCAGCAATAACTAAAGCATCTCTGTATTATCTACACTGTTTTCAGCACAAATGACAAACATAGCCCCATACCAGCTACTGTGAAGAAAATTAACTCTGTCCCAGCCCAAAGCAGCACAGGGTAGCATTTGACTTTATTGAAATGTTCGTGCACATAAACCCATTTTGTGCCACAATTCACATTAAAAAAAGGAAGATGTATTAATGTCCTATAGGTGTTTGTCCATGTCATGGTAACGGAGTGGAGCTAGAAACAAAAAAATCTTGGTTAGAATTTGTAATGTTACGTTGCAAGGAAAAATAAATATGGATATCTTCTTAGGAAAAAGGTGATATATCTAAAATACAGTCAAGTGTTTATAGATTTTAAAAGGTCAGATTACTGAATCACAGAATGAGGTTGGAATGGATCTTGTCTAGTGACAGGCAGATTGTGCAGGACCCAACCCAGTTTGTGTTCTTAATATTTCCAAGGACAGAGACTCTGCTGTAGTAGAAAGGTGAATTTTCTGATGAAATGGTGAGTTCATATAAGTTCTTTCCTATTAATAACATTTACATTAAAATCCTGTTGTCTGTTTAAGGCAGAAGGGATACTCTTGTCAAAAGCATACATGATCATTGATGCAGAGGTATCTCCAGAATTGTAGAATGGTAGGGTTGGAAGGGACCTTTAGAGATCGTTTAGTCCAACCGCCCTGCAGAAGCAGGTTCACCTAGATCACGCGGCATAGGAACATGTCCAGGATGCTAGTTAAAGTGTTTATTATCCTAGATACCAGTTTAAATGTATCTTCATCTGCCAACAGTCCCTCCACCTTTTTATTCTGTGATAATGTTTACGACTTGCACTCCTTCCTTGCTTCTTCACTGAATTCTTTAAGCCAGCTCTGAATTCTTTAATTGACTTTTATCAAAATGAATTTGTTTTTCAAGAATGTAATATTCACAGTGCTATGTATCTGTTGGATGCCAAGACAAACTCAAACATAAGTTCCTAAATCCTTGCTTTTTCTGTCTGCATTGAACGTCATTTTTAAAGACCATTTTGTTGGTGCATTTGCCATTTATCTTGCTGAATCTTACTGAATTTGAATTAGGGTTGAGAGTGTCATTAACTGTGTTTAAATATAAAATTGTGCTGTAGGTTCATTTCAGTATTCTTGTGCTTTTATTACAAGTTACACTGCAGTATCTTAACTCTTGATTGTTTTTCTTTTTAAGGTAACAGCGCAGATCTAAGATTAGTGAAGACCTACATTGAGCTAGGACTGCCTGGAGGGAGAATTGATTTTCTTATGTCCGAGAGGAATCAGGTATTTGCCAATAAAAAGAGAATTTTTGTAAAGCAATAAACAGTGTACATTTTCGTGCATGCTTGGTTAATGACACTGTTGTGCTGCAGTTTATCATATTCTATATATTTTGATTGTATTCTCATGGAACTCCTGATTTGAACTGTGGCTTGTGTTAGTTAGAAAACCTAGTGTGATACTAAAGTTAAATATTTAAAGAGTAGCATTGGTTGCTGCCATTTTGTTGTGTGCACTGCTGTCTCCTAAGTTCTAAGCATAATTAGTTAGGATTGTAAAAGTGCCCTCTATATTAATGGTAATTGAGAAGTGCCCTCTATATTAATGGTAAAAGTGGTGATAGAGCTAGTGTGGCAAGAAGGAAGATGTGTTATTTCACAGGATCTGAGAAATACAAACTAGCTGTCTCTTGTTTGTTTGTCTGCATACTGCAAGATCCACGTTGTGACACTAAACTAATATCAAATTACTTCTTGTGTATTAACTTCAGTGAATTTTATTATTTTCAGGTGAAGTAAACTTGACAAACCACAGTAGAACTGTTTTCACCTTTTTTGTCTGTGTATTATGTGTTGTATTAGACATTTTTTGAGGATGAATTAGAACAAAGAGTCTTCTCCATGGCTTAAACAAAAGGTTAATTTAGTGCAGAAGTGTTTTGGTGTCGATAGCTCCTGGGATGCTTTGTGAAACAAGCTGGACAGGCACCAAGCTGTGCTTTCTCTTCTCTAGCCCCTATAGTTTTTGTCAGTGAGAAGTTCTGAAACTTTCAATGAAATTCTCAAATCAGAAGCCACTGAGATGAATAGCTACTGATGCACTTTTCTCTTTAGTGTTGACTGATTCTTTTTGAATATTTTTACTTTCAGTTTACATCGCATACAGTTGAAACTGGTTCAGATGCATTATTAACTTAGTTCCAAACAGGGAAAAGTAAACAAATGCCCCTGCAGCTTGTTTTGGGGCGGGAGGGGGTGGGGAAGGTAATGTATTAATTTGAAAACAAGTACAGGAGACAACTGTCAGGAGGCAACTGAAGAGACTTAGTCCATTCAGTATTTCTCAGGATCCCATGTGAAACAGTTTCTGGTCATCCACGATCCCTGCTCACTTTCAAATTTCTTGTTATTTAAAATAAGATGATCAGAACTAGACAGGACATTTAGGATGCTTGTGCACTTACAAAATGGCTGTATTTATGTTTTCTGTTCTTTCCTTGTTTTCCTAATGTAGCTGATTACGTAGAATGCAGATCTTTAGGGTTGTAACGTTGATTTTCATTTCTTGCCATTACCCAGGCATGCAGTACTATAAGATTCTTCTGAAATTATGGTCAGTCCTAGATTTGATTATCCTGGATATTTGGTTTTATCTCCAAACCCACATCTCATCTCCTCCTTCCCTTTCCCAGATCATTTATCAATATGGTGAACACTACAGATTTTAGCCCAGATCCTTTGGAACTTGCATTGAAACATTTTAGGCAGCAGCCTTTGCCTACCTCTTTTCTTTTTAACTTTGTCACTGCTAATCACTGTAGAGAATCAACTGTGACCTGGGAATAAGGCTGTAAGGATTTGTTTTGTTTTGAATAAACAGTACTAATACAGATGCTTTCTGCTGTTGCAGTAATTGTCTCATTTCTCTTTCGTGGACAGTGTGATTTAGTTCTGAGAATACAGTTTGGTCTTCTGTTTCAATGCAGATAAGAACATATGTAGGGGAAGGCTTAGAAGGAAGGCTGGCTGTGTAATGTTGAGATTTGTTTTGGTGTATTAGAAGGAAGCAGTCTTATAGTAAAATGTGTATCACTTTATTCCATGTTACAAGGAAAAAAGCCTTGAAAAAATTATCACTAGCTGTAGTGTTTGTATTCAAAGTCAATACGGATGCTTTTGTTTGTGTGCTGTTGATCAAAACACTGGGGAATAAGAATTCAGTCTGAATGCAGAATGTATATTGCTGCACTAGAAAATACAGTTATTATTTTTTTATTTCTTTTATTTTACAGAATGATACCTTTGCTGATTTTGATTCCATGACAGATCGCCTTTTAGATGAGATTATACAATATATACAAATTTATAATCTAACCCTTTCAAAAATCAGGTAATATCTGTTCTGTACTATTTATAGAAATAAAAGTAGAGCCCTGTGTTGTTCTGAACTGTGATACTCAGGAGCAGGCCAACAGAGATGGGAAAGAGAAATTCAGGGAGGGGGAGGACTAGGGGAAAGGAGGACAAGGGAGAGAGAGAGAATTCCCAGCTGAAAGAAGACTGAACAGTGTTGTAAGCTCTCTTAGTCCTGTTGGTGGTTTTAGGACAGAGTTAAATGTTACATTTAAGGAACTGCTGTCCTGTGCTTCCTTTTCTGCAGGGAAAAAAAAAAAAAGATAATATTTTGAGACAGTTGAAGGAAGATGTAATAGTACTGTGTCAAGATAAAGTTAGCTTTCTTTGGATTTTCTAGTCTCTTTACCAAATATTACACAGCACTGTCTATCTTGCCCTTCCTATGGGGGAATTCTGTCTTATCTGTGATATAGAAGGGCAACTGCATGAAAAGTTCTTCATCATTTTGACATTTTCTGATTGTTTCTGATCTACTGAAAGGCATGTTTTACATCTTAATAGAAGGTTCAACCCAGCGTACACATTACTGTTTCCTTCTTCAGTTACTTGCAGGGAATACCTGTTCCATTTATTTTCTCAAAGTAGGTACACTGTTTGGACTGACTACCTTAGTAACTGAGCTGTATTGCTGGAGTTAGCTCATCTGTAGATGAAAGAAGCAAATTCAAGCCTTACTACATGCATTTGTTTAGGCATCCTCAAATTATACACCTGGAAGATTGTTTTTTACTTCGTAGTCACATGAATTTCTTAGAAGCTTGCACATACTCACGTGTTTGATAGGCCTTATTCAGCTACAGAGTACATCAAACATGTTTAAACATAATCTCACTTTTTAGACAACTCTTTCTGTTTTGAGATAGGCAAGATTTGACATGGTTAATTTTGTCTAAATTTATGATTTTTAAAAAAGAAAACAAAAAAGAGGACTGTGTACTGTATGATGGTATATGTGGTGTTCTGCAGACTGCATGTTAGCACTGTCATTACAGGAGAAAAAGGTTCTGCAACCCACCAGCACACAGATAACGTTTTCTCCCATGCTGTGGTCTGAAAGCTGTAATGGGCAGACCCACCCATTAATTGCTCATACCTAGGAACTGAATTCTCATTTGCTTCTCTCATAGGGCTTTCAGTTTGTAAATATTTTTTTTTAAATTTGTATTTATTACTTGTCAGTTGAAAGACAGAACAAATTATCAGTTTATGTTTTAGTTTCTTTTTCAAGGTGTGTACTTGTCTTTGGCCTCACCAAAGCATAAATCTCCATCTTTCCACTTGAGCGTCTCTTACAAGAAAGTTAAACCTGTTGGCAAATCCTCCAGCTGTTTCCTGGTAGCTGCATAAGAGCGCGTTCAGAAAGACGTGCTTATGTGCCAGTTCTTGAAGGGGTGGCCCAGAAACCCCAGGAACATGCTATTGAGAAATCTTCTGTTCAAGGAGCTGATGTGTTCGTTTTGGCTGTCCCACTGTAAAGAAAGCAGACTTTGTGCTAGTTAGCCACACTCTCCTGGATGTGGCTTCTTGTAAAATCTCTTTGTCTACTAAAGGAAGTGTTCTCTGTACAAGTGCTGCTCAAGAGCTGAGACGAATTAGAAATCAGTCTTCAGACCTGTAATGGTTTTGTCTGGCAAACAAGCGGACAGTATTGTGTGTCACAACTACCTGTTCAGGCTCTCGTTTACACTGGAAGTCGTGTTAGAAGCAAAAGAGAACACACTTCATAAGCAGAGCTAAGAATTGTTAGTCCAATTAGCGTTTTAATACCATAAAAATGGATCAAAAATACTATTAGTCTAGTTACAGAACTACTAAATTCATAGTCCAAATTAATGCAGAAAAGTCTCATTATTAATATGGCTAAAATTGTTACACAAAAACACTTTAGTATATTTTTCTCAGGTAACAGGCAGCTTCTAGCAGCTGTCTTATTCCTAAGATTGGTGATTTCTGTTTTCCTTAAGCAGTGGGACATTAGCACCCCAGGCCAGCAATCCAAGGAGAATAATATTCACATTGGGGGTTTCTGCCTCCCTGGCCTTGGGTCTACCTGGATTTATTGTCACAGCTTGGTATTTTCAGTTTGCCCACGTGCTCCTTGTTCAGTTTTCCATTTTATCTTTTTCTAATTATTATTTTCTCCATTCTTTGCTACCCCTTACATTGGCCTTTCTTCCTGAGTTCTATGTCTATGCTTTTGCAGTGACCATTAATAGGCCATTGGGGACCTCTGGCATCTGATACCCATGTCTGCACTCTTCCACACCACACTATACTCTACTGATACACAGTTCAAGCCACAGAGGATAACTATCTGTTATTACTTGAAACTATAGTGATACTAAAGCAATTTTAGGCCTGGCTTGGTGCTTTGCTGCTAGATGATTGTTGTCACAACTGAAACAAACTAAAATCGGCTCAGGCCGAGAAAGTCAAGAAAAAGTTCGGAGATTCTTCCCTGTCGGATCAGTGCAAAGCCTTTGCCTTCAAGAAATGCCAAAATCATATTTACTGTGCTACATTCTTATACTGAGGTAAGAAAAAGCACTCCCTGTACCATCAGGATGCAGAGCCGTACTATAGCATCAACTTCAGTGAACCTAGATTTTTGATACTGCCAAAGCTAGTACTGGTTATTTACACCAGTATCCTACTCAACATGTGCATTGATCTCCTCTGAACAAAATCTTTGTGCTTTCTACAAGCTTGTAGCAAGCATGAACTGGAAGCTTGACTCACATGAACAGCAATTTCTCTTATTAAAAAAACACTTGATGAGAAATCACAGAGTACTTTTGGTTGAGGGGACCCCTGGAGGTCATCTGGACTGGTTACCCACTCGTATCAGTGCCACCTTCAATGGTACTGCGGCTTTTAAGCAAATCAAATTGCTCATTTGTGTCTGTTCAGGCTTTGACTATCTGTAAGGATGGAAGTATTTCCACGTCATCACAGAGCTAGGAAGTAAATCACATGCTCTTATAGTGTAGTTTCAGAAACTGTTTTCCTCATCTCAGGTCTTCAATAAATTTCTGATGGCCTGTATTAGACTTTTACCTCAGTTGAATTATTTAGCTTGTCATCTTCTTCCCTAAGTAACGTTGGCTCACAAGATAAAAAGAAACCCATTATTAATGCTGTGCATATGTTAAAACATCTGTTCTTTGTTTCAGAATCTTTTTAATTATGGCTTTTGATGGATTTTTTTCTTATGAATTTTCATAGACAAGATTTTTTTCATTTATTAGCACAGAATAATGAGGTTTTAGTGTGTCTTAATTTTCCAGCTCAATCTGAATTTGGTAGAATTGTGCTGTGAAACTCAAGTAAATACTACAATATAATTCTGTTACTTCAGTATGTTGAGTTGATGGTATCTTGTATTCAAGAAGTGGTAGTATTGCCACCTACTGTTCAGAAATGCATTGGTTTTGCAGAACATCTCGCAGTAGTGGGCATCTGAAACAGTGAGCAGGATGGGTTACATTTTTGTCTTACACTTTCAAAACCCTTTGTGAAGGATTTTCCTTTTCGTCCCCTTTCCTTTTTGATTTGAGCAAATCCTTAAACCTTTCTCTATTATAAAATAATATTCAAGGCTTCTTACATGTTCACCAAAACATCTGAACACAATACATTTCTGTAACCTTTGTTATTTTTCTGAATCTTTAAAAACTTTAAAAATATGCTTAATCTTTGAAGTACATTCACACAGCTAATTGTGAGCACCTTTTTTTCCTCAAATGTGTCATTCAGATTTTTGAAGTTTTGATTCCAGTATGCCTACATCCTTGAGAATAGTAGGATTGATACTGGGTCACTAGTTTTTTCCCAGTGGCTGAATTTTCCTTTCTAATGGTACAATATTCTCGTCCCTTGATGATGTTTAGTAACTAGTGGATGAACTGTCAGCCAATGAGAGAACACACCTGCTAATGTTCAGATCTCATTTAGAAAATAATCTCTTTTACTCAAGAGCAATTATTTCACAAATATCATCTTCAAATTAAACTCCATTTCTGTGGATGTTTTCCCATTCCTGAAGAAATCTACAGTTTTGTTTTTCTTGTGTGAACTTCATGATGTACTCTGAGAGAATGTGTTTGAATGTTAGTATTCAAGAGAGTCGGCAGCTCAGTGTTTTGGTTTGCAAATGCATTGCTGTTGTGCTGACAGCACAGAGGATACATCACTTTCATTTCTAAATTAGTGAGCAAACATAGCAAGCTGTGGCAAAGAATTTCTGATATTGCAGTAATTTTGAAAATCTAGTAGTAAAAGCGAATGAGAAGAACATACATCTCTGCTTAAACTGTGTATCCGTAAGGAACAGCCTGCTCTGTCATAGGAATGTAGAGTTATGTCAGAGTTTAGGAGCTTAGGAGTGGTCCTGCTGTTCTGTAACCTAATGTTTGGATTCTATCATTCAGATTTACATTGAAATTTTTGGTCAGCAAGTAGCACTATATTTTGCACAGACATTACTAGTAGCTTTGTTTTGCAGAATGTAGCGATACAGAACAAACAAGGAGGGGGATCTTACAGTTATAATGTTGTGGCATATACATGATCCAGCCACGATAGTCCTTTATGTGTATTTTTGGTTGCCTGTTCTTTCCATGTCCGTTTATGAAATGGGAAAGCACTTGTGCCATCTAATTTTGTACGTCTTATCTCTACCATGTTCTCTTTAAGTCAGTGCCCAGGATGGTGTGGTATTCACCCCAGCAGGGTTCTGTAAACATCATGCATGATAAATAGAATTGCTTTATTTTGAAGTGTCTCAACTGAAGAAATCCACAGACTTGTGGATGTGATTGTTGGCACCTCAGATTAAGTAATAATTTTTAAATACATAAAGCCCATCCATTTTTCTCAGGGAAACAACTATAGGTAATAGTCTCCTGGCAGTCAGTTATTCAGTTGCTCAAGCTAATAATCACACATTTTCATCCAACTGATAAGATCTGGGATGTTGCTTCTATTTTAAACTAATCAGATTCAGTCAAGTAATGGTTTTCCCCCTTATAGGCATACTTTTGGATTCTGCTAGGTTGTTTCAGTAACTAACACATTTATTATGTTGAATGCCACCACATGCCAAAGTAGTGACGTATTCAGGCATGCACAGCTCTTCAGGTATTTTCTGAATACTTGGTGCTAAGGGAAATACACGCAGTTATAGTCTTGCTTTTGGGTGGGAGATGCTGATGGAAGGATAGCTTGTTTTCACTAGCTTTTCAAACATGGTATATAAAATGATTGTGGAGGAGCTCAAAACATGTTTGTGAGGAGTTTATGCAGCTTGGGAGACACAGACAAGCAGTGTTTTTCTGTGTGATCTAAAATGCAGGCTTCTGTATGGAAACTTTTCATTATTTCTTTTTTCCTATGCTCTTCCAATATTTTATGAAACCAGTTTTATTTTTCTCTGTCTAAAAGAAAAAGAAGATTGCTATAAAATTCTATGTTATACTGTTTTTTTTCTTTTCTAAACAGCTTTATTGGACACTCACTGGGTAACTTAATAATCCGGTCAGTGCTCACAAGACCTCGATTTAAATATTACCTCAACAAACTTCATACCTTCCTGTCTCTGTCTGGACCGCATCTCGGTACCCTCTACAACAGCAGTGCGCTTGTTAATACAGGTAAAGTGTTGAATTGAGTAGTAGGGAAGGCTTTGTCTTTGAAATGCACTTACTAGATTCATGTGAGGTGCACGTTTCTGTATTACTTTAGGAAAGTACACGTTTCACTGTCAAGAGAAAGAAGGATTAAAATAATCAACAGAAGGATGTGCAACAGATGGTTGACGTGTTTTCCATTTTTTCCAGTGTTCAATTAAACTCCAGTTTTAATGTGCTGAGCTCAATTTATTACAAACTATAAATTTTAATATATTTCATCTGTAAAACAACTAGATAAGCTGCATTAAAATAACTCCGAACTACTAGGAGTGTCTTTTCTGCCAAAAATGGCTTTATAACCTGCAGTATATTTCTGCTACGTTAAATGTAGCTTTAAGATTAAATGTAGCTCTAGGAGAACTTGCAACTGCTGACTTAAGAAATAAATGTTAGAAAATATTTTGAGGTAGCATCACATTTTTAAATGAGAAATTTTTTTCTGATTTTACCACGTACCTTGGAGAGCCCAAACCCAAAGTGAATCATACTTACGTTCACTACATAGAAACATTCTCATTAAGCTCTTTAAATAAAAACACTCTAAAAGTTTCCTTTGTTTAGAGTCAGTTTATTTCTTAATTGTTTTATTATTTTGTTTCATATGTAAATGAGAAGGAAAAAAATTAACTATTGTGTTGAGCTTAAGAGAGGTAGACAGGAATTGATGGCTAACTTGAGTTTATAGAAGCAGGGGGAACATGTGAGCTCTCTGAACTTGGTGGAAATGGTAATGTTTATAGTCCTCGAAACAATGCCATGAGGCTCACTTCAGGATTAAGACATGTACAATATAATTCACTATGAGTACCTGGTGGGCATTTAACCTAGTGTATCTCTGAACAGTTTCTTTCAAGTGTTTTAATCTGAAACTCACAGATTAGAATCTCACTCAAATCACTCAAAAGTGTTAGTATTATTTTGACTTTAGAAATTGCAGTTTTCCAAAGAGGCAGGGCTTCTTTGCTTGTTTATAAAATCAGCAGCGAATGACTTTCAGTTAACACCAGTTAAAGATATCAAAATATAATCCAGAATATATTCACTCAAAGAATAAGGATTTCTGGAATATTTAATCTATCTTCTAGTTGAAGAGTGTACAAAATGTCTCTTATATAATAGTCTTCTCTACTTTTCAGACCTTTTAGATTTTGAAAAATATCTAGATAATAAGTAGCAATGGGTATTGAAAGTCTAAATGACTATACTGTATTAATAACTACCAGTTAATTGCTGTTTAAAAGATAATTATTATGTCTGAGAGTTGAATCAACACATAAAGACATTCTTGAGGCTGTGAGAGTTTGGTTGCCTGCTTTTCTTTTGCTTGGCAAAGGAGATAAGATTTCCTGAAAAGCTGGTTAGCCAATGGCTCCTCAAATAATAAAGAAGCTGCAGCATCACAGAAGATGTTATTCTGTGGTACATGACTCCTCATTTTCACGTATATTTAATGAATTTGGTGCATATGTGAATAGTTTTTAGAAACCAGAGAAATAACGCTGCTCATTTAGTGCTATATATTTGAACATCTAAATGTTCTAATACTCTGAAAATTCTTGAAGTTCACAGTGTGTATTGCCTTATGGCTAAGATATTCATGTATTTCCACTTTTTGCTGTTAGTAGGGTTTGGTTTTTTTTTGCAGGCAGACATGTACATTAGTAGAAATAACAGACTTCATGCTTTGTTTTATATATATATAGAGAGAGAGACAGGAAAGACAAATGAAGCAAAGTGGAAAATGTTTCTGGGCTTGACAGTGCTGATATGAAAAATAAAATTAACATCTGATGGTCTATATATATGGACTTCACATATTTTACTTGTATTTGATTAAGTTTTCATATGTTATGATGGATCTATACTCACGTTGTACCTAACAATGCAGGACTGTGGTTTATGCAGAAATGGAAGAAGTCTGGTTCTTTATTGCAATTGACATGTCGAGACCACTCAGATCCACGACAAACATTCTTATACAAACTTAGTAAAAAAGCAGGTAAGCCTTGTTAATACTTATTGTCTTATAAAGGTCACTAGATTTTAGTGTTAACAGGAAACCTAAAAAAAACCCTCTTGTTTCCAACAAGATCGTTTTTCAGTTTATTTAAGAGTTGCTTTGGCTTTAGTCCTGTATTATTCAAGTGAGGTAAACAATAAACCATTTTTGTTGCAGAAGTGGCCAATTACTTTGGGATTTTCCTTCCTAACTAGGGAGCAGAGGCTCCGAGTGCAGCCACTACACATTTTTTGATATGTCAGTTTCCTCTTGAGCTTCTGAAGGTCAAGTACACATTCATTTAGGATTACATGTTTCTATGTCTGTCTTCCTTACCAAGTCTGTAAATGTAAAATTTTCCTTTAAAGTTTTTGCTAACTAGTCTTTTATTACTTCGTTAAGATGGTCAGGGAAAACAAAAACCCATTTTGATAAAGGAAGGAGAACTTGTACTTATCCTAATAACTAAAAACTAGAATAGATTATTAATACAGTATCATTCATACAGTTTTCTGTGGTTTGAATGTTCTTATTTCAGCTTTTGGCTGAGAGACAGTTTTGCCAATGGATAGTGTGTGAATGAGGAGGTACTTTGCAATAACCAAAAGCTTAATGATAAGTCATCTGACAGATATTTCTATATGTGTGTCAGCCAAGCAGTTGTGGAGCTAGAGATGTTTATGGTGTTCTTGTGACAAATACAGGCATGCTTCTCCATCAAAATATTTTGTAGATTGCCACAACTGAAATTTTGTTAAGAGAAAAACAGTATGAAGATATGGACAGAAAAAGACTGTAGCTCTTGAGATGCTTGAATATAAAACTTATAGGAGTTGGGAGAAACAGAAATGAGGAAGGAACATAACAAAAAATAATGGATAAGATGTGAATGTTGATCAAAAATTGATTTTAGAAAAGCTTGGGATGTTTTTTTTCCTCTTCTGTCCAAAATCTACTATCACAAAGTTTTGACTTTGTTACTACTAAGGTAATGTTTAACACTGATCTGGTATTGAAAGGTGAATTGTGAAGTTAAAAATGGTTGGAACAACTGGTCCACCACCAGCTGAAGTGTTCTCAATCTAGCTTTGCAGTCTTTTCAAAATAAATGCTTGATCCTAAACAGAAGTTATAGGCTTCTGAGAAGTTACACAGTGGATGCTGACTAAGACCATGGGACCTATGTTGTTGAGGTAATCAGATTAAATAATCAGTTGGCTTTAAAGAGTTTAGTATTCCTTGGTTTTACGTGCATATCTCTCAACATGACCAGAGACAGTGTAATTTCAGTATTGCTGTCTATTCTAAGAATATGACATATATTCTTATGATAGCCCTCTACATGACAGGCTTTATTTCAAGAGTCACAACATCCATTTCAGACTTTGTTCCCCATAAACTGTGGAAGGAGCCTAAAAGTCTTAAGGCTTAGTTTCCTCTTTCTACCTTCCTACTGAAGAGATGGGAAGAACTGTATTTTGGGCCACAGGCTCATACACCACCTCATTTCCAGGTCCTTCAATGAGCTTGGTGTGAGGGAGAGTGAAAGGCTGGGGGAGAAGGAGAAAGAGATGTGAAAGTTTGATAATATTATTTAAGGAGAAAAGAAAGCAAACTTTGCACTTTCCTAGAAGACAAGAAAGGTTTTCTTTTGAGACGTGAGTTTATATATGTACACTGTACGCTGTTGGTGTCTTTAACTCTTGATACCTGTACAAGACATGTTTCCATCCTGCCATCTCTTTGTTCATTCAGTAGGCATACAGTATTGGCTGTGCTTGACTCTCAAACACCAGATGACAAGAGCTTGAGATTCCCCTAACTGTACAGTTTCTCTTTTAAGATCTTTGATGCAGATAATATGCATACTGTTCCCTATAAAGATTCTAAATGTAGGTGTTTCCAGAAATCACTTTACCCCAGGCTATGTGCAAGAGATTGCTGAGAAGTACAGCAACTTTTGTTGTTTTTTGTAATCTTGTTAGGAAAAGAGGAGTCTAAGATGCAGAGACATCTGTTGTTGCTTTATGTAGTGTCCTCTTAGGATGTTGGCTTTGCAGCTGGGAAAATCCCTAAGGCAACAATTTCTGGTTCTTTCAGCTTTGCTGTGGTGTATTTTGTTTCCAGATCATCCCTAAAACTGTCTGTGGATCCATCAGGTGATGTTTGAGGGTCTGGGTCTCAGTCACACTGTTGTATGGTGATTTGTGGCTGTAGTTCTCAAATTTGCTAGACAACATCCGTATTAAACACATCATTTTCTTTTTTAACCTCAAAGTGAGTGAAGTTCCTACCTTCTGTTGATCACTGAAGGTGAAAGTACAGTTAAACATCTCATCTTCCATTCTTGAAAAGAAGCTCCAGTGAGTACTAATGTTCAGCACTATTCAGAAACAAGAGATTTTTGCTTCTCTGTTCCGAGTCCTGGAGCAGTACCACAGCTTTTTCAATCATGAACAGATTTCTGACAACTCCTCACTGCTGCTTTTATCAAACACATAGCTAGAAGGATCCATGACAAACATTTTTACCGGTCTTGCATTTTCCTCCCAAGTTTGGGGCCAGGTTGGACTTCATGGCTGGACATCAGCTCAGGCTCTTGGATGTCATAGTCAGAAGCAACACCAGTTAGCTTTTCTGCTGCTCCCCAAATTTTTGGACTCTTTTCTCTTGCCAGAGATTTCTCTCTAAAGCATCTGTTCTGGGAGGAGTTTTAATGCTTTAATGATGAGGACTTAACAAAATACTGTATCAGGAGAAACAGGTTTTCTATTTGACACTGCAAAAAGAATTGTGTGTCTTCTGAGCATATGTAAAATTCTCACTTAACAATAATTGGAAAAATCTTCACAAATAAAAAATGGTAACACTATCATGAATAAATCCCTACATCATGCAACTCTTCCTTTGTACAACGTGAGTCCATCTGTCATTACTTGCTGAAGGGATAGTTACCTAGCACTTGCTCTTCTCAGTTTAAGTTCTCTTCCTCAGTTTTCCTGAACTTCAGAAATCTTTGAACAGCAATTTTTTTTTTAAAGCAGCCAGTAAGAAACAAAGAGGTTTTGCTAACAATTACAATTGTTACAGTGCTGCTGTTTGTGTGCTGTAGTTCATCCTTTGATATGAGTGAATGGGGATTATCCAGGTCTGTGGTAAAAGCTGAAAGTGTGACATACATTTCATATATACTCAAGCAGTAATGCGTGTTATCATTAGTCATGATCTGATTATTTCGTTTTAAAATAACTGTTACAAACTGAAGTTTGGTTCTTGCCAGAAAACTTGGTGTAAATTGGTTAACATATTGCATTTTACTCGGTAAATAAATGCTAGACTAGTGATTCATCTAAGTGATAAAGCTGTTACTATCATTAGTGTTGCTAGTATAAACCAGCAGGTCAAGGGAACTTCTGCTCTCCCTCCCCTCTGCCCTGGTGAGGCCTCATCTGGAGTCCTGTGTCCANCTTCCTTGGAGGTCAAGACCCACCTAGACATGTTCCTATGTGACCTGATCTAGGTGAACCTGCTTCTGCAGGGAAGTTGGACTAGATGATCTCTAAAGGTCCCTTCCAACCCTGCCATTCTATGATTCTATCCTTAAATTGAAAAGGAATACATTCACCACAACATAGATACCTATGACAAGAATGGATTCCTTGGATTGCTGTTTCAGAATTATATCCAGATGAAGAGTTTTGTTTGCAGCATTTCCTCAGATCTGGTTTTGGAGATACAGTTAATTGTCACATAGCAAGTGAAATCTGGGCATGTTTCAGTTTCAATTTGTCAAGGCAGAATGACAGATAACTTACTTTAACAATTCTCTTGATCTGTTTCTGGTCCATAAATAGGAATTGATTCTTAAAATTGTAAATGGCTTTTGAAATGATTGATTTGGTAAATTACAGCACATGACAAGTGATGATGGTAATTGTCTGCTTTCCTAAGTCCATTTTTTCTATAGCATTGTACATAGCTTGTCCGTCAACTAGTTTTGCTTTGATGCACTTAATGGAATGTTACAGTTGTGAAATATTTTTTACAAGTCAAGTACAACTTTTTCACTGGCCAGTTTTCAAGCTTGTTAGTGCAGAAAGTGTGACCTTAAGATGGCTTTAACAAGTTCATTTTTACAAAGCCTACTTACAAGCCTACTTGTCTTCAAGGTCAAGAGTAAGTAATTTTTCATGCCACTTAATAAGTTTTCCTATGAAAATAAATCTTTATTTCATAGAAAAATAGCAGGTAGTGGGAAGAAATTGAGACTTAAATATTTACCATTTC
This sequence comes from Urocolius indicus, assembly GCA_013401255.1. Taxonomy (NCBI): domain Eukaryota; kingdom Metazoa; phylum Chordata; class Aves; order Coliiformes; family Coliidae; genus Urocolius; species Urocolius indicus. The sequence continues at coordinate 11,357 of WBNH01011277.1, read as the reverse complement.
TGATTGGATTGTTGTTTAAAAAAAAAAAAAACTGGATGTTTTCTTTCTGGGCTTGACCATTCAAAATTTTACTAAGTGTTCTCTCATAGAATTACTGTGATTGCTAATTGCTGTTAAGAATCAAAATCTGACCTTATTTGGTTATAAGGGACAAAGGTAATGGGGTTACTTATTCAAAATGAAGAGAGTTGAAGTATATGCTGTCTCTTCCATTGTAAGTTATTTTAAGCACTGGTCACTATTTGTTGGAAGTTGAGATATTTATGCCATCTTTAACCCAGTTGAAAATTCAGCTTTATGATGTTGCTGCTGCTTTATAATGATAACATTGAGATTGATATTCTTTTACAATCATCTCCTTGAAATCTTCTTGTCATGTTTTCAGCAGCCACAAAAAAATAGGTTGCATCAAGGTGGGGGTCGATCTGTTCTCCCTAGTAACAAACAACAGAACGAGAGGAAGTGGCTTCAAGTTGTGCCAGGGGAGGTTCAGGCTGGATCTGAGGAGGAATTTCTTTGCTGAAAGTGTTGTCAGGCCTTGGAAGGGGCTGCCCTGGGAGGTGTTGGAGTCACCGCCTCTGGAGATGTTTAAGAGACAGGTGGATGTTGCACTTAGGGAAATGGTCTAGTGGTTGATAGGGCTGGGACAAAGGCTGGACTCGATCTTAAAGTTCTCTTCCAGCTGAAATGACTCTATGATTCTATGACTAGGGATCTGCAAAGGATTATTGATTACGTCAGGTTGCCAGCTATGAGGATGTGTGTTGAATACAAACACAATTGTATTTGCACAGATCAAAAAATACCTGAAAATGTCTGCCTTAGGTGTAAATAGTGATTCATGTTGTAGTATTATGGAGACAACAAAAAATATGAGTTTCTAACTTTTTAAAATTTACTTGATAATATTTTTAGACACAAAAATAATTATAGGCCTCTTTTTTAATTGCTTGGCTTTTAGATGTTAGTTTGGTCTGCACACATAGTGTAAATGAGTACCTTTGGTAACTGAAGAGTTGACATTTGCTGTGGAACTTAGCAAATTGTAATTATGCACACTTGTCCTTAAAGGAATAAATGAGAATCTGAGTGAAAACAGGGTGTTGTGCAGCATTGCACCACTTAGGGATTCAGTGACAAGTTTTGGAATTTGTGCAGATTTCTGTTTCCACTTAATAAATTGGTTATGCTTAAATACTTTCTAGAAGAGATAACTGCACCTTCATGTTTACTTCCTAACATGAAATGTAAACATCAGCTAGCTTATGAAATGCCAGTGATTTATGGTTAGGGGTCTGGAGCATCTTAGGAGGAAAGGCTGCAGGAACTGAGGCTGTTTAGAGAAGACTGAGGCTGTTTAGAGGAGACTGAGGGGGGATCTCATTCATATTTACAAATATCTAAACGGTGGGTGTCAGGAGGTTGGGGCAGCTTTTTTTTTTTTTCCTGTTTTATCCAGTGACAGGACAAGGGGTAACGGGATGAAGCTGGAACACAGAAAAGTTCCACTTAAACATAAGAAAAAACTATTTCACTGGTGAGGTAAGAAAGCCCTGGCACAGACTGCCCAGGGAGGCTGTGGAGGCTCCTTCCTTGGAGGTTTCAAGACCCACCTGGACATGTTCTTGTGTGACCTGATCTAGGTGGACCTGCTTTCGCAAGGTGGTTGGACTAGATGATCTCTGAAGGTCCTGTCCAACCATTTACCATTCTATGATTTTCATCATTCTGTGATGAAATTTGGGGGGCACATCACAAATCTGACTTTTTTTTTTTTAAGAGATTAAGGAATGCTGTGCATTTGATTAGTGTTTTCAAATATATAATTGATTCCAGTTGGAACTTGTTGTAATTTTTGTAAGCAGAAAGGAAGTAGCTCCAGTGAAACTGAAGATTCTTTCAGGTGTAACTTGAGCACTGTTCTAAGCACTTCTCCCAAATTCTAAGCAAGTTGTCAGTGACATGTAATATTTGGTTTTAGTTTGATTTCATGTAAGACTTTTGTGTGTGAATACCTTGTTTAGAATGTCAGTATAAGTATTAAAAACAAAGTTCATTTCCGTCAGTTGGTCTTCGACTGCAGAAACTTGAGCTTGCAGTTACCTGTAACAACATCAACTGAAGACTCTGAAGGTAGATCTCAATTTGATATACATTGTGATTGACCATTTGCAGTTTAAGGACCTGGCTGACTGACCAAGCTGACTCCAAGACTCTAAAACTCTGGGCAGAACTGGTTTTGCTGTAATGAATAATGATGTTTGCCAGAAGCTGAGATTGTTTTCCATGAAGCAAACCTCTAAATGCTGTTTTCTGCCCCTGTTATTTGTGGCTCACTACCAGAAATGCTTCCAGCAACAAACTTTGGACCTGCAAGTTTTTCCACCTCGGCTTTAGTTCTGAACTTTTTGATGTCGTGTTTCTCAGCCACAGGACATGCAGTCATTAGCACTCAGGAATGCTGGCTCACTACCATCTCTTCATGATCCCTCTTTACTTCAGAACACAATGAGTGAGCTTTAGCAGCCAATGCACATTGCAGCCACAGGACCAGACTAGAGTTAATCCAAAGTAAACTCTTCTGAAAATGGGTATTATGATGGATGAAAGATTGTTAATAGCAAAGAGTTTGCTCTACAGTTCTGTGCCTCTTAGGCCATAGAGTTCACTGATGTGAATGTACAGCCATCGTCTCTTCCAGGATGTTTTTGTACTTATGTACAAAAGGTAGGCTTAAGATTTGTATATCCTAGTACTTCCAGGGGTCTTGATCAGTGGAATACTGATGTACTTGTTTATTGCCTTATCTCTCTTAAAAATGTGCATTTTCCCAATCTCTGAAAGGAGGAAAATATGTTTGTTGTGGTTTTCATTTACATCCATGTTAACAATAGGACAGCAGTGAATTAAGCATAGTTAACATATTTTCTTCTTTGAGATACAGGTGGATATTGCACTTAGGGAAATGGTCTAGTGGTTGATAGGGCTGGGACAAAGGCTGCAGTCAGTCTTAAAGGTCTCTTTCAGCTGAAACAATTCTATGATTCTGTGATTGTATTATGTACAGGATGTCAGCTTAGCTTACTTGGTGCTGTTTGGTTTTGTGGAGGAAAAAAGCATTTAATCTCTTTCCTTGAGGAGGTGCTTGTTTATAACTCATGATGAGTCTAAAATTGGAATAGCATCCTTATTGGTAACATTGCACAGAGACTAACCTCATCAGTTCTGCTAAGAGGGAGGCCTTCCCAACTCTCAGAATCTCCATTCCGACAATTTTTGAAGAATCTGGTAGGTTTTCTAGCATCTGGAGCCAAGTAAGGCTCCAGATAAGGTAAAATCTTCAAGGCAGAGTTTGAACTGACATGAAACTCTTGAATTGATGTAAATCTGACTGCAGCTAAAAGTCTGAGCTTCCTTGCATTTGTACTGTGGCATCTTAATCTTAAGACCTTAGTTGACTTAGGATCTCAGTGCTTGAATTTTTGAGGCATGATTCTAGCTGTGTGTGTGATGTGTTAACTTCACAAAGCAGTGTATAAGACCAGCTGCAGGAGATGGCTGCCTTACAGGGCATAATTTTTGAAGTCCCTATTTCCAGACTGCATTTTTGGCAAAGCTTCCAGACCTGTATTTCCAAACAAATATATAAATTGGCAGTATTGTGGCTTGACAAAAAACAAGGCATTTCCTTCAAGTCAGAGCAACCACTTGACACTGAGCTACCTGATCAAACATGAATGCTGGCCCTGCTTTGAGCAAGTGAGTAGGATCAGATCATTGTAATGGTTTTGTGTGGAGCCACTTTTGTTTGGTAAAGGGGAGGGGACTGCAGTGGATTCCTGTAAGCAGTTCTTGAAATGTCCCCTGACTCTGAGGTGGACCCACCTCCAGCCCAGCTGAGTCAATCTGGTGCCTCTATCATCACTGTTTAAGAAGGAAAATGTGTAGTGCATGGGAGGAGGAAGAAAAGTAGGGCAACATGGAGGCAACCATGTGGACCCTGCAGTCAGAGAAGGAGGAAGTCGAGTGCTGGAGTGGAGACACCCTTGGAGCCCACAGTGAGAAAGCAACTGTGCCCCTGCAATCCATGGAGGGCAATGGCAGGGACTGACAGCAGCAGCTCTGGGAGTACCCTGAGCCAAAGGAGGTGATTGCCCTTGTTCAGGCAGGAGACTATGTGAGGAGGCGGCCATGGCACAGGCCATGCTGGAGAGCCTGCGGGCTGCAGAGCAGACCCACACAAGAGGCAGAGGGGAGCCGCAGCTTTTGGGATGAACACATCCGAGCTACCCATGCAGGGCTGCTGGGTGTGTGAGGGACCCAGTGGAAGAGCAGGGAGGAAATGGTGAGGAATCTTCCTGCCTTGAGGCAAGACAAGTGACAGGAGCCATAGGGAATGGACTGACTGAAGCCTCCATTCTCTGCCCCGCCTGAGCTGTTCATGGGGGGAGTTGGTAAAGGCACCAGGATCAGGGCTCTGAGCCGGGGAAGAGGGGAGGGGTGGGGAGAAGGTGGTCTTAAAGGGACAGGTTGTACAATTGTTGTACATCATTGTGCCACTCTGTGTTTTTTTCTGTTTGTTATGGTTTTGGTTGGTGGTGGATTAAATTTTTTTCTTCTCCAAGTCAAGTAGTCTTGACTGTTTTGCCAGAGAACATAAATGATGAGTGAGCCCTCCCTGTTCTTTGGGGGTTCCAAAGGCCCTCAGTTACTTCTCTCTTCCATGTCCAGTTGGGAAGAGAAGTGGGCAAGTGGCTGCTTGTGATTCTTTGTTCCCAGCTGGGCCTAAACCATGAAAATGATCTCCACAGGTCCAATCCAACATAAATTACTCTATTCTAAGATTCCGCGATTACTGTATTCTGATGGACCGTGTCAGCTTACTTCACAGAATCAAAATGTAATTTTGGTTTGATTATGCACAAGAATTCAGCAGCATCTACAGCCAGTATTCTCCATTCCAAATAATGGAAACCTTGTTTTGAATTAGTTTAAGGGCAGTGGAATGGCATTTTGTCATCCTTTTTGTCATACAAATCTTGGAGAATAACAGCAGCCCAGTGTACCAGTGGCTCCATCTCCCATTCCCTACTTGTATGTTGGCTATAGAATCACAAAATAGAATAATTTCAGAGACCTTTAAAATCATTGAGTTCAGATGATCAAGTCCAGGCTATAGCCAGAGGGCAGACACAGCATCTGATTAAGGTACGTGAACACACATAAAAATTTGTTTCTCTGTGATTGCAGTTAGTTTGGAGTTACCAGGTCTCTATACCTGCTGTTAAGATAGAGTTTTCCACTTGCCATATTATTTGGAAAAATTGTTCATGAATGTATAGATATTATCACAGAATCATAGAATGGCAGGGGTTAGAAGGGACCTTTACAGACCATCTAGTCAAAACCTCCTTGCTCTAGCAGGTCCACCTAGATCAGATCACTCAGGAATGCATCGAAGTGGCTCTACCAAATCTCCAGAAAAAGAGACTCCACACTCTCCCTAGACAGCCTGTGCCAGGGCTCCCTC
>WBNH01011276.1:77589-166396 GCA_013401255.1 Urocolius indicus | reverse complement strand
GCCAGGGTCAAACTGCCACAGCTAAAACTGAAGGGTTTTCCTGATTTAAAAACTCCTTTTCAGTTGTTACAGGATTCAGTATTTTTCTGTTTGTTTGGATTTTTTTTGAAAGACTAATCAGTTGCAAATGCGCAACCTTCCATTCATTTTGTGTTATTGCTCTGAATTACTATGTCTCTTACAATGACGGGCTTGTTTGCCTTTTGAATATTGTATTAACTTTCTCTCTATAAAGTAGAATTTAATACAGTCCTTTCTTGCAGAAAAAAAAAAAATTAGTTGCAAAAATGGTGAAATAAGACCTGACAAGCACTACTTACTGCAAAATTTTGAAATGGATGTGCTAAGTGCATTTATTTCTTGGTAGCTGAAATAAATTTTAAGTCAAATGTTCAGGGAAAAAAAAAAACAAATAGAAAATTTAATATTATGTTAATCTAGGGGTTTTGAAATTTACTTGATAAAGCTATTAGCTGCAGGAACAGCAATAAAGTGCTGTTTGTTTGCTTAGAGTTAGGGTTTTCTTTATAGAAAATGAAGCTGAGAATCTTCACAGTGTCTTAAGAAAATGCTTCAAGAAATATTCAGAAGCAATGCAAAATATTTCTCCTATGTGGTTTGCAAATATACCACTATCACCTTCTGAATTGCATTGTGAAATAGTGTCTGTTCAGTCTTTATGTCTTTGAGTGGAGATGTATTAAAGATCTTGCTCTGAGGCAGGCACCACAGGTCCTCAATCTGGCTTTGTTGGATCCCTGTAGCAGCTGGCAGGAGGCTTTCACTGCATTCTGTAATACATGTGTGAACTGAATTGTACATAATTCATGGAGTGCATTATTCTTCACCTATTATAAATAAAATCTAAATGTGGGTTAAACTCAGTTCTCCAATACATTGTTTGTAGTTTTTATAGACGACTTCAGTTTCTGATTGATAGTGTCCTATTTGTGGACAATAAAAGACTTTTCAGTTCATAACTATGTATTTACCAAATGAGGTATAAAGTCAGAGCTCTCATTTGAAAAGGTAGTACCCAATATCACTTTCAGTCTTGCAGAACATAGATATTGTTTCTGTATTTTTCAATTTAGAAATGTGGAGTTTTTTGAGACCAAAACACTTCTTTGATCATTATGTTCAATGCAAGACTGCACACTTAAGTTGTTAAGCAGATGGACCTCTTCAATAGAAAGCTCAGTCATCTACCTCTGCTAGGCTTCTTGGGTTATCTCATTGGCTGTGTGTGCAAAACATGACAGCTTTATTGCCTTCTTTCCATTTTCCTGTTTAAAGCAATACTCTGTGATACTATAGGTGTTTGCACAATATACTTACCATCATAATACTAATTGGTTTCAAATTGTGCTCATTTGCTATAGTACATGTTGTTAGATGATCTTCTGAGACTGTGTTCATCTCTGCACAACCTTCACCAAGTAGATGCTTTCTGTTTCCAGATTACAGGACTATAAGAACTCTGTCTCTTAGGCTGCCTTATACTTTTTTGCTAAATGTTGCAGGCTGTTTGTATTTCCCATGCAAAGAAAAGCCTTTAACTGAAGATCAGCAAAAAAAAAACAAGTGACACTTGTCTTAAAAGTGTAATAAAATATTTGTACCACTTGCTTTTACTTCCATTTTGCTGGAAATGAGATGTAACTATTTCTATAAACTCATGTAAGATGTGGCTTTGTGTTTGACAGGCATAGACTATTCTGTATGTGGCTGCTCATCCTATAGAGAATCTTTAATGCCCTGATGAGATCATGCCTTTCTCATTCAGGAAATATAGGAGTAGAACCAATTCTGACCTCGGCTATACTGTCATGTGAAACCAATGGGACAGTCTGGTTTTAAATAAAGACAGAATTTGGCCTGAGTTCTGTGTGCTTTGGAGTCACAAAAAAAAACCAAGAAGTGATCTCATCAGATATAAAACCTGAAAAGTACACTTAATGCAGTTAATGAATGCTACCTCCAGAAAAGGTATTTAACTAAATCTTAGGATTTTAGGGCTTTATAGGTAGGGTCTGAGTAAATTAATTAGCAGGCCTTTGTAGGGACCATTGCTTAACAGTTAGTTTCAGCTGCAAGCTGAAAGAACTTGTCAGTACTGATGCCTGTTTTATGATTGACTAGTAGATAAAAAAAAAACCCAAACCTCTGAATGCAGAACAGAAATTATTTTGGTCTCTCTTGAGAGAGAGATCAGCTCAGGTTTGGAAAAGTGGAAAGTCTGAGTGGTAAAATCACTACTATGTCAACCAGTTCTCATTATCCTTTCTTCCTCTTTCTTAACTAATATAAATAATTACTTTCTCTACTACTGCACTATACAAGGATATTGTGGCAATCAAAACTATTTCTTTAGAGTGGGAGCGCTTTTTACCTTGAGCAAACTTGGGAGTCATCCATCCTTCTGCACAAACATTTTTTTCCCCACAAAATCCATATTCTTTTTCCAGAAAGATATTTCCAATGGGGAAAGGGTTTAAAATACCCAAAGGTTCTTCAGATGCCTTACTGTTGTGAGTATTAGTCTATTTTTTTTTTTCCCTACTTGAATATATGGGAAAATTGACAGAATCCTCTGTCAAGCTGTTTCTCTCCTGAGGCAGCAAGAAAAGCGGAATCTGAGGCAATAGAGTTATACACTTATTTGTCATGATTTGTTTATCACTCTCTTAAATTAAAAATTCTTCTGTGTTTAGATGTTTTGCTTTGGGATTTTTCCACTTTCTGAATAACTTTGATTTTTAAAAGTGTGCTAGCTTTTGTCTGGTTAAGTGATGTACTCATCGAAGCAATATGACATTGATAACAAAATGAAGCATCTAAATGAATCTCAGATGTACACTGCAGCTATTACAGAGTTGGGATAAGCTAACAAATGAAGCTGTTCTAAGGCAGCTCTCAGCTGGAGCTGATGGCTTTGAAGAAGACAGAGAATCATGCATCCTTCGTACCTCAGGCAAACTAAAGAGTGCTGGCAGCATGCCAGTCCCCATTCCTTCCTTCTCTTCCTGCCAGAGGCATGAGAGCAATAATAAATGCTGCCAAATAAAGTCCTGCTGTGTGGTTGTGTCCAGCACTGGTGATCAGGCAGCCTCTCTGAGCTCTTCTCAAACCACCAACTGCACAGAAGTTCGCCACGCCATAGCAGGCATGATTTAAATAATCTCACAACCTAAACCTAGATTTCTTGGCTGATGGGTGGAAGGTGGTTTCATATGGAAGGTGGTTTCATATGGTGGGTTTGTAATTTTATTGCACTTGTTTGGGTTTTTTTAAACAGCTTTCTATACCCAAACCCTGAAGACTGATATAGTCTGTAGCTCAGATCAGGAATAGCCATTCTGAATAAATAAACAATTAGGGTTGATTACTTCCATTGGTGCTTTTTCCAACACCTGGAAGCTACCATCACACCCAAAACTGCAGCAGCAAGTTGGCAAAACCTAAACATCTTGCTAAGATGCCTCACCTCTCCCTTTCCAGCATGTTCCTTGACTGCTGTACAGCATGAGAAAAGAAAAGAATCCTTAGTAGTATTGCTTTTGCCCTGGAGAAGGGAAGTGTGAGATAAGCATGCTGAGCACTCTTCTGTCTGTCCCAGGTTCGAGATTTCTTCTCCAGAAAGGGTTTTCTCTTTGTGTTGTCAAATTCCAGTCCAGAATGCTAATTCTGGTTTCATTTTCAAGTGAACTCTCTTTTCCAGAGCACTTGAATTTTGAAAATTATTGATGTAGCCTTCATTATGAGAAATACCTTCCAGACCTTGAGGTATATGGCAGTAGGGGTACATTGAGGTACATTGACTTGTAGAGGGTTGGAAGTTTTCTCTTTCTTGACATCCACACTGCTGTCTCAAAAAAATATCTGTGACTGTAAAGTGAAGTTTTGGTGTGACTTCTGATGCCTGGCCTTTTATGACCTGAGCAGTACCAAGAAATACTTGCTGGCACAATAATAACGGCAATGAGTTCTAAATCTTAAAGTATAAAAGACATAGCATCTGGCAAGACCTCCCTACCTCTAGCATGTCCTGGATGTGGACATGCAGATAGAGCCATTATTTCTGTGAAGGTAGAGTGTTTATGGGAAGCAGTTGTCTCCAGAAAGCCTCCTTCATTTCTCTCACTAGAAATATATTATTTTTTTTTCTTCTGCAAAGCTGTTAAGTGTTTCCTTGAGTGCATTATGTGTCTGCCTCTGTTTGCCAGGGCTCAGTGTGAGTGCTTATTTGAAAGCTGCATTGCACATGCTTGGTTTGGAGATTATTGTTGCTCATTATTGCACTAGAGTTCCTTTCCACAGCTTTGTAAGTGCACTTCAATAGTTGCTGCTTCATATTTTGGGTCAAATTGTTCTTCTAGTTGAAGGAACGGATATTAAATTGCATCCTGTACTTAGCTTGCCAAGGTTTTATCTTCTGGTACATGGCTGGTCTATGCAGCCACTCGAGCTGCTGAAGCCTTCAGCCTCCCAGAAAATGGCATTGAGTGTAATCTCATCATGAGCCTGCATGAGAGAAATCCTAGCATCAAAGAGTATCGGTATGATTACCAAAAAAAGCAAGGGAACGTGTCCAGCAGCAAAGCAACCTAGCTTAAGACAGGCAGTGGTTTCTCAGTTTCCCTGGAAGAGCTCTAACTAAATGGAGTGTTGCAAAATATTCAAGAGCAGCTAAAGCTGTTGCTATTTTATTTTATTTTATTTTATTTTATTTTATTTTATTTTATTTTATTTTAGCCAGCAAAGTGACAATGCTTTTGCAGTCATTCAGTGTTATGCCTGGATCTTCAGGCCTGCCAGCAGCATGTGAGAGGGCAGGTCTGCATACTAGCCCAGAACAGTTTCCATTACAAGCAGTGCTTAATTTCTCTGATGTAGAAATTCATTTGGTAACAAGTAGACTTGGGATAGCTGGCCTGCTGATTGAAAGAGGACAAGAAAGATCTCTGCTGTTAGTGCAGGAGTTAGTTGTCAGCCTGCTGAGGAAAAGCTGCTTTTCCATTCCCAATCTGTGTTTCATTACCAATCCTCCCTGAGATGGAAACCAATACATAATCAGTAAAAGGAAAGGAAAAAAATGTAGTTTTATATGATGCATTGTAGATCATATGCCATAACTCAGGATAGACATTTTTCTTATGAATGTTATTTTATTCTGATTATAATCTGACTTTTACCAATTTAACAAGCTCTGAAGCTGTAAGCACAAATAAACCTGCCAATAAAACACCAGATTGTTCTTTGATGCATACATCCAAACTCTGCATCGACAGGCAATAGGCTTAGATATCAGCAAATCTCTTAATACAAATTGTTTGTTAATTTGGGTTTGTCTTTCTTGGAGCAAAAATAATGTTGCCCTTGATTTGAACACTTAACAGCTAGGGCCCTATCTTTGCCTCTTGCTCCTCATTTTAGGTCAGGTATTTCAGGTTTTTCTGTAGTATAAGCAAGACATGCAAAAATCTGCTAGCCTGGCAGTGCTTTCTATCTTGGGCTCTCCTTAAGCTATGCAATTGGAGAGTGATGCCACTAACATAGCTTATTTATAGCTTGCTCAAAGACACAAGGTGTACTTACTCTGTTCTGAAAACCCTTTTAACCCCAGATACTTCAAATTCCTTGTGACTCTCTTGCATATCCTTTGTCTTTGTCATCTATTGACGTGCTATAGAAATGATACTGATTTTTTTTCCGATCTCTACTGAATTCACACACAGGATTATCGTAAAAATCCATATTTCTCTCCCCTTTCAAAATCTTCACTCATAATAATAAAAAAAAGACCACACTCCAGAAGAAAATAACATCACAACACTGAATAAAAGTGGACAATTTACACCCAACCCACTCCTCATCCCTTCAACAAAGTTCTCCACAGATTTTTTTCTTCCAAGAAAGAGAAGGATCGTGTTGTATATGGTTTGAGGACTTTATTTTCTATACATTACTTGAATAGCAAAACTCATATGATGAAAAACACTTTAAGTCAACTTTTTGTTGGCTAGCTTTGTTTCAGATGCTCTTTCTGTTTCGCTCAACATGGAGGGCTCATACCAGATATCTGTATGAAGTCAGATTAGTTGCATGGCTAACTTTCAATTAATCCTTTTTTTCAGCAGGCCCCTAAATACTGCAGCACAGCAGCAGCATAGCTTATATGCATGTGAACGGTTAACTTGCTGCACAATCCCTTCTTCCCCCACTGGTGCTGCTACACAAATCTGCTCCTGTCCTATGAAAGTCTGTCCTCTTACTGCCCTCCTAGGTTCTTGACTACACAGCAGTAGTTTAGTTGCTTTGCAGAGAGGATATTGACTTGCAGTAGGTAGCTCTGACTCATCAGTTGTTGCCTGACACTGATCATTCAATCTTGGTCAGATGGTATCTTCTGCATCCTACACCTGCTTCTACTGAAGCCAGTGGGACAACTTCCATTAGCTATGCAAAGGCCATACTGTGGAAGAGGTAGATACATGATTCAACTTATTGGTGTACAAAAGAAACTTGTTTAGAGAAAAACAGCATTTTTTCTTTGCTGTCTACTTTTCAGTTTTAAGTTTCATTTCAGAACCGTTTGGTTCTGAATGCCATTGTTTCTAGAACCTATAAAAGTTAGCAGCTCACTGAAACCCAGTTTTCTTGTATTCAGACAAGATAGTTTAGCCTCAGGTTTTAGGCAGAGGCATGTATGTGCAATTTTCAGGCTTTGATTTTACTTGCCTTGGTATCAGGCCTGTCAAAGGAGTTTTTGTGTTTAACTTCTATGGCTCTCTGCTCTGGGATTGTATTAATTCTAGACTGACTTACTGGAGCAATATTTCTGGGATAAACTCTCCCTGCTGCTTTAACCTATCTTTTCAGGTGGTGAATTCAGCCTTGATTAAATATAACTAATCTCATGTTAAACTCTGAATGCACATAGGAGGAAAGTTTTGCTCAGCTATTTACAGATAGCAAAGAGGAGAGAAATGATAGTATGGTCAAAGCATTGAAATTTTTCAACAGTGTACTCAAAGAAATTAGAATGTGGCACTGATATCTATTGCTATGTGTACCTTTTCTGTGAGAATGTATTTAGATATGAATGAGCAATGTGACTCCAAAACAGATACTTAAGTTTCTAAAATGTTCAAAACTTCCCTAGAATTTGTGTGTAGATGTATCTTCCTCAGGTTCTCAGCAGATTAAATGTAGGTATGTACAGAGAATCTGTATACTGTTGTTATCATTACATTATCATTTTTAGACACATGAGCCTAGATGCTTTTTGTTATGCTGAAAAAGCTAGATATGTCTAAGATGACTGAAGAGATTGTTATTTCTACTTTATCTTATATTAATTTTCCACCGCAACATCTGACAAGGGTATTCTTAGCTAAAGCTTGCTTTTCTCTTTCTGAGTAATGAAAAACACTTTTTGCCCTTTGAGCCAAGAGCTGCTTTCTTAGTATATTTTCTTGTACAAAAATTGCTTTCCCTCCGAGGCCCTTGGCAGTCACTCAGCCTCTGTGTTACAATTCTTTCTGCAGTGTAAATTGAGGATAATAGCATCACTAATCACACCTTCACAGCAGTGTGGTAAGAATTAGCTAGTTACAGTTTGCAAGCTGCTTTTATGATAACATGTGTTATTGGCTCTAGCCTTATTCTCACAAAAATCAATGGCCAAAATTATGTAAATAGCACAGTATTCTTCAGCAAATCCCTAAGGAAAAAAAAAATCTGTGAAGGTATGAAACTATTAAGGAAATAAGCAAAAAAAAAAAAGAGAATTCTTGAAATTATCATCAGGATTATATGAATTCTGGCTAATATATTGTGTCTATGGAATGTGCTGCTTTATTTCTATTAAAGTTTAATAACAAGATGGTTTTCTTGTTTTCTTAGCTATATAACTGTATTGGGCCATCTAAGATACTCTAGAAAGTAATGAAGTGCACATTTTTGTGAGATAATCCATGTGGAACTGTCCCATGTAGCTTTCTGTAATTATATAATTATTTGAAATATTTTCTCTGGCAAGTAGAGGATACTAAGAATTAGCCTTGTGGCAAGCCTAGTAGCCTTTCTATCTTCTGCAAATAATTAAGCTGGACTGCTGTTCCCAAAGCTGAAGACAATGAAAAGATGAAAGACTGTCTTTTATTTTCTTAAATCTCATTTATCCCATTTTAGTTGTCTACAAATAAAATACTTTCCTATAGTCTCATGCTTTTATATACTTTGCCTAGCAAAAATAAGGTGGTGGTGGTGATACATCTGAGCTAAAAGCAGCAGAGTTTTTGCTGAAGCTGCAGTTATGACTGCTACAGGAACAGCAGCAGGGATGTTGCTGGACACAGCTATGCCTGGCCTCCATCCTGAATTGAAGTTTGAGAGTTGGGAAGTTAGCTCACGTGTCAGTTTATGAATGGGACTGTGTGCACAGAATGCCTGCAACAGACTTTTTGAGTAGGACATCTACCTTATAATTTGTTCCTGTTTCTTTTCACGAGATTAATGGAACACAGCTAGCAGAGAAAATATTTGGTAATATGGGAAATAGGCCAATACCAAATATTTGGTAATAGTGTGCCTTTTCCCACCAGGATAGAAAATAACATTCTCAATCATTGTTTACCAACCAAGTGCATAAACTTTATTCTAACTTCAAGTGGACGATGATATTGAAGGTCTCTGAATTACAAAAAAATGTTTCCCATACAGCATGTATAGGAATAAGTTACAGAAAGGGACACCAAGTCATTAATGGAAAGAAATGCCTTAACGTGTTATGTGATCCAGCACATGAACAAAACCATCTTGAATATTTACAGCAGCTTTATCTGCCAAGATCTTATCCTGTAGTATAAGAAAATCTTCAGTCAATTTTCAGGAGTATTTTACTTTATGAACACATGCCACAGGATTATAACGTTTAGTTTGACAGGGGTTTTTTTTCTTCAAATAAGCTCAGAGTTGTGTTCACTTTTGCATCAAGTGTCCTGTTTACCTTGGAGTAAAAGCATGTAATTACTGAACCTCAATACCTTTGCAAAACAGAACTGCATCCATTGGGCTGTTCCATGAGCAAATTTTTAATCAAGTTAATCAAGTGCTTACTATGCTTGAAAAAAAATGAAAGCTCTTTAAAGCATAGTGGGTGGCTTCAATCTGAATTTGACCTTGACAAAGCATAAGCAGTCAATCTTTGAAATCTCTTTGGCTTCTGAAATCTCTCTAAGGCTTCTGCCTTAGTTCAGTACTACTTTCCTCTTCTTTAGAGAATCCAGTTGGGACTGGATTCTAGCTGTAGTTAACTAACACAGCTTTTATCAAAGGAAGTACCCTGATTTACACTTGAGGGTTAATGCCTCTGCAATGTTTTTAGCTCTTAAACCTGAGGTCTTAATGCACTGATAATTTAAAACACTAAAGATATTTCTGTGTTTGTTTTCTTTTGTTTTTTAAAATTTAGACAGAAACATCTGCATCTTAGATCTGCACAATGAAATTTTAGGTCCTTCAAATATTTACATGTGTAAATGAAGTGTAATTTGGAGAGTGAAGCCAAGAGGAACCATCTGTGTAAGAGTGGTGATGGGGAAAAGGTCTTCTGAGAAATCAAGATATTGCCAGGCTGGTGGGAGAAGGGGAAGGAAGTACCCTTGATGTGTTAAACTGAATACTATTAGAGGTATAAACCTTATACAGAGCTGAGATAAAAAAATGTTTGAAATATTATCACAGGACAAATTCAATTGTTGTGAAGCATTCAACTTTTCTAATAGTGTAAGAGCAGATTAATTTTCTCAATTAAAATGTCTCACCAAAGTTTAATATGCTCTAGAATGTACTGGGAGTATAGGTCAAAAATAGGGAATATGATGGCTGAACTGCTTCATCAGAAGTGATCTGCTGAAACTTTCACAATCAGTCTAAAGTCATTCAATGTTTTCTCAGAATTGAATGTATTCAGAGTGCATTACTACTTCAAGTTAATTCAGGCTACTTTTTAATAAGGGAATTGAACAATATTACTTGATCAGTGTTGGATATGATAAAAGACGAAGCTCAAAATTGCAGCTGTTCTGATTTGTTTCCAGTACACCAACCTATTTTTTACTTCCTCTACTGACCTCAATAGACAAACTTCATAAACTTTATTTGGGCACAGAAAGAAAGGAAAGTCACTAAGCTAATTCTTGTTAATAATGTGACAGAAAACACCAGCTTTGTCTAATGCTTTTCCAACCCAGTTAATGTATTTAAATCCGATGGGTTTGGGTTTCTTGTTGGTTTTTTTTTTTTCCTTCTTGGATATCAACCTCTAAGGCACAGGGACCATCTCACTTTCTCCAGATAGTGACGCACTGAGACTGATTTTCCATATTTTGGACACAAATATAGAGGATTTTGTGCTGTTTTAACTGGAAAACAGGACCTCTTCATTATGAAAACCTTTAGATTTCTTCCTGGAGATGTGCTCTAATAATTCTTTCAACAGCTTGCAGAGTTGAGGTGATTTCAGCTTGGATCACAACTTGCAGAAGTTCATAATTTCTCTTTGTATTTTTCTGAATGTGTTTTTAGGAAGGATCAGGTGAAATAATAGGTGAAAAGCAGCAAGCTCATTCTGGGTGAAGAAAGATTTTGCAGGTTCTGATGCAGTAAAGAAAAGTTTTGGAGGCTGTTGGTTCTTGACATGACACCAGTGTTGGTCAACTTTGTCTATACAGTCAGAATTCTTCTTGATCCTTGTTTATAGCCTTGCATAAAATAAGTATATGTATATTTTTTTAACTTGGCTAGAGCTCTTATTAGTCTATTTCATGTGCACGTCGCTGGACAGGCAAAATAGATTGTTTAGTATGAATTTAAGGTTAAGTGAAAACTGTTGCCATGTTTTATAGAAACAAAAGCTTTGTTCTGGTGAAGGCTGGAGAAAATCTAGGAGTGCTCTGGTGGCCTGGCATCCTGCCTCTAGTAGTTTCCAGAGTTTCTTAGTGCTTGGTGGCTATTTCAGGCTTGGGAGCTCCAAAACACTTCTAATGATGAAAAGCCCAAATCCTACCATCAGAAAGGGGCTCACTCTTTACAGACTTAAATATCCTTGACATTTAAATACTTTTTTTTTTTTTTAATCTGAGGGGTAGACTAGTGTAGAATGCTTTCTATTCAAAGATACTTAAATTATGCTTACATTAGAGCTAGCACAGAAAACAGCAGTTTACTTAAATACCTGAGCAAGCATAACGGTACCTATAATCCTCAGGCTGCACTGGTAGCTTAGTGGCTACAAGATGATCTTGTGCTATTTCTGATGTCTGCAAGTCCTGAATGACCACCCAAATACATGCTAGTGTCTTGTTTTGCCCTACAGTGCCTGTTCTCTAGAAAGAAGCTCATGAGAGGCTTGAGAGCTGGTGAGCACTAGTGTTTTTCTCCTGGGCTCCTATTCTTCTGCAGTCCTTCCATTTGTCTTGAGATAGGCTGGAAAACAGCAGAAGCTTCAAATCCAGTTTTGTGGATTGTGCCTTTATGGCACAATAGGAGAGATCCCAGCACAGAGCCACTAAGATAATCATGGGACTTGAGCATCTTCCTTATGAGGAAAGACTGCAGGAACTGGGGCTGTTTAGTCTAGAGAAGAGGAGACGGAGGGGGAGTCTCATTAATGTTTATAAGTATATAAATAGAGGATGTCGAGAGGTTGGGACATCCCTTTTTTCTATTGTATCTAGTGATTGGACAAGGGGTAATGGGATGAAGCGGGAGGCACACAAAAAGTTCAATTTAAACATAAGGAAAACCTGTTTTATTGTGAGGGTGAGGGAGCCCTGGCACAGGCTGCCAAGGGAGGGTATAGAGTCTCCTTCTCTGGAGATACCTGGACGCGTTCCTGTGTGACCTGATCTAGATGGACCTGCTTCTGCAGAGGGATTGGACTAGATGATCTCTAAAGGTCCCTTCCAACCCCTACCATTCTATGATTCTTGTAGCTGAAATAATTTACCAAAACACCCCTGTTTCAAAGAATATGTTCCTGTTTTTCTTCATGGCACTGTGTGTAGAGCTTGAGGACAATCTATTAATTTTTAAAAAACTGTGTTAGAAAATTGCACTCTGTATTGGTCATATTGTATGAGGAGGGAAAGGAATGATCCTTTTCTAAGGCTGGAGAAACTATGCCGCAGTTTCTTGTTCCATGATTTTTATTTTAACTTGAGAAAAAGAAGGATGAAGATACAATACAGAGTGAACTCAATGATATATCATTTCTCTGGGGTTGCTTTTCCAAGCAGAAATGCATTTTGCACTTTTATGTATGAGTCTGTAAAGGCCTGGTAAACCTTTTTGCTAATTTTGAAAAACACTAAATAAGGTTGCTCACCCTCCAGGACAGAAGTGATATATTATGCTCCTTGATCACTATTTTTCTTGCTAGGGAGTAATGTTATTTAAGTGGTGCTTGAAAGCAGTATATGTGGCAGTCTGTGGTCCATAAGGCAATTTCTGTATCACTAACAAATATAGATCTTCTAACTTAATATACACCTTGCATTTGAGAAAGCAATGTAATGGCAAAAGGCCTTTCAATTTTTCTGACATGCAGAACAGATCTCTTGCAGGAAAGAAAACTTTGGGTCCAAATAATGCTGTTTTGGCAAGGAGCACGTGTAGTTTGCTGTGTTTTGCTCTGGACCTGGTGTTGCATCAGTATATTTAACAGAGCCCTCCTGCTGCTGTTACAGTGCTTACTGCAAGCAATGTTGCATTCTGTTTCTTTTTAAAGTTAATTCACAACAGTGTCTGTGTGTGTGTATCTCAGCAGGGGAAGCCCAGCACTTGTAGATGAGCAGGAACTCATAAAACAGTAACAGGCTTCTGAGCCTGCCACTGAACGTCCTAACCCTAGGAGTGTCCTGGTGACCCATGTGTACGGCAGGGTGGTTCTTGCTAGTCCATGTGCTCTCTGAGCTGGGACAGAGGTAAGAAATAAAACAGTAGTTCATGCCAAGCCCACAAAATAAAAGCTGGTGTGCCATGCATGTGACAACCTTAAACTTTTTAGTGCTGCTCTGGGCCATGCAGATGTTGGTATAAATAATAAAAAGAGGCTTTGAATGTTACTCACTGAAACTGTTTATTTTTTTTTCTCATTCTTTGAGCATAATTCTTACTGAAATAGTTCTATATAGGATATTCTTGCCTCTGTCCCAGGAAAATACTGACAGACTGTTGTAGTCTGAAAATATATAAGCTATGCTGAATGAAAAATTATGTACTTCAAATACCAAGGCTGCTGGGAGCTCATCATTTCCAGACCTCCTTTGCTGGAGATGTAGGGAAAGAACAGATGAATCAGATTAATCTCACTGTTTTTCCATACTTTTGGGGGATTTTCTTGGCAGGTTTCCCTTTCCAGCAAGTTTCCTATCCCCATTCTGTTACTTCTTAACTCCTAGCTCCTCTTTTTCAAGAAAGAGAAGCCTCCTTCTAGCTTCCCGTATTCCTCTCTGGAACCCACCTTTTAACCTGATACTGCACAAATGTTGCATCATGTCTGATTTCAGAGCTCAACCAGGCTTATACTAAGTGGGGGCTCATTAGCTAAGGACTGGTGAATCAGCTGTGGGGAGAAGGTCATCAACTGAATCAAGAACTGAATTGAGAAGAGCATGGCCAGCAGGTCAAGTGAGGTTCTTCTCCCTGTCTACTCTGCCCTGGTGAGGCCTCATCTGGAGTACTGTGTGCAGTTCTGAGCTCCTCAGCTCAAGAGGGACAGAGAACTTGTGGCCTGCTTTAGCAGGGGGGTTTGGACTAGATGATCCCTTCCAACCCTACCATTCTATGATTCCATGAATTCCCTATTTCAAACCAAGAGAAACTTAGCTTATGTTGAGCTGAAGTTAGCATATGTGTGTATATAAAAATAAAGTAGATTAAAATGTAATTGTTCCACTGCTGCAAAGTCATAAGTATTCTAGATGCAGCTTGTCCTTGAAATGGTATCTGTGTGTGTAGTTTGACAGCTTCTTTCCATTTGATCACTTTTTGAGGATTTTTTTTGGTAGAGGAAATGATGTTCGTATCTGCAGATATGAACAATTAATCACTTCTGTTAGCATTAAGTTTTCACTGATATCACAATCTAAACTTGAAACATTCTCCCTCAGCCTTTGATTGTCCTCCCACAGCTCCTATTTAATGAAACTGCTCTCTGCTGAAAGGCCTTGCATCTGTTCTTCCATGTGGCCTTGTTCCCTACAAGGAGGCACCACATGTGTCTTCTGTACATCTCAGCTGCACACCTTAATATTACTCATATTGGGAATTATTTTTATCTTACCATAGTGTACTTAGAAACCCTTTGCTTTCGATAAGTGATGGCTGCCCTTTCCAGTTGTTCTCTTCTGCTGGCTGGTTCCAGACATGTGGATAGAAACTCAATGCTTTTCTCACTTCAATATTATGGTACTTGTGAGACACATTAATCCACCACATAGAAAACTTGTTTCCCTTAGCTTATCCCACCTGGTGCATTTTAAATATATTGCCCCCGAATAGATACCAATAATTGGTGAAACTCTGTTCAGTGATAGTAGAGATGGATTTTTTTTCATCTGCTACCCAGTGGATTTGACAAAACTTTTCCTTATATTATTAAGGTTCTTGAGCTCCCTTCATATCTATTTGACTCAATACTAAAGACATCAAAACTGTGAAATTTGTAAGTCTGTCTTTCCTGCCTTTTGGTAAGGCACATATGTTAACAACAGGTATATAAACATTAAAAGAAGCAACGAGTTACATACCCACATCGTCTGAGCTCTAGGTCCTGGCACTGCCTCAATACACCTGCAGTGTGAGGATTTCCCACTCTGTTTTTAATTCTACTGCTCAGAACTTCCATCTCAAATCTTTTAATCCTGTCGTGAGAAGGAACACCATGTCCACTTGATTCTGCAATCTTTGTCCTTTGTATCTCTGTCCCTCTCCTATTCCCCGCCATAAAGTGATGCTTTACTGCCTGTCATTAATCCAAGACACCATGTCTATTTGCCACCTGACTGCTGACAGGCAACCTTCCTCAGTTGTGACAGATGTAGTGTATGTAACTACTGAATTTTTCTGTTTCTCTGAAAATACTTCTTGAAAAAATTTGCTGTTATTCATACATAGAGGGTCTCTCCTTCCCCATCTTTCACTCCATGAGATCAGCATTCCTCTGAGGTTTCTTCACAGCACTGAAGTTTCTTCATGTAACCTCCTTGCTGTTCTACTTCCAATTAATGTGGCTGACCTGTTTGCAGATAATCACTTTTGGCTATTACCAGCTTTAGGGGTGGCTATGAGAAGGCTGCACTGGGATGCTGCATGTATCTTGGCTCTGAGTCTTCACACTTTTGGTCTGAGTTCCTCTGTATATCTTCATTCTGCAAGGCATAAGGTATGATTTCCTAATGGGGGCAATTTTTTCCCCCTCTTTGAAGCAACAGCAGTAAGAAAACTCGGCTACAGAGTAGTTTTATATAGTTGGACAATTTTTTTCTCTTTCATTGCCTTGTTAGCCGAATTGGATGGAATAGCAGAAAAAATTAATACTGTCAAGCCATCAAAGAGGAAGAATTCATGCATGACTCAAGAGCTAGTCTTGCCCAATGAGATTACTGAGTTATTCCTCACCTACACGAGGTGTAAAAGGCTTCTAGTTTGCTTTCATATGCTAGAGAAATTAGCTGAAGATGGAATGGTGCAGTGAAGGTAAGATGCGGAATCAACCTAGGAGTTGCACATAGCAGCTCCTGGAATATTTCTGATGCGCTACAATAAGCAGGTATAGTATTTCAAATATAGCACATACATAGCGATCTGAGTAACCTGTAACTTTATAAAGCTTTTCCAAAGAGGAGTGAGACACACGACAGTTCTAATAAAAGACTAAGCCAAAGAACCTGACCTGACTGCAAGAACTTTTCCATTAGAGTCTATTAACCCATTAATACATTTGTCAATACATGTGTGCACTATAAATCAAAAACCATCAGTCTTCAGCAACATTTCTTATAGAAATAGAGGCTATGCAAAAGATACATAAAATGAGAGATTAAACTTTACAATTTTCTCTAAAAGTGTAATAAACATAGAAAGTGTAAACAGTAGATTCTTCTACTCCTGCACTCTTTTTGAGTCTCTTTAAAAAAAAAGTTATACAATTATTTTTTAGTATTTTCCCTCATACATACTTAGATCTGCTTCCCAGAGAAAAAAAAAAATGTTGTCTCATTTATTGCATTATAAGTATTTGATATGTTTGTTTTGTTTCTTCTCAAAATGCAAGTTTGATGGCATGTGCTTAGTAGTAAAAACCACCAGCTTAGAGACAGCTGGGTAAAGAGAATTCAAGAGGCTTTTTAGTGAAAAAGTCACTAACTTGGATTTTAAGACTATTTTCTTTCAAATGCCAGGAGTTAAGAATGGAGAACACCCAAGATACCTGAAGTACTGTGGATGGTTCTTATTTTTGCATCTTTTTTTTCAGATAGATAATATTAATTTACTTCCTAAACTAATGCTTTTTTTACCTTGGACTGAATTACTTTTTTTTTTTTTTTTTGAAAGTAAGCCTGACTTGTCCCAGTCTGAATGGGACAAGAGAACATTAAGCCACCATTTATCTTTTGAATTTTGTTACATTGTAGGTTTAGCCTTGTCACGCTGCTTACAATAAAACATTCAAAAAACTTCTTTATTTCAAATATTGTCAAAAATATATTATGAACTAAATATAATAGAATTATGTAGA
The DNA here is from genome assembly GCA_013401255.1 of Urocolius indicus. NCBI lineage: Eukaryota > Metazoa > Chordata > Aves > Coliiformes > Coliidae > Urocolius > Urocolius indicus. Next base: position 149,586 of record WBNH01011276.1, on the reverse strand, counting down.
TTCTACATCACATGAAGAAAAAAAGCTAATTAGATTGGGCATGGAAAATGGTTTGGATTGGATTAAAGCACGTAATGTTACGTGAAGCACTGTAGTGAAAGAAAAGGTAGATCAGGAGAAACTTTTCAGGTGATCTGAGCAGCTTTAATTCCCTATGGGAAAGAAACATATAGCTCTCTGAAGCACAACTCTCCAGGTGTTCCTCTTGTGATTTGCTGTAGCATCTCACAGGATGCTATGCTGTAATTTACTGGTCACTGCTGTCATCTGCAGGCAGTGCTGGCTCAGACTACAAGTGAGCATGTGGCTCATGTAGGTTGTGACAAGCTGGTTTAGCTGTGACAATGAGCTGGACAGTGTAAAGAGATCTGTGCAGTCTTTTTTTGGAAACTGGAGGTTTCCTTTTGCAGTTAGTGTAAGGCATGTGAGTAGATAAATGTATGCAAAGGAAGACTTTATCAGCCCTCACACAATTGAACAGGGAGACAGAAATACCTCTAAAATCCCAGAACATGATGGAATAATAGTTAATATTGCAGAAATGTGTGTCTTATTAGTTCATGCAAACTCAGGCACTGTGTAATCATACTATGTGATAAGGCTGAGGCTTTTGTCTGGATTTATTACCATGAACTACTTATATAAGAATTCAAAAATCTGTCTCAACGTTTAAACATGTGAGCATATAACTGAAGACAGATACCTAACAATTTGTAGCCTACTATAATCAGCCTTGCACATCATAAAACATAAACCAGAATCCTTTCTTCTAAAACAGTCAAGTCTAGATCAAAGGTAAAGGATTATGTTGCACGCCCAGTTTAAGAAAGTGCTGTTCAAGAGGTTAAAGTAAAATTGCAAGTACTAACACTTTATTCTTCATCTGAGTTCAATGAAGTTTGGCTAGCTGGGGGTAAGCACTAATGTTTCTGCATAACAGAAAGATGGTAGATAAGACTAAGTGTAAAAGAAACCCTAAACTGTTGGATTTGTGCTTGGAAGTGGCTACCTAGAAGTGGCATTGTGTTTCTCAGGGTCTCTTATCACTGAATGTTTGAAGACTTGCAGTCTCTTGCATCATTTTAAACTGTGACATGTTGCGTACATCTGTCAACCCTGTGAATCTGACCCAGGGAATATACTAGGTCTTGTGGTCCAGGTGTCAATAGTGAAGGTGGTGCTTGGGTTTGAGCAAATTCCAACTCTTCTGTATCGTCTTCAAATCTTTGCCTGTTCTGTGCTCTCTCTGGTTCCCCAAACCATAGGATTAAAAAATGCATAAACATATTATGACTTAGTGTGCTATTTAGCCTCACTTATGGAGATATGTTCAAGTCAGAATGAACAAGCTGGAATTTCAAGTTTCTCTTGGAGTTTAAAATTGCAGTAAATAGAACTGCTTTCCTGCTTCTGGAACAATTGACTGTGTTGATGGGATTCAGAGATGTTGGAATGTGGCTTTGCACTTTAAACAAAGTCGCTCTTCAGGGTACAAGTGCATTAGCAGGAATTCCTCCTCTTCAATCCTTTGATTCTTTGTAGTTATCTGTACTCCTTCAAGATTTATGGTGCCTTGCGTAATAAGAGCAATATATCCAGCTTTTGTACTTTCTAGACTAGAGCCTAATCCAGCTCTTAGTCTTTGAAAAATGCCTTCATGTCTGCCTGCCTCTTTCAGATCTTGTGCTTTCAAAGTATAAAGACCTATGTGTTTGAAGACCTATATTTGGATGTATTCTTTTCTGATGAAGATCTAGTAAGCTTAAGAAAAAGAAGTTGCTATCAACTAGATCAAGTCAGAAGACCTGGTGGGCTGGGTACATAAATATGTATATACATGTGGAGTTTTCTTAATGATGTTATGAAAATTACGTAGGCAATCAATTGATACAGTAAAAGGATAAGGACTGCATGAATAATAGCTTTTAATTTTGGTATTATAGCTGATTAGTACTATCTTGTGTGATGATTCATTATTATAAAGCCTAATAGTTATAAGTTACAATAGTGTCTCAGGAGACTTGGCATAAAGCCTGACTTTGGCAATTACCAAGTAGCTGATGAACAGACCTGTGTTTATGGGATATGAAATACAAATTATACCATAATATTTTCTCTTTTCTGACTGCCCACCTCAGTGATCAGTTTCTAGTTTTGGGGACTTTCTGGCAATATTTCTTTCTGGTTCACATATAAAAAGCATCTCCTCATACTGGTGTTTTATTGGTACAATGCCTTGTGCTGAGTTTGCCTGACATGGCTTAGCAATTAAGACCTAGACTTTAAGGATAAGGTGTTTTTCTCTGAGATTCAGTGATTAACAGTTAGCAGTGCATGGGATTCAGATATCGTCAAGACTTGTGTCATGATATGTTTGCTGCTCTTTATGCTGCGCTCACAGTAATTGAAACCTCCACTGCTTTTGAAAGAAGTCTTCATCAATGTGTTTGGTATTTAGGTGTCTCTCCTTGCTCACTTTCTCATCCATTTGTTGTCTGTGTTTGCATTTTCTGTTGTTTGATTTTGTGGTTTTGGAGGGTGGGTGGGGCAAGAGGGAAGTGGAGTACTGTTCTTGCATTATGAGTGGGAATGAAGAGAGATTAATCCTTATAAGACATTTTGAAGTAGATGAGACTACCCAGGTCTTAGTCATTGTCTTCACAAATATCTTTATTTATTGCTCTTCAATCTCAGGAACACTTTCTTTCACAGAATGCAGTCCAATTCTGTCTTGCATGACTCAAGTTATAAACCTATATAAGAGAATAAAACGCTATTACAGAGTGACAGAAGCAGCTTCTTCTGTCACATAGTTTTTAAATAGAACCTTTGTTTTATACTTAAATACTATACTACACAATGTTAAATATTAGTATATTTGTACATTAGGTAGAACAATAACTAAAAATACAAGATACACGGTTGATATGTAAGGGTATTGGTGGAGTGTTGTGCAAACCAGCACTTATGTGGTTGCATGGAGCATGAAAAGGCCTGCAAAGGAGTTACAGTTAGAGCCACAGTATCTGGTCAGACATAAATGCCCTCAAAACCACAACTGAAAGCATTTCTTCTTCTTGAGAGAGAGTATCCCCTAGGCTCCATGGGATTTTTCTCTAGTTAACCTCTGATTTGGGAATGCTGTATAGCATGCCATCTTAAAAGCTGATGATCCCTTCTGTACGCAGCAGATTTTCGCTAAGTAAGCAAGAGATGGAGCACCTCATACTCCTCATAGATCCAACACTTGTAAAGAAACATATTGGGGCAAACAATAAACATTGCTCAAACACTCTTTGTACTTTTTGCAATACCTTAATACCACCCTGTGAACTGAAATTGTGTTGCAGCTTATTTATACATTCTTTTGTATAACTTAATGTGCTTGTCTGACAAGGTGCCACATTTTGACTGAGAAGCTGAACCTCCTAATATAGGATTGTAGTGCAATTGCTGAAATGCTGTGCACTTATTTTGCTGTTTCCTGATCCTAGGGGTGCAGTACAAGAACAGGAATGCTCTTCTCACCAGCAGGATTTTGGTGCCCTGTTCAGCCCCCTTCGTGCTGATGAGCCATTGGAAGAAAAAAATGTAGCTCCAATTGCATTCTAAAATTCCAGTTGCTGAATGACTTTTAACAGTTTGTTTTTATCTGGCTGACTACGTTTAAGCAGTCAGTTTTGGTATGCTTATCTGATCTGAACCTCCAATCTTCTGAAATTCACCTTGCTCATCTTTGCTGTTGGTCTTGAGCCTTGTATTTGAACAACATGCTAAATACCCCATGAGATTGTCATCATAATGTGAACTTATTCAATGAGCGTTCATTGCACTCTGTTCTAATCACTATGTGCAGTGCCAAAATTCCTCTTTTTAAGTGTTTCTTCATCAGTTGTTGATGAATAGGGTTCTTAAACTGTGAAAAAGCTTTCCCAGACTGTCCTTCTGATTCTGTTCCAGCTTAAACATATTTTTTTGTTTGGAATAAAATATGATCATCTAGCATCTTTAAAAAGTAATTGGACCTGACCTGAGTCTAGCATTAGTTACTGTTGCTCCTGTCTCTTTGAGTTGCATCCAATTCAAAACCAAGCCAGTACAGAGGACATTGGCAAGTGCAGAAAAATAGACTCAAACAATTAAATGTTATGCTCAGTTTTTCCTAATTATAATATTTCAAAATCCCATGGCATAAACTCTCAGACTAATGATCACTTGTTCATAATTAGTAAATAGCTCAGTGGAAAAAGATGCTTTCTATTGCACTAACAGAAGAAAAGGAAGGAAACCAATCATCTTGATCCTTATCCTGCAGGGAAGATTGTCATTATTATGAATCAATTCAGATAATTATTTTAATACTAACAAAGGCAAGTTTAAGAGCAAGACAAATGTTGATAGCCTCAGCCTGGATGTTTCCACTTTATAATCATTATGTGTTATTCCTTTGATAATAATTTCTTCTATGAACAGTAGTGACCACGTCCTTGTAGCAAGAATCCTTTGCAGTTAAAAGAAGAGGCAATGTATCCTCAAGGGCTGTGACCAGGGGTAAAACATGTCTTAAACATCTGCTCTCTGCTGTTTACTTTTTCACCTACCCTGTGAAAGGAGAGAGTAGAATAGAGGAAAGGAAGATTGCATTTCTACTGTTAAATAAATCATCTCTTTTTAATGTTCGTAAATTAAAACACAATGATTTCAAATTAAAAGGAATTTTTATTAGGGATTGAGACACACATTAAAAGCTTCCTGAAGTAGCTTTTGGGTTTGTTCAGCAAGACTTACTTTTAAAATCTACTTTTTTTACTATTCACTCCAAATCAATGATAACTAAAAACTGTTAGTTCAAATATGTTGGAACAGTTGAGAATTATGGCCATCTTGTTCCATGGACTTCTAAAAAAGAGATAAGTTTCCTAATTTGTTTTTCTAGTAATGCCAGGAGCTCATGGTTTAAGCCATGGTTCGATGGTAATATATAATAGTGTGGATCCCTGTTTAGATATTCCTCCCCTTTTCAACATTTTTTCTTTGCTACTTTTCAAGTGCATTTTCTTGGAAAACTATTTTCATATTTTTCTTACAGGTTAAACAAGAGTTTTAATAATCAAGCTAAAGCTTTGGACATTTTTTATTTGCTAACTTTTTATTTTCATATTTTGCTCCCTTTTAAATTATCTATACATTTCTAAATGTGTATATGTTGTCTCATTGCTTCAATAAAATATGTCTGTAGTGCCTAGATTAGTTATTTATCTTGGTTTTATCATGCTTTTTTTGGTCTCTTTTCAAGAGGGAATTTCCCAACTGTCTGTTTTGTTCCAGTAAAAGGTGCTTTACTAAAGGTTGGTTACGAATGCCCTCAACTGAGTGACAATACATTCTGTTATTTGCTCCTTGCTAGCATTGAGCTGTACTCATATGCTAAATGTAGGCCAAAATTAAATTTCATTACTATATTGCGTAATATGTCTGAAGTAATTTCCATCCAGATATCTGAGAAAGAAACTTGAAGTGGGAGCTTTGCTTGAGAAAGTCTATACTAGGCTAGCTAAATTCTAGAAGAAGAGTATTGGGCCCTATTTTTCTATCCACTGCCCAGCAGGAGTGGTTGGTTGGACATTGCATTCAGCATCTGCTGTCAGGACGTGGGACGGATGCTGGTAGATCCTCAGCAAAGCTGATCTGCTAAATATGCATGTGCTAACTACTGCCTGTGACTGCACAGGAGAGAGAGAGAGGGTGCTTTGATGGATGGCACATTAACTTCCCAAATTTAGCACTTTGTATGGTTTGGTAGGCAGATTGTATGGTAAGCAGTATAGCTTGCTCTATTATTTGCAGTTTCTCCTCCACCCCAAGATGAAACATATACTCTCCCTTTCCTCCACTTGCAGAGGCCTTCTGCTGATCATGTGGAACAATTGCTTCTTCCTCACGTTTTCCCTTTCCCTTGTTTGTATTAGAGGCAGATACTGCACTGTCAATTCTGCTCGTGTCTCTGCTGTGGCTTGTCCTGTGAATCATCCAAACCTGTAATTGACACCTGCTCTTGCAGGAACAAGGATAATGAAGATCCCGAGGTTGTAGTAAGTGAAAGTCTTACTCCTGCCTCCAGTGGAACCAAGATTTAAGCCAAGATTTTTTTCATTGCCCATGTATTTTATTTAGAGTGGTTGCTAAAATAGTAGGAAGGTCTCTGTAAGGGCTGGCATATTTTGTGAATGTGTTAACTGTGTTTTGCTGCTACAGTTCATGACAGTCGCATAAGAAAAATTTGATGGAGAAAAAGTGTATGAGAGAGTTCAGGCTGCTGTCTATCCTCCAATATTTATTAAGTTTGATCAAATAATTAAGCAGTGACAGTGTGATTTATTTAGTGCATGCTTTTTTTTTGTGAGTTGATGCACTTTAACCATAATTTTTCAAACAGAACTATGCAACTAAGTGAACTAATATGTAGAAATCACAGCTAATGAAACATATTCCTTAAGTAAAACATGATTGCATAGCACTTACCAGCACTGAACACACAGAGTAATGTTGAAAATATCTACTAGTACAATGCAGGGAATGTAAAATATTATTTTTAAGGCACTTTGAGTATTAGAGTGAATATCATAGAATCACGGATTCTATGACCCAATATATATCCAACCAATACTGCACCATATTATTCTTTCAGATTTGAGCACCTGATTTCAACCTTTAAAGGTTTTATATAGTGAATTTATGCGATATCAGAGACGTGTAGCCTCATTTATTCTGCACAGTAAAAACATAAGACTTAAACTTCCTCAATGGTTTAATATTTTTAATAATAAGAGATGAGAAAAATATTACAGGATCATTTCATATGCTGCATTTATTTTGAAATGGAAGTTAAGGAAAAGCATTACACAAGAATTGCATATTTTATAGATTTCATCTACCTGTGGTAATCTCATGAGGACTGATATTAAGAGGAGCAAATAACAAGTATGTATTATAGTCATTGATAAACAAATTGAGTGGTGTTCTTCCAGGTTTTAAGTATTCAAACAGAAACAAATATTTGTGCATTCATTTAATGTGATTGTTATGTTTTTACAGTGTTAATGATAAACATCAGGTTGCTTCCATATTATTAAATAGTGAAATACTATCCTGTTTTTAAAAGACAAATGAATACCATAAACAACATTTGGTACAGTTATTCTTTTAAAACTCTTGAAAGCTTGCTGAAAACAAGGCAATAGAACAATTGTGCATTTAATTGCTAAGCTATTTTACATTTTAATACGTTTAGTATTTTCCTCATTCACTTACATGATAATGGATAATCAACTAATTATCAGTGGCTTATAACTTTAAAATACCTCCATTGTATGGAACCCTGACAACTAAACAGGTCTTGTCAATGGGAAATGCAAAAATATGAACATACATAAACCTTTCCCAGGAAACTAGCTGTTGGTAGCTGGTGCTTGACTTAACATTATAACTGGGCAATTTCTTTGCAGTCTACTGTTCCCAGAACTTCTGCAAATTGATTTTTGGACTGAAAACTTGTGTGCTTAAAGTCTACTTTGAAGAAATATTTTGTTTTCCTTCTAGTACTTCTGTGGATGTAAAACCTTTTAATACTGTAATCTAGCCAGCTTGACCTCTAGATGGTGCAGGGGAGAGACACACGACTTCCATTGCTTAGAAAACTAAATGGTTATTTGGGCATAGCTGAGCTCTAGACATTGTTCACAGCAGGGTCTGAGGACGAATCATGATTTTCATCTCAAAACCAAGTGGGAAGACAGGGGAGAATGAGAAGCCAGTAGCAAACAGCAGGATGTGTGTTCAAGAGAGCAACAAGAATGATAGACTATGATATTGCCTCTGTGTTAAAAGTTTTAAAGGGCTAATTAAATGATCCAAGCATTAGAAAGCATAGAGTTGCAGTATTTATGTTGAATACATGAATCCCCTACATCTTGCCATTTACAGGTTAGGTGAACCAGATGTATATGCCGGTGACAACCTGAGGGTATGCCTTGAGTATCTTTGCTTCTGTCATAGGTTTTCTCCTACAATCTTCTTGCTCAGAAAAAAGCAACTTGAAAGTCCACTTTGGAAAAATAACCAAGTCTACTGAGGTGGTATTACACAGTTTACCAGTTCCTCAGGAAGCTATTTACATGAGCCACTAAAGGAGATAATGCACTTACATGTAAGTCAAAGCACACATTTCCCTTCTGGTCAGTCTAGTTGTTGTGTTTTCCCTGAGGTAGCTCTAATCTCATTTACTTAGCCTGAAGCACATGCATCCAAGTCTTCACTCTACATACCAAAATTTTAGCTTGCTTGGAGGAAAACGATATGATCTAACACCAGCATTTAAATAAACATACAAAATCATCAGGGATAGCTAAATACATTAGAGCACATTGGCTGACAATCTGCAGAAAGTTCCAAATATAGATTTTATAGATGAAAACCTAGCCACTCTTTTCCTCCCAGATGTTTAACGTAGCTAGGGGCAAAATGGCCAGAAGTACAAGGAAAGTGATGACTGCACCACAGGTGGCTGATAGCTGTGTCTTTGTAAAGGCTGCTGTCTATGTGCAGATGTGACCCAATATGTCTTAGTTCCTGTGCTTTCCTGAGTGACAAATTTCATTATTTAAAGAGGCTTTAAAAAAGTTAGTGTACAGAACTAGGTGTTATGTTGCCAATGAAATGTCTATGGAAATTAAACAGGATTAAAGAGAGTTGTATAGTTAAAGCCCTTGTCTTCAATACTGAAACCCACAGAAGGAGGCTGAAATCTTTCCACTAGTATCACCTGGTTGATGGGAAGATATTTAGAGATGCGTTTCCATCCTCAATGAAAGGTTTCAAATACTATTTGGGGAACATGGATTTGTTGGTAGGTGCTTCCAGAAGTTGTATTAGTTTTGAAGCTGTCACCTTAAATGGTCAGATGCTCCTGCATTCACTTCTGTTCAGTGGGAGGAAACAGTTATTTAACTTTAAAGTTCATCCCCTAGTGAAAACAACGTTCTTATTCCAATAATTCAAATATATACAGGAAAAAAACCCCTACTGATTATGACAGGAATTAGCTGGATACATTTCCAATTTCCTTAAGTGTTTGTATTTGTATCTACGTCCTTTAAATATGAGGATTATAAAATTGAGAGATTAAAATGCATTTCGGTGAAAAAAACCCCAAACAGCCAGTCCCCAAACAAATTGCTATAGTGCGTGAGATGAAAATTCTAAGTAGGCCACTGAAGGGGGTAAGGAGAGGATCAAAATATACCAATGGCATTAATGAATTCTCAAAGTAATCTGTCTTCCAGAGTTCAGGATCTTACTACAGAAGATGACAAAACATGTTTAACATGAATTGCGAACTACAAAAGTCAAGGTACTTATTAATCCGTGACCAAGCTACTGTTCCTCCTAGCTATAAAATAATCATCATCTACTTCACAATGAAGTAATCACCCTTCAGAAGTGGTAGATGCAATCAAATATACAAAAATACAGAAAGGAGATATACGAGCCAATTTAGGTATGCAATATCTAGAAACAAATATAACAGATTAGATGTCAATGAATGTTAAGCAGTTTTGCCATTGAAAAATGGGAGGACACTCCAAGAATGCAGATTTGACATAAATGTGTGTTCAAGACCTACTGAAAACTAGAAGTGCTCTGAAATCTTGAAATGAGCCAGATTTTTCTATCTCAGATATGTAGATGATGGAAAAATGTTTAAGAAACATCATGTCTTGATGCTTGTGTTCACTCACTGTTCTGAAGATTCACTTCCCTACAGCTTCGTTATTTTCTCGTGACTGAAATACAAGGGATCACTATTGTTATACTGCAAGACAGGTATGCCATGCAGACTTGACTAGCAGAGAGTTATTGCTTTCACTGTGGCAGGATGTTAGGTAAAGATTAAAGATTTTGTGTGGCAAAGGAAGATTGCTGTTAGAAAAATACTACAGAAGGCTTCAGTTTGTTTGTGGCACCTGCAAACTGGCCTTCCTATCTCTTGCTTTTAAAGATTTTTAACTGATTATTTTAATAGTGTTGACTGTGATTCCTTCAGCCTTGCAAGCCATGTGAGATAAGGGACAGTAAATGAGAAGTTCTGTATTTGAGCTGTCATTTTGGCTTAGGTTTTTGTTTTCTTTTAACCTACACCTTCAAAGGAAGGAAATACCAGAAATCTTGCAATATAATATGCATAGCTGACCTTTTGAGTTCCGGATTGCGTCAGGGAAGAGGAAAATACTTCAAAGTACAAAAATGGAAAGTTAGAACATGGCTTAGCAATTCCAGGGCTTTGAATCACTGGAAAAAAAAAAGTACTGCAGAGGTAATGATGCAGTGTTTCTAGCAAAAATGGAAGAAAACTGAGAATGCATCCTGAACCACTAAAATGCTACAGTGATATCTTCAGCACCACTGTAACTTTTTCATTTGTATTGAAATGTGAAGTTGAGCAGCATAGAAGTAAATGCCAACTGTGACAAAATACATAAAACAGCAAGAGGAGGAAATTAATATGAAATGGTGTCATCTAAAGCTATTAAACGGGAATCAGATATGGCTATACCATTCATTGTGTCTGATTCACTGGCAGGCACTAATTCTGATAAGCAATTTAGCAGCATCTCTTCAGAAGAAGAGATAAAAAGGGTAAAAAAGGAAATAATTGCCCTCTGGATTTGGAATTTTTATGTGAAATGCAAGAATTGTTGTCTGTCCATTTTTTTTTTTAATAGAAGGAATCCTGACTTTTTTAAAACTGAAGTTTGTGACAAAACTCCTATTGTTGTTAGTTTCAGTACTCTTAAAATAGTAATGCCTTATGATCCAGCAAGTGTGAGGCCTGTTGTGCTGCCAGTATAGAGATACAGAATAAGAGAGTTGCCTGCAAAGAATTTACCATCTAAACAAAGTATGAAAAAGATGGTACGCTAAAGAGATTTCATATCAATGATATTTCTATAATGAGGAACTGTGAGGCTTCAGAATCCCAGAAAGTAGAGGGAGAGAGATAGCAAGAGACTCCAAACATTCTGTGCAAAGCTTCAAAGTGAAATCACCAGCAGTGGGTTGAGAGTTAACATTATCTGGTTGGGTCACTTCTGAGAGGCAGCTGCATCCCTCCATTACAGCCACATGGCTAACCCAGAGAGATGCTGGTGTTGGGGTCCAGAGGCTTGTTTATATACTTTCATTCCTATTGGTGCTTCTCAAGTAGATTTTTCTTTGTCTTAAAGCTTTTCAAAATGAAATGCTGCAATAGGCTTAAAAAGCAAATGGTATTTCTTGTATAATTATCTCCATGAAAAATATTGAAATTGTGCCAGTTTTTGCAGGAAGTATTTTCCAGTACTTCAGCCAAATACAAGATAACACTTATGCTAAAAGACTTTTTTTTCGATTTTCTAGTAGATTTCCTGTGTAGTAGTTTTACAGAATTTATTACATGCTACATGAGATCTTAAAACCAATTACTAACTCTCTTCCTTAAAAAGCTATTAAGACTACAATTTGAAATAAGCTAAAATGAAACAAAACCAGAGTTCAAAAGGGTTATGAGGATTATTGTCTTCTCTTTTCCTTTTTTCTCCTCTCCTTATTTCTGTTTTATTTGATACATTCTGTGAAGATATTTTTTTTTCTTCTTCATCTTTCAGTGTGTGGTCATATGCATTATTAATTATTTGCTATTCCAACCCTACAATTAACAAAACCCAACATGTTACTGTTTGTCAAGGCTTCTGTATGGCACTGTCATCAGTTTTGGATTGTGACAATTAATCCATAAATTGGATTTTCTATTGGAAAATGTGCATATGAGAGAACAATGTGTGTGATTAGCTACAGATAATATCTACACTTTATAAGTGAGGCTATGAGTTGCAAAGTTAATTTCTGTAGACATTGTACTTGGCATTTTACAAGGCCACAGCTCAAATACTGTGTCCAGTTCTGGGCCCCTCACTACAAGGAAGACATTGAGGTGCTGGAGCATGTCCAGAGACAGGCAACAAGACTGGTGAAAGGTCTCGAGAACAAGGTCTGATAAGGAGTGGCTGAGGGAGCTGGAGATGTTTAACCTGAAGGAGAGGAGGCTGAGAAGAGATAGGATCACTCTCTACAACTACTTGGAAGGAGATTGTAGTGAGATGGGGGTTTATCTCTCCAGAAATGAATGATAAGACACAGGCAATGCATTCAAGTTGTGCTGGGGAGCTTGGACATTAGGAAGAATTTGAGATTGGCTAGTAGGAAGAACTTCACAGAGTGGGTTGTTATTTACAGGCACCAGCTGCTCAGGGAGGTGGTGGAGCCACTGTCTCTGGAGACGTTTAACAGACATACCAATGAGGTGCTGAGGGAAATGGCTGAGTGGTAAGCTTAGGTTAGTGGTTGGACTTCATGATCTTAAAGGCCTTTTCCAACCATAATGATAGAGATTCACAGTAAATTTATTACTATGGCCTTAATCTTACTAACAGCATCTAACTTACAGAAACAACATGATGGTCCACCATCATATATGCAACATACTAGAATAGAGTCCACCACACAATAAATTTTAGTTTACCAAAATGACAAAAAATAGTTATTCAGAGTCACCATAAGATGCAGTGTTACAGACTACACTGTCTCAATTTATGCTAGCTGTAAATCTTAGTTTCCAATTGAAATACAGAGATAAACAACGTATTGTGTCAGGTAGGGTAAAATAAAAGCTATTATCTTTCCTTAGAAGCGATAGCGACAAGACCTGATAGCAAAGAGCAGCTCCAACAACATGATTAATAACTTATAAGGCCAGAAGGATCCTTTGTTATCATGTACAAACAGTAAAACTGCAGGTAAATTATTGTTTGAACTAAAGTATATCTTAATAATTGGAGGCAATGGAGAACCTACTGCAATTAACATAATTGCCTAACAATACTCATAAAAACTGTGCCTGCAACTTAGAACCTTGACTAATTCATTGGTGATTAAGTGTGAAGTCGTTGCTACTATTCCATATTCAGCTTTGTGCAGTTAAATTTTCTTCCATACATGGGGATTTTTAACGAAAGTATTGGTAGACTTTTATTTTGACTGAAATGAGTCTGCTTTGTTGTCAGAGATTATCAGCAGCTCTGCTTCCTTGCAGAGTCACAGATGCAGAATCTGATATTTTTTGCTGAGCATAAATATTGTCCTTTGTCACAAGAAGGTGACCAGAATTTATAGGTGATTATTCTAAATACTTATTCTATACCTGGTTGTTACTTTAAAAATCTGAACTGACCTCATTGAGTATTTTTATATACTCATAAACAAGTATTGTGTCAGCAAAACCAGAACACCTGTAACTGCAAACAAGGCAAAGAATCTACTGGTTTGTTGTTGTGTAATAGCTTCCAAATTAGAGACAAGCCTATGAAAGGAGTTGGAGGGGAAGAGTCAGAGCCAAGAGGAGAATTTGCTGTTAGGAGAACTTTTTGGAAGGAAGAGTAGAAATAACAGAGGAGGAGTGGAGGGAAATGCCCGATTATTTTTCTTAACCTGCTACAGAAAATGTGGTTTCCTTGCATTCTTGAAACAGCTTTTTTTTTTATTCTGTAATGTAGCAAACTGGATTTCAACTGTGAATATCTTCTGTCATATAACAAGTATAAAGATCTGCATTCTGAAGGAAATTATTTGATTTCGGTGAAACAATATTTTGACTTGAAATATATTATTCTGGAAGGTTGTAGAATAGCAAAGGGTATACTCCATGTGGCAATCGTTCTTGGAGCTGTGCTTGACTGAGATTGAGATAAAAATAGGTTTGGAGGTTGCTGTATTCCTCTAGCAAGATTGCACTTTAATCAAGATGGAGACTGTGCAGCCACTGAGTAGGATGATGAGGTATGAGTTTTACTTAATGGATGTAGGCTTGTTAATCTGGGCAGAGAGGCAGCTCTTCTGCCTACTGAAGGATATCATGAAGGAATGGAGTAGGAGGAGACACTTTTCTCTTGGCAGAACCAGTTCAGAATTTGTTATAGCAGGCTGTCCCAGATATTTGCTAAAGACCAAAATCAATCCGTATACTTCCGTCAGCTCAATCACAGTACGGATAAACTGAAGCTTTTCATCTTCCATGCAACATTCCTCCCTCTGTGCTGTGGAGAGCAATAAACCTTTGCTCAGTCCCTTTTACATTGTCTCCGTGTCCCTGTATTTCCTTGACCCACCAGTGTTCTTTTGTACAACCTTTCTAGGACACTCCTCCATGTCCATACAGTTTCACACTTCCATTGCTTAAATATTATTCTGTTTGCCTCCAAAACCTGCAGTGTTGTTCCTTGATTATAGTCATTGTCAGTTCTGCTGCTAAAACCACTTTTCTGAGCTTGCTGCACTGCCAGTGCTCAGAATCACAGAATGGTAGGGGTTGGAAGGGACCTCTAGAGTTCACCTAGTCCAAACTCCCTGCTCTTAAAACAGGATCATCCTGATCAGGTCACACAGAAAAGTGTCTAGGAGAGTTAGTTCGGAAACCTCCAGAGAAAGACTCCATGACCTTCCTGGGCAGTGTGTGCCAGGGCTCCCTTATGCTCACATGAAAATTTCTCGTGTTCAAGTGGAACTTCCCATGTTACAGTTGTGTCCATTATCCTTTGTGCTGTCACTTGACAGATATTAATGCTCACTTCATCCCCTTAGCACCCACCCTTGGGGTATTTATAGATGTTAAGATGCCCCTCTCAGTCTTCTCCACTTTAAACAGCTCTAGGTCTTGCAGTCTTTCCTCCTGAGAGATGTTCCAGTCCCCTAATAATTTTTGTAGCCCCCCCATTGGACTCCAGAAGTCTTCTATTGCTCTTGAACTGGAGAGCCCCGAACTGGACATAGCATTCCACATGTTGCCTTAATGGGGCAAAGTAGAGGGGAAGGTTGACTTTCCTTTCTTTGGCTTCCTTTCAATGACACATCAATCAAACTAATTTTCTCTCTGCCTTTCATTACACATTGATTAATGACAGTATTTCCTGTCCTGATTGTCCTATGACCATGAGGCAATCATGCTACAAGAACTACAGCACAACATCCAGAGAACTTACACAGAGAACAAAACTCACAGTATAGCAGAGTACTATGAGGAATGAAAGAGAATGAAAAGGCCATTTAGATGGAGGTGGCTTGGAAACCATGGTATTAAGGACCAAGGAAGAAAAAGGAGCAGGATATACTTTCATGGCTTGGCTTAAAGGTATCTATGCCAATGTTGCACTGCTAGAGAGAGAGAGATAGTCATACATTTTCCTCTAAAGGGTTGTCCCTCATCTCTTGAATTGGCAGCAGCTTTCCCCTGGTATGGATTGAGTTGGGCCAGTTTGCTGATTTGTCAGCAATGAGCTTCCAAGGCACGAGTGAGGAAGGGATAACACTTTTTCTTTTCTCTTACTAGTTTGTTTTTAGTTTAATGGTAGTCTGTCTCTTTAGAAAGGTGAATTTAGGGTTGTGAGGAAAATAGAGGCAGAAGAGTGCTTGGAGTAGAGAGATTCTGTGTAGGAGGGAACTCTTGACATTTTCCTGCATCTTAATACCTCTAAAAAGAGAAAGGAAGGAAGACATAACAGTAGTTGGGAAGAGTAAATGCCACATCCTTTTTCTTTCTAAAACAAGTGGGAGGAAAGGAGAATGCTTGTATTGACTGAGCAGATAAATTAGTCAAAAAGTCTGAAACAGTTGTCAACTTCAATTTTGCACATGACTTCAATCTAAATGGGAAATTATTTTACTGTCGCTTTGATTGCTTTTCTTATCCATCTCCTCTCTCCTCATTTCATCCATCTGTTGTGCCCTTTCATTTCTGAAGATTTTTCTTTTCTGTTTCTTGTAAGAGTAGTGATCATTTAGTATATGATTATGAAATGCTGAAGATAACAGGACCTTGATCTCTGCCTGGAGCCACTACCTGTCTGTAGTGATATTTCCAGTTAATTAGTCTGTTCAGACAAGGATATCTCTGTAACCAGGGCCCCATTAATGAAAGATAAAAAACAAACTGTGGTCACTTAGGACCTGCCTGAAGCTGAGACAAGGCCATTTCCAAATGAAAGCATTCAGCTAGGCATATGGCTACTGTGAACTTTTCTGAATGTTAAATTAAGAACACATGATGTGCCCACCTTGAAGTGATAAAACTTGATATGGACTGGAAAGGAAATCTAATAGAAAACAGCCTCAGAAAAATGAGTCTTCAAATGATATTTTAGTATATAAATACATAAATTAAGACATTTTTAGAATCAAGACTTGTTTAGAAATTGTCGTGGTTTAGGCCCACCAGGGAACAAAAGACCACGATTAGCCTCAAGTACCAAAGACCTGAGGATTACTAAAGGGCAGGGAGAGCTGAATTGCCGCTTAAAGTGCAGGACAAAACAGACCAGGCTACTCGGCTTGTGGAAGAAAACAGAAAATAATATAATACCAACTAAAGCATAAAACCCCAAAANCTCCTCTCTGCCTCTCGTGTGGGGCTGCTCTGCGGTGCACAGGCTCTCCAGCATGTCCTGTGCCATGGCCGCCTCCCCCACACAGTCTCCAGCCCGTCCAGGTGCACTCACACAGAGCTGCTGCTGCTGCTGGCTCTCAGTTCTGCCGTTGCTATCCATAGGTTGCAGGGGTACCGCCTGCACTCTCACCACGGCTTGCAGAGGGGTCTCTGGTCTGGTGTGCCTCCTTTCTTCCTCCTTCTCTGACTGTGGGGTCCACATGGTCGCCTCCACCTTGTACCACTCTTACACCTCCTGCCAAGCACTTCAAATTCCCGTCCCTAAATAGTGATCACAGAGGTGCCAGATTGGCCCAGCCAGGCCGGGGGGTGGGTCTGAACCCAGGAGTCGGGGAAGAGTCCAAAAAACTTTTAACAGGTCTTCACTGCAACCCGCTCCCCCTGTTACCAAGCAAAAGCTGCTCCTTGCTAAACCATGACAGAAATTCAAAAATATTTTTTATCATCAATAATGGCATTTCAGAATACATTAAAAATAACTAACAGCTGTATACTTATCATGGGTTTGTGTTACCCATGTGTTACCCTTTTTTGCTTGATAACACGGGCAGGCAACAGCAGTGCTGGTCTCAGTAAGCAGTTCTTGATAAATCCCCCAGCTCTGATGTGGACCCACCTCCAGCCTGGCCAGGCCAATCTAGCACCTCTGCCATCATTTTTTAAGAAAGGAAATCTGAGCCAGAAGAGGAGGTCTAGGAGTGGTACAAGACAGAGGAGACCATGAGGACACAACAGTCTGAAAAGTAGAGAGGAAGGAGAGTGCCAACCAGACACCCTACTGCAACCCATGGCAAGATCACAGCTTTGCCCCTGCAACCCATGGAGGGCAATGGTAGGACTGAGAGCCACCAGCAGCTCTGGGTGAGTGCGCCCAGACGGGCAAGAGACTATGAGGTATGAGGAGGCAGCCATGGTGCAGACCATGCTGAAGAGCCTGTGGGCCGCAGAGCAGACCCACACGAGAGGCAGAGAGGAGCTGTAGCCCTCGTGATGAACACACGTCAGAGCAGCCCATGCAGAGCTGCTGGGTGTGTGAGGGGCCTTGTGCTGGAGCAGGGAGGACTGGCGAGGAGCCCATCTGCCCTGAGCACAGATAAACAGCAGGAGGCATCAGGAAAAGACTGACTGAAACCCCCAGATAACAGGTCTAACACAAGGCTATCTTAACTCTGAATTTTAAGTACAGATCCAGTTCATGTCTCTTTTATATAACAATCAACTTTGCTATATTATAGAATTGTAGAATGGCAGGAATTGAAAGGGAATTCTAAAGATCATCGAGTCCAACCCCCTTACTCAAGCAGGTCCACCTAGATCAGGTTTCACAGGAATGTGTCCAGGCAGGTTTTGAAAACCTCGAGAAGGAGACTCCACACCCTCCCTGGGCAACCTGTGCCAGGGCTCCCTCACCTGAACAGTAAAATAGTTTTCTTTAAGTGGAACTTCTCTTGTTCCAGCTTTTATCCATTAGCCCTAGTCCTATTACTGGACGCTACAGGAAAAAAAAGTGTTGTCCTACCCTCTTGACATTCCGCCTTCAGTCTCCTCTTCTGAAGGCTGAACAGGCTTAGATTCCACAGCTTTTCCTCATAAGGAGGATGCTCCAGTCCCCTCATCATCTTGGTGGCCCTGCACTGGACTCTCTCCAGAAGTGCCATGTCCCTCCAAGCTGGGGAGCCCAGAATAGCACACAGGATTCCAGATGAGGCCTCACCAAGGCAGAGTAGAGGGGGAGCAGAACCTCCCTCGACCTGCTGGACACACTCTTCTTGATGCATCCCAGGATGCCATTGGCCTTCTTGGCCACAAAGGCAAATTGCTGGCTCATGTTCAGTTTATTATCAACCAGCACTTCCAGCTCTCTTTCTGCAGAGCTGCTCTCCAGAAGGTCAATTCTCAGCCTGTACTGGTGCATGGGGTTGTTCCTCTCCAGGTGCAGGACTCTGCATCTGAGGTTCCTCTCTGCCCAACTGTCAAGCCAGTTGAGATCCCGCTAAATGGCAGCACAGCCTTCTAGGGAATCAACCAGTCCTCTCAGTTTGGTGTCATCAGCGAACTTGCTGAGGGTATACTCTGTCCCTCCATCCTTGCCATTGAGGAAGATGTTGAACAAGACTGTTGGTTCCCTGTGGAACCAACAGAACCAACCCCTGTGCAATCCTACTGGCCACAGGCCTCAAACTCAATTCTGTGCCATTGATCACCACCCTCTGGGTTCTGTCATTCAGCCAGGTCTCAATCCACCTCACTGTCCACTCATCCAAACCCCACTGCCTGAGCTTTCTGATGAGGAGACAGTGTCAAAAGCCTTGCTGAAGTCAGGGTAGATGACATACGCTGCTGGAATGTGTTGAGTCCTGGTCTTCATGTGTTTTGAGATGGCATCCAGGATGAGTTGTTCCATCACCTTTCCAGGGATGGAGGTGAGGCTGACTGGCCTGTAGTTCTCTGAGTCCTCCTTCTTGCCTTTTTTGAAGACTGGAGTGACATTTGCCTTTGTTCAGTTGGTGATACGTGGTAGCACGTGGCCTGTTTTTGGCTACTAAGCAGCCAATCAAGGAGAGCAAGGGGTTCCCAGAGCAGGGAAAATGGAGGAACAGCAAGAAGACCTGCCAGGAACCAGCAGCTATCACAAGGGGATGGTCATGCTGGGAGGCGGAGTAAAGAGAACTGCAGGCGATTTAAATGTGATGAAGCCGTTAACATTTTTCCTATATCAGCTCTATTTGATTTGAATCCCAATTTTCCTATAATTATAACTTTATATCTCTATTTTCCTTTCCTCTTAATAATTGTAATAGGTTTTTTTTTTAATTGTAATTAAATTTTACTAGCAAGTACCTATTTGTTATGAACTTCTTAAAAACAAATAAATTGCTTTGTACTATTTTAATGGATGGTTAAACCATCCTGTCAGCTGAGTTCATTTGTGTAACCCAGCCTGC
Organism: Urocolius indicus; assembly: GCA_013401255.1. Taxonomy (NCBI): domain Eukaryota; kingdom Metazoa; phylum Chordata; class Aves; order Coliiformes; family Coliidae; genus Urocolius; species Urocolius indicus. Next base: position 130,053 of record WBNH01011276.1, on the reverse strand, counting down.
CTCCACATGGAAAATCAGCTCTGCCAAAGCTCTTTACACTTTGCATATTTCTTGCTTTTAGCAGACTAGCTTCCTATTTGAATAGTCTCTTACAATAAATTAAGACAAGTTGGCTGTTGGCAGCAGTGCTAAAAGTCATAACTTGCCAACAACAGTAGATTAGACCCTAGAAATATCGGTGTTGGGATGGATCCAGAGCCCCTTTGGGCTAGGAGACAGCTTTGTCCTTGACCACCTGAAGAGGGGAGTTCCTTCTCTTGGTAGAGTCAAGCTATTCATCCAGTGTGCCTGTGAGTTTTGGATTTGGAGATGAGACAGTGCATTTCTTTTTGACTTTCCTCCAGACATCACCTTTTTTTTTTTTTTTTTTGCTAGGTTTCTAAACTTGAGAGAAGCTTCTGAGAAAGGATGGATTTTTTTAGAAGTCTGAGGGTTTTTTGTACCCAGGAGAATTTTTGGGTTACAAAATAACCAGTTGCTGTTCTGTGCTGCCAAAAAGTTGAACATCTCAGAATAATTGTTTTTCTTTCAGATGTCACAGATTATCTTTCTGTAATGTGTGTTCCTAGCATGTTTTGGACATCAGGACAGATTTGGCTCTGATATATCTGTTTTGTTGGGGTTTTTTTCCTCATTTGTTTCCTCATTAATGTTAGGAGCAGAGGAGATTCCTGGGTGGTTTCTGTGAATTCTAATTATCTTGGAAAAGGGGCTCTTATCTATTCTGATATGTTTGCATAGTATTAGTGGGGGTTTATGCCCAGCAGACTGGGAAACTGTCAGGCTGTTCAGCTTTGGCACAGTCTGAACTGTCACTATCCCAAAGGGGTTTGCCCCATACTGAATGTAGTTCTGTCTATAACTCTTATATCTATTCCTGTGCAGCCAACAACTGTAATATTGTAAATCATCACAATTAAATCTGCGTATTTAATCTCCCTAAGTGTCATTCAAGAACTGTAAAATAAATTTTAATAAACATAACATTTTGGTAGTAATTTTACTTAGACACCATTTAGTAATATTTTCCTAACTTATTAATTCAGCTCCACCTTCTGTGTTTTGAATTTCTGAATGACAGTGCTTAGAGAAATAGCCTTGCTGGTAGTTGAGAGCTCAGGATGTGCTCCTTGCTGGTACACCTTGGTAAATAGGTGTTGTAAAGCAGCAAACCATGAAGAACACATACACAAAAAAAAATTAGATTGTTATTATAAAAAGTCAATTGAAATATAGAAACATAATGATGATTTTTTTACAAGTAAGTCAAGTGAAGTTATGAGTCTGCTGAGTGAGATGCAGTTGTTTCACCCTTTTGCATTTTTAACATTTGCAATCTGTTTATAACAGTACTTTTATGCTATGTGTTTTTCTTGAAAACAGAAAGAAATGTGATCCATAAACAAGATGACAAGCTAAAAAGCTGACCTCTAAAGTGATTTTAATGCAGCGAGGAATCAAGTACAGTGGTATCTTAACAAGATTAAAAGGTTTGTTGGTATTTTGCCCTTTTAAACTACTGCTGTCCTTTGTTTTGGAAGCAGGAGCTGGTGTTTGAGATGATTTTGTCAGTAAAGCAATTGCAAATAAAATTTGTGGTCCTAAAAAACCTACAATGTCATTTTCTTACTCTGTCAAGCGAATGAGAGTGATTTTGGTAAGACTGCTCATGGTGCAAATTATGTACTTTGTGGACATGAAAGTGGCAGGTTCTGGTCCTGCAAAGATAATTAAATTTTGAAGGAAAAATACATTATCTGATTAATGGACTTTTTACTTCAATTGAGTGTGTTAAATACAACCATGAAAAAGGTTTTAAATATACCCGTTATATGAGAATGCAAAGGATTAAGAAAATACCTCTATGACAAAAACACATCACCTAAAGGTTTTTTTTTTTTCTTAGAAGACTCTTAAAATTTCCAGGAAGAGATTATATAGAATACTAAGCCTATCAGTTAATGGCTATTCAATGTTAACACAAGCATACTGTCAGGACAGTGCAGGTACTATGCAAGGTACGAGTGTTAGTGCATGTGTCTTCTCTAGAGAATAGAAGTACGTGACTTTTCTTTTTTTGCACCTAAATGTTTTTGCATTAAATTCTAGTTCTGTTGTGACTACATGATAGCTGGACCAGAAAAAAGAAAAAAGTATTAATGTTTTCTTACTGTACTGAGAAAAAAAGACTTTCAAAATTTACATTCCTTTCTTTCTATTTTTAGTATTGTTTCACTGAGATAACATTATTTTCTGTCTGGCTTCTGCAACTTCAGAGAATCTCAAAACATCAGAAAAAAATAATTTTTGTGGGTTTTTTTTGTTTGTTTCTACAAAATTACTTAATAGAATTCATTATTTCCAACTTGCACGCTTATTTATAAGTCAAAATCTAGTTGCCAAGCAAAATAAACACAGTAGGGTAAGCTACTGTGGAAAAACATGGCACCAAAATCTAATTTCATTGAACTAAAAAAATTAAGTAATATTAACCTAATAGTTTCATAGAAAGCAAATCAAAACCTGATTTAAATATTGTAATAGATCTTTGAATTGCAGTAAGTCTTAAGAAATTCCTTTGGCTTTACCAGGACGATGCATGATATTTTCTTCACTTATAGATGTTAGTGATTTATAAAACAAACAGGTCGTTGTAAAGTAGATAAGGCCATTACTTTGTCCTAAATATCCTTCTTTAATATCCTTGGTTGCCTAGTGCAATGGTAGTCTTGAATACTTTGCTTGGGAAGTTGTGTTCTGCAGAAGCCTCTCCCTGCATACTCTGAAGTCTCTGAAGGGCTAGAGTTAGAAACCAGTGAATGGATACTTGTATCTGCACAAATGCTTTTAGTCTTCTTGTACTGTACCTGTAGGTACACATCAGGATTTCAGATTGATCTCAAAATATTGGTTTGGGTTTTTAAGTAAAAATGCTGTAGAGGGGGAGGTAGTCCAGCAGGATGCAAAACTCTATGTTTGTTGCATTGCAACAAACCAACGTGAACACGCAGGTAGCAAACTATTCTGAAAGTTTACAGAGATTATATGCTGTTTTCTTCTGATCTGGTTTATAACACCAAAAGCTGTTAAACCGATCTGTCAAAACCTGTCAATAAAAATTTCTGAGAAAGAAGACTCATTCTAAAATGTTTTTTTTAGTTGAGAAGCTGAAAAACAGATCTATTTCTAGTCTATGGTGGATTAACAGGATATTGAGGAAAAGTAAGCAAGAATTGAAGCTTTTACTTGTTTTGGGAAGTTTGAGGAGTTATTACTTGGGGGGAGGGGTTGTTGTTTTCTGGAGCTTTTCAAATGCTGATCTGGAAAAGACCTGTATTCAGGGTTATAAAGTGGAGTTTTTATTTTTAGAAGATGGCCTTCTTTATTTTTATAGCTATATCCATGCATAAACAGCATGCTACTTCTCCCTGTGTACCCGTGCTAAAGAATTTTTAAGTCGTTCTAAATAGTAGTATTCTGAATTATCAGGGTTCAAGCTCTGTAAAATCTGCAAAAAAAAAAAAAAATGATGAGTAGAGTGTTTTCCATAATTAACCCCCTTCCTGTGCACCAATTTTGACCACTAGTCAGTGAAACTTCTGTGGTTTTCCCCTGAAATGTAACTGTATATATTACTCTTTTCCAACATAATGCATAGCCCTGAATTGCCTGCCAGAAGTAGTGAGCCCTAAATGCTACAAGGTCACTGAAGGGTTTTCCTTGAACAGGGAGTTTCTTTAAGGACCAAAAAGGGAGGTGTGGAATTGAAGCTGCTGTGTTGTCCTTATTACCACAGGCAGCTTGGTCAGCTGTGGAAGTTCATTTTCCATAAGATAAGTGTTTCCACTTGTCATTTGAGGACATCACCACCTTATGTGGGTGAAAATGTTATCTCACTGATAAATTCATTCAGGATTTTGAGGCACTAGTGTTTAAAGGATGGGTCTGTTCTCATGAAGGTACATAACATTGCTCTCCATGCAATGTTCAGGAAAAGCAAACACTTCATCTGTTTCCCTCCCTGCTTTGCTGGTTGAGGAGCATATCTTTGATGTTTCTGTCCTGGCAGTAAAACCAACAGAATGCGGTATCTCCTGTGAGTCAAGATGATCTCAAGTCCTCATACATTGGCTTTCTGGGATTAATAGAGCCTTCAACAGTGGCAACTTCTGTTACTGTAGCCTGGATAAAACTTGGCTATTCACTGGGAGCTTTTAACGTGTGAGAAATGCTTGGGAATAAGCAGAGACTAATACTTCAGAGGTTGTGCAGGTGGTTCTGCTAATCAAAGCACTAATGCCTTTCATATTATGCAAATCCCATTGTATTACATGTGTATAGACTGTACAAATATTGTAATTCCCTAAGTAATAGAAATAATGTGATTTAGCAGGGAAGAGGTCTTTCTTAAAGTGATAAGGCACTTTGAGCTGAGACTGCAATAAATGAACCTATCATAAGTCTTAAATTAATTTTCATTGTCAATCACTGAACTGTGTGTTACATTAGAACCTAATATTTCATCATTTTTTAATTACTGTAATAATATAAAGCTGCATTCTTCTGCCTCTTTGCCGTATCTTGCTGTTCCATGAGAGATCTTCAGCTGTTACGTGCTGTTGGCTGTATGCAAAGCCATGATACAACACAAAGTATGCAAGTAAAAAACTATTCTCTAATGTTTCTTTGCATTACAATGTAAGATCAATGATATTATGTCTATGATCTTTGTAGCAGCAGCCATGCAGTTTGAAGTTGAAAATGCTCCCATATTTCCATGAAATTACAACTTTAGTGAAAAAAGTGATTTTATTTTTCTCATAAGTAGGTTAATTTAGATTATTCAAAATACACTTTTATTATTATTATTATTGCATTTCAAATTATTGGTACCAGGGGAAGAAGATATTTTCTTAACAGAAAAATAGATGAGCTGTGAAACTAAAAAAAAATGATTTAGCCTTTCAAGTATGAGTACAATTCCCCTGTAGCTAATGCATCTTAGCATTTGATGAAGGGTTGACAGCCCAAAATGTTCAATTTCCATTTTCTCTCTGATCCCTGCTTTTATGATTGCTCTGTAGAGTTCAGACCTTGGCACGCTGCAGCACCAATAAATACTGGGTTATGTATTTGAAAGGGAGAATAGGTGGCACAACAGGCACCAAACAGAAAATCCAGACCATCAAGTGGATGACCTGGAGTCTAGGTATGTTTTAATTCAGACTATAGAAGAACGGATTGAGTTTCTGTATGACCTACTCTAGGTGGTCCTGCTCCAGCAGGGAGGATGGACCAGATGATCTTTTGAGGTCCCTTCCAGCCCTTGAGATTCTGTAATTCTGTGTGTGATGTGGCTTGGGCTTTTCTGGGTCTGTTTGTTTTTCTGGGTTTTTGTTTGTTTGTTTGTTTTTTCCAGGGATAAGAAAAACACCAAACAACAAACAAAATGAAACAAAACAAAACAAACCCACACCAAAAAAAGCACTTCTAAACTCCCCAAAAACCTAGCTTACCAAAGCAATCCATAGTCCTTCTCCAAATCCTCAAAACTCTACTCTCAAATACATCCTTTGTTAAATTAATTAACCATAAACAGAGCTATATTACCCTGTGGGACATACAACAGTGAAGTGTGCTTATACATGCCTTGTGCCTATTTGTTTCTCCTTTCAGATGAATTACCACTATAGATCTAGATGTAGGGGCACCAGTGGTCATTACAATTCTACTATTATATGTCGTCATCTTCAGCAGAGAGAGAAAAATGGGTTCTTTGGACTAAATGTATCTTTTTTTTTTTTATTGTAGATGTTGTGGACCCTAATACTTTACCCTAATGCACATAGGGTAAAATAGTCCTTTTCATGGGCCCTTTTTAATAATGAAGGAAAAGTTAGTTTGCAATGGGAACAATTTAATGTTTTCTTTTGGCATAAGACCTGGCTATAAAAAGGTTGTGCTATGTAGGAAGTAGTTAACGTTTCTAATTTTAAAGTTATTGGAGCTCACAAAACTAATTTTTTGCTTGATAATAATGAGCTGTATGTGAAGTAAAAACACTAAATGTGCTAAATTAAAAAGAGCCTCTGTAGAATTATGTAGCCTGTATTGTCATCAAATTACTTCTCAGTTTTTAAAGGGGTCTGAACACTTTCAGGAAGTCACCATCAATAGTATTGACGACTTCTTAGTACAATTTTCACTTTCTTTGAGCAAATGTCCTTCATATCAAGTTACAACAGAGATGGATTTTTTCTTTAAGCATTGCTCAGTAAACTAAAGACATAAACACTTTTTGTTCTACCTGCCGAAGGAGGTGTGCGGTCATCCAGTTTACCGTTGAAGGGTGAAACAACTTGCCTCTGGAAATGACTGGAGACTTTTTTTTTTTTTCTTGTGGTTTGGGATGTGATACCTTTATAGTTAGTTGCTCAGCATGAGTAAACTTAAAGAAACTCAGGTTTCAGCCTTTGGCAGGAAAATAAATTTTACAGGCAATTGGCTGGAACGTCACAAAGATTTTAAGGGAGTGTTGTGTGGAACAGAAATTCAAACCAGTGATAAATTCAAATTGTCCATAGCAAACAATGCCTTTTTCTGTTTTAACTGCAAGCATTACCTGCTCCTGTGCAGTATGCCAACTGATTTCTTTAGGGGAGCAAGGGAGAAGTGGGATTTAGTTATTGGCAGCTTAAATAATTAGCATCTGAGTTTTATGAGTCTAAATGTGTTAGGGAACTATAGATTAATGTACAGAAAAAAACATATCAATAAGTTTATGTAAGCATTTCAATCTCCTAACAACAGATACCTGCAATTTAAATTAGTACTTTATCATAGTGTTACAGATTTTTGTTTTATCTGAGGTGACTCATTTTTGACAGCCTGAAGGGGCTAATTACTTTTATACACCCTTGTAAAAAACTTTTAGCTGAAAGGATACATAAGACTCCTTTACAGTACTTAAACTGTAAGAAAAAAAAACTATCAAAATACTTTTTTTAAAAAGAAAAATATTTTAGTTCTAGATTTAAATTTTAATAGATTTTTTAATACAACTACTACCTTCTCATAAATGACACTAAACTTCAGGGTAGATCAGTGAGTGGGCTAGTCCGATGTGTCAGAACAGCTGTTTTACATGGGCCACAAAACTGTTGACGTATTACCTCAGCTTAAATCTTTTCAGAATGATTGATTTTAATATGAAGTTTACACATTTACACGTGGAGATGACTGTATTTATGTGATGAGCAAGGGAGGAAGTTTGTGCTGCCTAAATTCAAGCTAAAGTCCCTGTCCATTCAATGCAGTCAGAAGGTAATTCAGGGCAGAACCTGGTTTGCTTATCCTTCCACAGCTACCCTGCACTAGGAGGAGTAAGGAAAGAAAAGCCACCAGGTTTACTAGGTGGTTTAATCTTTTGTAACCAATTTATCCAGCTTTTGGCTATTTTCTAGAGGGTATCAGAATTTGTCTGAAGCGATGCTAGAGTCTAGTCGTACATAACCTAACTCTTGAGGAGCACTTGTCTGACTGAAGTACTAGACGAGAAGAAAAAAAACAATTGCACTAAACATGAAGAAAAGTGTCAAATGGTCAGTCGTGACAGAATCATGTTACAAATTGTATTCCTTGCAAGTGTTCAAATTAGTAGTCAGATTTGTCTACATCCTAAATGTTAAATGCCTACTTGAGCAGCAGCTCTGCTGCAAATATATAGGGAGTTTATTGCTTCATCTTGGATTGCTGAACAATCATTGGGCTTTTTGACCATGGTGGAATTTTCATTATGCCAGGTCTGGTGACAGGTTCATCTGTCTCAAAGAGGGGGAAGGAACCTTGCAAGTGAGTTAGGGCTCATAGAAAGGGCTTTAAACTAACTTTGAAGGGGGTAGGGGATAAAACCAGGCCCAGTGGAGTTGAGCCTAAGGGTAGCAATTCAGTGCTGGGGTTGAATCCTACACAATTGGCTTCCTTCTTGAAATGCCTCTGTACAAACGCATGCAGCATGGGGAATAAACAGGAGGAGCTGGAAGTCTGTGTACAGGCAAGGGGCTATGTTCTAGTGGCAATTACAGAAACATGATGGGACAGCTCATGTGACTGGAATGCAGTCATAGATGGCTATGTCCTTTTTAGGAAAGACAAGCCAACAGGGCAAGGTTTACTTTACTTGAAAGAGCAGCTGGAATGCACTAGATTCTGTCCAGGTGAGGATGAGGGGCAAGTTGAGAGTTTATGGTTTAGAATTAAGGGGCAGGCTAGCATGTGTGACACTGTTGTGGGTGTCTATTACAGGCTACCTGATCAGGATGGGGGAGTTGATGAGGCCTTCTACAGGCAGCTGGGAACAGCCTCAAAACCACAGGCCCTAGTTCTCATGGGGGATTCCAACTACCCAGACATCTGTTGGAAGTCCCACACAGCTGCCACTTACACTCCAGGAGGTTCCTTCAGTGCATCGATGATAATTTCTTGATGCAAATGTTGGGTGTGCCGACTAGGAGAGGAGCACTACTGGATCTTGTACTCATGAACAAACAGAGTTTGGTTGAAGCAGTGAAGGTTGAGGGCAGCCTTGGCTGCAGCGACCACAAGATGGTGGAGTTCAGTCAGGCTCTTGTGTGGTAGGAATAGAATACCAAGCAGGATCATAACCCTGGACTTTAGCAGGGCAAACTTTGGCCTTTTCAAGTAATTGCTAGGGGACACCCCATGGGACACTGTACTAGAAGATAGTTAGTCTATATTCAAGGATCACTTTTTCCAGGCTCAGGATCAGAACATCCCAGCGGGTAGGAAATTAAGAAAGGGAGTCAGGAGACCTCTATGATTAAATAGAGAACTGTTGGGCAAGCTTAAGTGGAAGAAAAGAGTCTATAGATAATGGAAGGAAGGGATGGCCACTTGGGATGAATATTAGACTGTCATCAGAGGATGTAGGGTAGCAACTAGGAAAGCTAAAGCCTCATTGGAGGTGGGTGCTGAGGGAGCTGGTGGAAGTCATTGCTAGACCACTCTCCATCATCTTCAGTAAGTTGTGGTGAACAGGAGAGGTGCTTGAGGACTGAAGGAGAGCAAATATCACTTGTCTTCAAAAAGGATAAGAAGGAGGATCCAGGTAACTACAGACCAGTCAGCCTCATCTACATTCCTGGAAAGGTGATGGAACAACTTATCCTGGGTGCTGTCTGCAGACATATAAAGGACAAGAGGGTCATCAGGAGTAGCCAACATGGTTTTACCGAAGGGAAGTCACGTTTGATCAGCCTGATAGCCTTTTATGAAGATATAACCAGGTGGATAGAATGTGGTAGTGCAGTGGATGTGGTTTATCTTGATTTCAGTAAAGGGCAGGTCTCAGGGGGATGGAGCCAGGTTCTTCTCGCTCTTTCCTGTGATGTCCAATGATAGCACAAGGACCAATGAGTACAAACTGGGACATGAGAAACACAAGGAAAAACTTCTTCACTGTGAGGGTGATGGAGCACTGGAACAGGCTGCCCAGATGGGTTGTGAAGTCTCCTTCTCTGGAAACATTCAAAACCCACCCTGACAAGTTCCTATGTAACCTACTCTAGGTGGACCTGTTCTGGAAAGGGGGTTGGACTAGATGGTCTTTCAAGGTCCCTTTCAACTTTTAAGATTCTGTCATCTTCCCTGTGAAGAAGGAAAAATTATTTCAGAAAACTTAAAACTTGATTTCTCTCTGAGGATATGTTCAGAATGACTTAGAGGTATTGACCAAATACTTAATATATCCCAGCAATTTACTGGTCTGCATGCATGAAAGAAGTAGTCCAAAAGAGCACTTCAGTGAGCTTTAGCGGCTCGCATGCTTCAGACATGTAGCTGTTTCCCTGCTTATCTTCTTCAATAAGATATGTCTCAGACTGTCACTAACAACTAAAATTCATTTCTAGCATGCTGAGAGCATGTTTTCATGAATGAGTGTATTGTTGCTGGCAAGATTTTTTAAGAAACTGTGCTGAAAATAACCGAGGAAATTATTATCTTGTTTGTCTTGGTTAGTTCTAGCTCTCTTAACTTTTGAGGGTAGTGACAGGTTTAAGCATAACAACTTTGCCTTGTGTGTCGGGTGGTGTTCAATGGAGATAAAGAAATCAGAGTCTCCATAACAACAGTGAGACCTAGAGGAGAAAATCAAGCTGGCATTGGGAAAAAAGAAAAAAAAAAAGTGACATTTTTCTTATTGAATGTCATTATTAAGTACTTTTTGCATTTGTCCCACACAAGATGGCCAAAGCTGATGTTTAGTACAAAAATAGGCATTTGTATCCTTAGCAAGCTAAATGCATTTTATTCCTCCAGAAAAAATCTTATTTGCAGTTTTTAATTCACCTTTGAGGGAGGGTGTGGTGGTGGTGTTCTTTACTTTTCTTCAGAAAGTTATTTTCTCTAGTCTCTAGATTTTGCACTGTTAGACAAGGAATGCTCTGGTGCTTTTGATTTGTTACTCAATTATCTGCTATGTTTGGTTTTCTGTTTAATACTGACTTGAATCAATATCACTAATTCACTAGTTTTATTATTCTGATTTCTGCTGGGATATTGATACTTCTGTAATGTTTTTCATTACATGAATGGAAATGGTGAGTAGTATAAGCTAAGTGATGGGTTTTTTGAACGTTAATATCTGCTTTCATTGCTGAACATGTTGAGAAGGAAGATACTAAGGAAAACGGTTTTAAGGTGACCAATTGAATTTGACTTAGCTTTGTAAAAATACAGTTGGTGATACCCTGCTGGACACTCCAACCTCATATCATGTCTCACCCACACAGGATAAAGCAAAGTCTGAAGTGTGTAATGCTGTGAGTCTTCTTGCCTAACCTTGGAGGCTCTGGCAAATTTTCCTTTCCTGTATATACTCTGTCCCTGTCCTGCTTCTCAGAAGATAAAAGTTTGGCTTTTTGCTCCCTTTGCAAGGTCTTCATTCAAATCAAGACTACTCTGGATTAAATCCCCTACATTCAATATAGTCACGGTTGTTGGTATTTAAAAATCTTTATTTAAATAATATTTTTAATGTAGTCAGTGTTTTGTATTGGTTAGAGACTTTGGCATCACTCACAGCCACCCCTCTGTCACTGAAGAGCTGAAGGAAGTGCAAGTGTGTGAATGGTGAGGTTTGTCGTTGCTCTGGAAAAAAAATCTGAAGTTTATATTGCCGTCTATTTGAGGAAAAGACAGTAGAAATATATCTAATTAGGCAAAAATTGTCAGTCAATTTTTGCATATCCATTATTATAAAAACTGAGCTGAGAGACATTTCCTTTGGCACAAACATGGAGAGATGAAATCAGCTGAACTATTTGCTGGTGTAACACTGGCGATTATTTTGAAGGTATGGTAGAAATCTGTCTTGCTTGTTAACCCTGAGCTAAGGAGCAGCCTCAGTAGTACGCCACAGTGCCTTGGTAGGTAATAACTTCCTGATAGCAGAATGAAGGTATAATGCACTTATTGCTTGCAGTGAGCAGCATGTTCTAAATGGACACATTCTGGTGGAAATTCTGCTTTTAAAAGCAGAGAGCACAAGTGAAGCTGCTGAGGGTTGTAGGGTGCTCATGCTGTATGCTGCATGTCTGTTCCTTGGTCTCAGGGTTGACAGGGGTACTGCCAATGTGTCTATGTGGGACATGTCTGTGCAGGATAAGGCATGGACCCGGGTATCCTGCCTGGAGGTAGGCACTGCTGTCCAGCGCAACCTCTTGTCTTTTGCTCCATGGCACGTACAGTTGTGTTGTACATTCATGAAGGTGTAAGTTGTGCACAGTATTTCTTGCTAAACTTAGTGACGTGTCAGAGCAACAAAAAAGTCAAATCTATGTCCTACATTCAGCATTCTCAAAGCTGACTTCCTCCAAATTCTTCAGCTGCCAGTTGTAAAAACCTGCTCTTTCAGAAGATCACAGGGCTCTTGCCATTCATTTTTTTCTAGTCAAGCAGGGATTTCCTTTGAAATTCTTCCTAGTTACTTTGAGCAGAACAGTGCTTGTTAATTGCATCCCTGCCAGACAGACATTTGCGTTTCTTCTTTCCACTTTTCCTCTAGGAGAGTTTTATTTCATAAATGCAAAGATCAACAGGTGTAAGAAAAGGAAAGCATGAAAGAGGTAATTCTTGTGGAAGATTAAGCAGTTACTTATGCAATTTAAATTAGACTTGTAATAAACTTGTTCAGGGAAATGAATTAGGATGGCTGGCTTTTATGGGAAAGGGATTGATTTTCATAGTGTTTTTTATTATTCATTTCACTCGTAGTTTTTGTCTACCTCTTTTTTTTTTTTTTAAATCCACATAGAATTAGTTTCTAATTAATTCAAACTCTACATAGATTGATTATTGACTTTTAATCTTTGGTCTCGCCTCCCCTTCTATTTGAGGCTTCCTAGTTGGTTTTATTTTTTTTTTATATAATTAAATGCAACAGTATAAGCAATAAAAATATTACCTCATTGCTGTTCTGCATTGTCAAAATCTTGGGCTTTTGTCTACTCATTGCTGAAAAGTGCTGCCCTCCAATCCGTTGCAGTACTTCCTAAATGGTTACGCTGTTACTCTTAGTAGCAGAGTGCTGTTCATAGGTGTAGGATATTATTACTGCCTTGGTGCTAGGTGGAACACTAAATTACTTTGAGGAAGCAGCTTTATTGTTCACTGAAGTGTATCAATCACCTTCAAAAGGCAAAGAAATTGCCTTAGCACTGCGATGAGAGCCAGCTGCCCAGTCAAGTTTCTAGATAATATTATCACATAACACTGCTGCTGGGGTCAGCCAGTACTGACCATGAGTAGTGCAAACCCCTTGGCTCTGTCGCAGGCACTGCACTTTGCCCTGTGGTGATATGGTGGTGGCCACAGTGCTATTCTGAGAGCCATATGTCAGGTGAAGCTGTTGGTTTTTCTGCTGGATGCATTGGTTTGTGATTCCTGCTGCCCACTGGATGGGAGTGCCAATTGACCTCTTTACATTCACTCTCTTATGTCCTCAAGCTTTTCACTCGAGAAAATAGGATTGCTTTAATCTAGATGAAATTGACATTGTTTGTCATCATTTCAGACTCAAGAGTGTTCTAATGTGACTGAATCTGGAGTATTAGTGCAGTTTTGTCCAAGGCATCTCCAAAAGGTCACATGTCTTTGGACAATTTCTAAACTATTTGTCCTGTATATGTCAGGATTTGGGCCATGGGCAGTCAATTGACTTTCCAGTCAACCAAGGGTGAGCAGGAGTTTGCAGGAAGGAGAGGACAATCAGTTATCTTTCTGGATAGTAATGCCCAGTGTTTATAATGTCCTTTTTCTTTGTGTTATACAACAACTTCAACACCTGAAGAAATGACTAGGTAATGTCTATTTAACTTTTATATTGCATGTTATAGTTGGTGTGCACTAGTTTGTGGTCTGGTTTATTCATCAGTTTAAGCTAAAAAAGGAAAAAAACAAACAAACAAAAAAATCAAAGCAGAAACCCCCCAAACCAGTAGCAATTACAGAAACAAACAAACAAACAACAAAAAAAAAAAAACAAACAAAAAAAACCAAAACCAACCAACCAAAAAAAAGCAGTTTAAAGGAATCTGCTACTTGGTGGCACCCTTTCTGCTACCACCAATCATGCCACAGTATGAAACTGGGAGCTACTGTGATCGCTGAGTTCAGTTTTCTGCATGATGGCCTTTATTTTATATCTGGTAACCTTGTAAGCATTGCAAATTAGAGTTGAAGTTAGGCCCATCTACTCAATGGATTAAGAGTAGAGCATAATTGTGTGACAATCCCATCAGTTAGGTCATCTAGAAAGATGGAATTATCCATGTAATGGCATGTATCACTTGTTTATCTGGTTTTTTTTTCTCCTATAAGTGCCTTTAAGTGCTGCATTTTAAGACATTAAAAAACCAGTTTTTTCCAAACACATTAAAATACGTAGAGCAGCTTTGGTAAAGCAGAAAACTGCAGGCATAACATGAAGAAGTTAAGGGTTAAAATTTTTTCTTTGAAGACTTAACACATCCCTTCAAAGTTATCCTGCTCACCCTGTGAGTACAGCACCCCTAATGACATCAATTGGAGTTTAATACAAGCAGATAGTGTAGAATAGACTTCAAGGGGACCTGTGTGATGATCAGAGAAGAGAATTTAACTCTTATTACTTAGCAACTGAGAAATAAAAATTACATATTAGAAACTCCACTTGTATTCACAGCTGGCAAGAGCAATGTTACAGGTACTCTCTGGCCTGATTCTGCTACAATATTGAGCTCCAACTATCCAATTACAAATGGGAACTTATAATATCAAAAAAAGACACAGGAAATGGCAGTAGTATGGAGGCTGCTGAGGCTCTAGTGTGAAACAGATGTTATCCTATAGGAAGAAAATCTAATTACCTCTCCCAGACAGGAGGAAGCCCCGAAGTCTGCATGTCTGCCCTTTTATATCTGATGCTTTAAAAGACAGTGGGGGCAATATTACCTCAATATTTTTAGTGGTCATTTTATCTCAGCAGACCTTGTACTAGATCAGATATCATTAATCTGAGTTACTCAAAGTTTGCAAGAGAGCCAACATAAAACCAGCTTAAAAGTATAAAGCCAGTAGAAATGCCAGCAGTGCATACCATGTCTGGTTGGGTAGAACTATGTTAGTTCTGACTGGTAAAGGTCAGACTGGTACCTCAGCAGCACACAGAACTGCTGCCCATTACTTGGGAACCATCCATATGCATCTTTTATATGAAATCAATGCAAAACTGTAAGTAACTGTTTGCAAGTCTTATGAAAGGGTAGAGAGACCTAGACTCAAAAGGTGATTGGGACAGAGTGTATTCAACTACCGACAATGTAGCTTGCAGATGTTGTTTAGTTAACTTTGGAAATACATCAATTAATGTTTTTAAAGTGTTTGGCCTGTGTATTGTTCACATATTCAGAGTACAGCACTAGTATTTTCCCAGCACGTGAATAATAGAAAATCATAGTGTGTGTGGTGTGTGTGATGTGTCTCAAGAAGCTACAGCTGGACTAATTAGTGTTGATGAGAGTTTACCTCATCCTTTACTAACTGTAGTCTTGTGGCTCTCATATTAGGTTGACATTAGAAGGCAGGAAAACAAGTCTTTTGGGGATGTGATCATGGTGGGAAACTCCAAGTGTTTTCATTCCCTGTGTTCAGTGAGACTGTGACTCCCTGTGCTGGTGACCTCCCTCTGGCTGTCACTGCGCTAAAGGAAAATGGAGCTGTATACATTTTCTTTGCACAGCTTCAGCATTTTTTTAAAATGGACAATAATACAAGTTTCCTTTCGAAATCAGAGGGAAAACAAACATTGTCTCAGCTGTTGCTGGAGGTTGTAGTCAAAACATTATTTCTTTATCATTTACTGGAAACAAAGCTGGCAAAATATTGATATGCAAGTTTCTTAGTATCTTTCTTTGTCATTATTCATAGTCATTCCCTCCCATAATGCTAAATTTCCCCAAGTGCCATCTGCCACTATCCTCTGTGATTAAAAAAACAAAAAGAAAAAAAGAATTAGAAATCACTCACAAGATTATATACAGCATCTGTGGGCGTAGTAGCTGTTGCCATCCTTGCTATTAATTTGGGTGGCAAAATCAAAAAAGTGGAGGTAAAGAATAACTTTCCTCCCATCAGCAGTGGATAGCTAGATAAATTAATGTAAGTTACAGCTGTATATAAAATATATGTCAATGTACGTTGGTATTTAAGACCTGCTTTATCCTTACAGCTTTTTGTATTTCATCAGTATAGAGTAAAATTCAACAGGCTTTCAGTAAGACTGTAAATCAAGGGTAGATTGAGTTAATGCGGGAAAAAAATCAGGATAATATAGCTCTTATTAGAATTTTTTAAAAGTGTGCCAAATGCAAGTAATTCTTTCAAAATAAAATTAGTTTTGAAAATACAAAGATGATTATTATGATTCTTCTGCTCCTTTATCACTCCTATATTTGAATTGCTACATGAATTAACATTTCCTTCATGGTGGGGAGAAAAGATCTGAGATTAAAAATTCTTGATCAGAGTAACACCTTTACAAAGAGTGTATGATCCTTTAATGCAGAAATCCTTTGTGTGCGTGAGAGGAACTGTCATGGAAAGATAGCAGTTGTAGTACCATCTCTGACAATTTGTGAATGTTAAGCTTAATTTACTATTAGACTACGTTATAATGATTAAGTAATCAGTCCTGTAAAGCAGAGGCTACTTAACTTTGAATAGTGTAAATATATTCTATATTTTTATAAGGTAAGTAGATACATAAGTATCTACTTCATTTAAAAAAAAAACCAAAAAAAACGAACACCGTTTATAAATATTTTCATAAATTACTTGTAGTGGTTGATCTCTTATACAATAAAGCTTGATAAAAAAACATTATCAAATAACTTCAAAAATATTTTTTCATCTGAACTGCTATTAGCATAAGAGTGTTGCTTCATCTCTTTGGTCTTTGATTAAAGTCTGCTGTGAATAAAAATGGCTGGGCAGGCATAAAGGTAGCCAAATCCATCATTTTTGGAGGTGGTTAGAACCAGATGTGCAACTGCTCTTACTGTCATAAAGCCAGTGATATAGATTTCAGAATTAGTAGACATAAGAATCAAAGTGATAAATCTCTCATTCATGCCTTTATTTACCTAACAGATTTAATCAAAATTCTGAGCCACTCTTGTGGCTAAAGGGTAGCGTCATAACAAAGGTTATTATTTTCCTCTTAAATAATCTCTGATTACCAGAAGGGGTTCTTTATATTGCACAAAAACTGTTACTTCTACCCTTACAGTGGACATCTTTCTCATCAAATGAAAGGTACAGAAAGTAGGATCATTCAAAAAACCTGAATCTGGGGCAAATCATAAGTTTATGTTTAAGTACCTGAAAGTGCCATAACAGTAGATATGGGTTAACTCTAGCAATTCGTGGAGTAGCTTTCTTCTGCAGGCTTAAAATGTGAAAGTTAAATCAGGTGAGTCTCAGCAAAGTTGGAATTATACGGTTCATTGCCTCTTTCAATTTTTGTTGCTTAGTAATAGAGTAACTGGTGTATGCAGTTTTAAATCTTCATTATAGTCACTAGTGTGTACCTGTCGAATTGAAATGTATTTAAGAAAAAAAAATCAGTTCATTCTGCTTAACTTGACTTTTGGTCAGAAAAATATTGTATTGGATAGAAAAATAAACCAAGTGTAGGGTTGCTCAAATCAGTGATTTGCAGAGTATGCTGAGACATCACTGTAGGTACAGCAGCCTCTCGTAGTGAATCTAAACCAAACTCTCAGGCAGTCATCTAAACCAAACTCTCAGGCAGTCTACTGTTGGTTGAGGACATTTAAGAGGACATTGAGTCCATATGAGCCTCCACAACCAAAGTAATTTCTGCTTCAGCACGTCAGAGGTGACATAGGATGGTATTTCAGGCTCAAAGAATGTGAATCTCAGCTCCATCCAAGAAAGGCTGGCTCAATGAGTCACTGGTGAATATTCCCAGAGAGGAGCTTTCATGAGAAGTGATGGTCCACAGAGGTATTGAGGAATCCAGATAATTGTATTGTGTGAGGAGGACAATAATTAGGCCAGGTCAGGAATATAACTTGTGTTTGCTGCCTGGAGCCTTTACTGATGTTGAGATGTGATGAAAAGTGCTGTTACTGTTTACTGTGTTGGGTTTTCTTTTTGGAGGGGAGTGGGTTTTCTGTCTTGTACTTTCGAGACATCATTAGCTTTGTCATTCCCATCTATTATCAGCTCAAGCTTCTGAATTGGGCACTCTGAGTTAGGGATTATATGGTTTTTGACTCATGTTACTATCTGAGATAAGAAGGATATGTCTCAGACCTCTTTTCCTTTTGTAACTAAAATGCCGACTGTTGCTGAACAAAGAGTCTCTTTGACTGTAGGAAGTGGAGAATCAGAAACGAAAGCTTCCTTAAAAGTCAAACTATGCTGTGATTTTTAAAACAAAATAAAAACTGTAGTATTCATCTTTGCATGAGAAACTTGCAGAGACATGGCATCTCTTGGGTAGTAGAAATGTTTATATAATGTATTTGGGACACGTGAGCTTGCTCCAACCCTTGCTCTGAGTTGAAAGAAGTAGTTTGGTGTATCAGGTAACCTTTTGATTAAATTTCATTTATTCAGAAAAAATAAAAAGGCATATAAAATCCAGACTTTTTTTAGCATAGTAGAAATCAACAACAGGAAGTTCTTCCTTTAGTAACCATTTTCAAGTAGTGAGCACATTAACACAAGTCTTTATCAGATAATGTGATCAAGACTACTCTCCTGTGAGAGTTTTCTGTTTTGCTTTTCTTTTGGTGTTAGTGGAGACGGTTTAGACAAGAATTTGAATTTATTTTTAGGGATAAGTTGGTTTGTCTGTCTTCTGTGTGGTTTTTCTCTATCCTTTATGAGCACAGGCACACTGTTCTGTTACATACCACCAGCTGATAGCTTAGCAGCACACATGCCTTGTGCCTGGTGTATCAGGCTCCAAGACAATACTGTCTTTGATAGTTCTTTAGTTGCTAACTCCTACAGTTCCAGTAAGAGTCTTGGGTAATCATAGAATGGTAGGGGTTGGAAGGGACCTCTAAAGATCATCTAGTCCAACCCCCTTACTCAAGCAGGTCCACCGAGATCAGGTCACATAGGAATGTGTCTAGGCAGGTTTTGAAAACCTCCAGAGAAGGAGACTCCACAGCCACCCTGGGCAGCCTGTGCCAGGTCTCTCTCACTCTCACAGGAAAGAAGTGTGAAACTTTTAAGTGGAACTTTTTGTGTTCCAGCTTTTGTCTATTAGTCTTAATCCTACTACTGGACACTACACAAAAAAATGTTGTCCCATCCTCTTGACATCTACCTTTCAAATACTCAGAAGTTATTAATGAGATTCCCCCCTCAGTCTCCTCCTCTGCAGGCTGAACAGCCCCAGATCCCACAGCCTTTCTTCATAAGAAAGATGCTCCAGTCCCCTGATCATCTTGGTGGCCCTGTGCTGGACTCTCTCCAGAAGTTCCCTGTTCCTCTTGAGCTGGGGAGCCCAGAACTGGACACAGGACTTCAAATGAGGCCTCACCAGGGCAGAGTAGAGGGGAAGCAGAACCTCCCTCGACCTGCTGGCCACACTCTTCTTGATACATCCCAGGATGCCATTGACCTCCCTGGCCACAAGGAAACACTGCTGGCTCATGTTTAGTTTATTATTAACCAGGAGTCTTACATGGGTTCTCTTACATAAATTCTAAAGTAGGTGCATACACTAATAACCTAGGGAATCATGCTGATAGAAGGTAGTACCAGTACTGTGGTGTTTGTGAACATGTTCTTATCTTTGAATATGCAAGCTGTTGATCTGCAGTGCCCTTCACTGGGAAATGTTTGGATTCCTCCATTCATTCTCATATCTTGAGTTTATCTGCTCTATTTTCAAGTTAAGCCACGTGAACAGCAGTCCCAGAGAGCCACAGAAGTATGAATGGCTTCGTACTCATCACTTGTGCAAAAAAAAAAACCAACCCTGACAGACTGGGAAAACAGCTCTTTGCTTTTCACCTGGAAGCAACATTTATTTTGACAAAAAAGGAGAGGAGCAAAATGAAAAGTTCTCACTATTAGCAGAAAAATTTCAACATAAGGTAAAAGGCTGGTAATATTGTACAGTTTAAAGCATTAGAAAAATGTCATGTTGCCTCTTTAAAGAGCGGAAAATAGAAATAGCACAGAAGTGCTATAGAAATGTTGCAGTTAATTTTAAAAGAAGAAAAGAACAGTGAGGGTACTCCTCCACAACAGGAAATTTTTACTTTGAGGTTCATGGGCAGCAACCCCTTATTGGCCAAATTTGTGGCCAGAACAGGGAGAAAAAAGTGGGAGCATAAGGCAAAGTGAAAGGGCCTATACATTTTGGAGCGAAGTTTTCCTCCTCAGTCTCTGTCATCAAGTGTTAGGCCAGCTGAAGTCTATTGAAAAGTTCCTGTCTCCTGCAGTGCTGGGCTCTGTAAGTTGTTGTCTGAGTACAGGCTATTTAGGGGTTTTTCTTAGTTTGTCGTTTAAATCATATATAAAAATAGAAAAATGTAACAGTCAAATACCTTTTATTGTTTGAAGGGCTGCACATCCTTGCAGGACTGGATGAATTATACCAAGGCATCAACACAGAATTTTTTATGTCTGACAGCCTTATTCATACTTCATTAAGGATACACAAATTATCCTTACTGTCTCTCAGAACTTGTACAGTCTCTGAGGTACTGTTTTGTATAAATTGACTCACTTCACTATTTATTGTTTCTATAGGAAAATGTTATGGTTTTGTACAGCTACTCAGCAGCAAACACTTCTTGGTACAAACTAGGTTTTCAACACATGAACTGGGATGCAAAGATTCATGTTTTTCCTAATGTTGTGCTAGGCATCCTGAAAAGATAAAGCCTGTTTGTATAACTGAATAATGTGGCTTTGGTACAGCAGGCAGATGTAGCATGGCCTGGAATCACTCTGTTTCCTGATTATTTACTTCCACGTTGAAGGGGCAATTAATTATTTAGGGGGACAGAAAACAATCCCATAACCTTATGGTTAGAGGACTTGCTTCTGACAGTCTGCTTCAAGAGACAAAAAAAAAAATCACTGTAACAGAGTGGAAGACCAGGGTGTCCTGGTGCTTGTGCCCTCTTCTGCAAAGGGAGGAGGTGAGCACAACTCATACGAGGGAGACAGTTTTCCTTAATCCTGATGACTCTATACTGAATGCAGCTTTTGGTCACTGTCTATTCAGTAGAAGTGGGATCTTCACCCCTTCATGTATCCATATCTCATTTTCCTTGAAGGAGTGGGGTGAGTGATATGACTCAAAACAGAAACTTTTTTTTTTTTTTTTGTCAGGAAAAAAACCATAAAACTTTAAATTTTAGTTCTATCTAAACTGTGTGCTCATTTGTAAAAATCAGGCTCCACACTGGCAAACTGACTACTGACATAGCCCCATTCAGATTATTTTAATTCAGTGTTTATTTTTTTCCAAAGCCTTCTTGCTAACTTTTAGTCAATTAAGAAAGTGACTTTATTCTTCATATAATCTTGTTATAGGGGTAATCACTTTTTTAAACAACCTTGTAAATGCATTTTTATAGCAAAACTTCTAGGACAATAGACTTGAATAGTTTAGCGTTCCTGACTCATAGTCCAACCTCTTGAAGATCATCCTTCATCTCTAGATGTTTTATTTATGCTCACCAGCAAAGCTGAATGATAGTGTTATGTTTCTTCTGTGTATTTCCAACCTTGTAAGACTAAGATACGAACTAAAAACCTCCATATACTCCTTGTGCTACATGGATGAGATGTCATCTGTTATACCTATCTGTGCTACGGGTTCATTTCCACTGTATGAAGAGTTGATGAAAACTAGACTTTCTGTCTTTAGAGTTTCTTTTAGTTTGAGAAAAACATTGATTTTATATAATTTCTGCTGTCAGAAACCAGGAGGTAGAGGTGAGACCTCCAATAAGGGAACAGGTGTGGAAGTGTGCTCTAAACATTTTCTGCATTTGCTTACCATTACTGGGACAGCACAAGGACTCATTTCCACAAAGCAGGTACTGTGCTATTCTCCTCTGCCCATACTGAGGAGAGGCTAGAAGAAGGGATGGCATTTAACTTTTTCTTGTCACTCATGGCATGTGTTATCTGAAGTGAGGCTCGCAGAAGATCAGATGTGTATACACACAGCCTGATGTGTTTCTGCAAGAACTTGTTCAGCGTTTGTCCTGCAATAGTAAATCTGAATGTGTTTACTACTAGATGTAATCACTTTATTCAGAATAAAATGAGCTCTTGAAAATGTTTACCTTTGCTCTGTTACATGCCCTATGTAAGGCAGAAGATGAATTTTTATCTCCTGATTATAGACACCTATGAGTGATGTTTATGGTGGAAGTGCATATAGGTTATCAGCAGCTCCTGCAATACATAAAAAAACTAAAGAAAAAAACAAGAGTTTATGGAGCTGTCTTCTGGCTGCTACTTCTTTTACTATATTAGTTTTTTCTACTTTTAGGCCTTTACATGGTTTTGCAAAAATTAAGGCTATTTACCAAAAACAGTCGTAACATTTTTGAGAGTAAAACTTGACAATGGACAATGAGGGTTCCTTGCAGCATATGCCATAGGACAGGATGTGGGGGGAAACAAGGTATTTATTGAAGGAGTTTCACCTTCTCTAATTGCTAAGCTCTTTCAGCTTGGCAGCAGGCCCAAGATTAAAAATTCTATAGGTCCTTGATAGCGTTCTGCTGCTGATGTTTAGGAGAAGCAGTCAGGCCAGCACAGCAGTATTTAGTATTGGCTGGTTTGAGCAGAAATGAAAGAGAATGAGTGTGAGAGTAGTCTTTGTGCTATATATACATGCTGGTATATACTGAAGAATAGACTGCTTATAACATTTAAAGCACAGAACTGGTAATGTTTTTTTGTTGCACTGTTTTCTATCTCATCATCTCATCTCATCTCATCTCATCTCAGAAAACTGGAAAGAATATGGAAAACCTGTTCCAACATTGTTTAGAGTATTTGATTGTGAAGGTGAATAATAATATTTAAGTAAAAAAGACTCTATAGTGACCACTCAGAAGCAGAATATGTAACTTGATAATATACGGCCTGCTTTTTTACTCATAAGCGGTGCTCAAAGCAAAATATATGATACATATCTGAGGTAAAATAGCTGTGTTGAGAGAGGCACAAATCTAATTGTTTATGATTTTATATAAAAATATTGTTGCCACATCCTTAGATTTCATATCTGATAGAAGCAATTTATCATGACATCATTGCAACTTAGGATACTTTTTTTACTTCACAGATGTAGTAAAACTTTTGCTCCCTTTCTCCTTTTTTTCACTGCTTATTTATTAAATTATAGTCTCTGCACAATAGGGAGCTGTGTCTTAAGTTTATATAGCTTTTAGTTTCAGTTGTACCTACAGGATGCTAAGAACAGGAATCACTATGACTTCAAGTGCTTTAGCGTCTGATTAATATGTGCTGGTGGTGCAGGTGGGATCCTGGTGACTCTAGAAGTGAGAACTCCAAGGGCAGCTGTTGCTCAGCCCTGTTGCAGTATGGGACTGATCCCTTGAACCATGAAATGTTCAAATATAATATGTTCTCTTTGATAGAGTAACTCCTTCTCCACTTAAGGATGCACCTAGTAAAAATTTGAGTGTGTTGAAGTTGGTTGTGGGTATCTAGAAGGCCCATAGGTTTCTAGCTGCTCGGTTTGCTGTCAGTTCCAGCAAGAATTGTACAGACAATGACCAACTGTGACTTAAAACAAAAACAGTTAAATGTTCAGCAAATCAAAATTACTTAAACACTACCTTTAGATTTAGGCAATTTAAATATTTGATACATTCAAAAATAATAAAATGAAATCTCAAAACAAGGAGATTCTTGGTGCTGAAATGTTCATATTTCAATGTCAGGAAGCGTTTTGAAGTCTTTTCCACTTTTTTTTCCCAGAAAAAAAAAAAGTTACATCAGCCATTGAGCAGAAGTGAAGCAAGTTACTTGAAGTTTTAGTGTGAATGAATCTGTAATTTTTACTTCCAAATAAATGGTTGCCAAAGCTATTCACATTGCTCTAAAAACAGCCTGATATCAGAGTGGTGTCTTTTTTGTATCTCAAGGGACTGAGATTGAAAAAGAATTCCTACCATGCTCTCCATCAGCTGGTACTGCTGGCAAAGCCCCGGCTGCAAACCCAGCTGCTCCTGGAGTCAGGTGTCATCCAGAATGTAGGCTGGTTTCAGTTTGACCAAGGATGGAGTGTGAAATGTCTTGCCAGAAATGCTTTCGTCCGGGAGGTGGAGATTATAAGAAGCATCTCCATATTTATAGTCATTTCTGAGTTCTATCATTATACACAAGTGCACACACTGTTTCCCAGGAGTTTAGAGATCCCTAATTTTGTATGAGAGAGAGTTTTAAAATCTTGTGTCCTCTGATTTGAATAATGCTAGCATTAAAGTAACATAGCTCTGTTTGAAAAAAGGCCAGGAGGAAAGAGACTATTTTTCCTTTTCTTCTTCCCACCCCCCCAACGCATCTCCTGAGGCAGAACACAGAAGAGGCTCACTTGCAGCAGCAGCTGAGAGTGATTTGAGTAGAAAAAGCGGCTTGGCTGGTAAAAAAACTTTTAGCAGTTGTGAGTGAAGCCCCCAGATCCTGCAACTTCAGGTCTCTGTGGTCTGAGATATTGTGGCATCAGGCTCCCTTTGAACCACAAAATTTTCATAATGCAGGAATCTCTATCATAATCTCTGTATTATAAAGAGAAACAGACTTAGTAAATTAAAAAATAAATACCAATAAAAAAAACCCCAAACTCTACATCTACCAATAAGTTTTGAAAAATAACATGACAAAGTAACTATTTTACTGCTTCAAAAACACATTTCAGACTTCTGTTACACAAACTGTAACACATTTAGTTATCAGTTCCAAGTGATTTTAAAGTAATTATTGATTATGTTAGTAGTTTAATAAGTAATTGAAAATATCAAATTTTACATAAATTACTGTCTCTATGGGAAAATGTTTTTCTTCTTGTTTTTTAAAGCTGAAGGAATTGCCTCTTCAGGTTTTCTTATTTTGTGTAATTTAAAGCAGCATAGGGAGCTTTAATACTAATTTGTTTTTAATGTTAAGTATGTTTGTGAATTTAGGACTAAATATAAATTGAAAATGCAATAGTATGAATTGTCATGTAAAAGATTTTGTAATCTATTATAAATGTAAGCATAACTGTGAAATGCAAGAACTATTTTAGGATGATTTGGGTTTGTTTTTTGGTTTTTTTTTTTTTGAGAGGAATAGAGCTGCTATAGATTCAAGATACTTTAGCAAGTACCCTTTCAGTCCCTTGAGTGACTCCAGTCCAGGAAGAGACCCATTGCTTGCTTTTCAAAGCAAACTCACCTACATAGAAATTTGTGGCACTCCTATCATTGACTTCACTGTATTTCTCAAGACTGATTTTTTTTTTTTACTTTATTTTTCAGGCTCTTAGCATTTATGTTATATCAGCATGTATTGGAAGAGCATTAAGTGCACTTTATAGTCTCCTTCCAAGAGTTACCCTTAGATGACTGTCCAGGGAGCTAGGAGCTCTGGGAGCTTGTCCCAGTTAGCCAGATCACTGTCCACTGGACAGGATGGAGAAGTGCATTCCCCATCACTACCAGCAGTCAGCCTGGGCTGGGGAGAAGTACATCAGTTCCTGGGATTTTTCTAACATTTACTTTGACTATCATATTATATTTCAGCTTATGGTAAAGCCAGTTAAGATATTTTACAGCTTGTAATGTGGATTGCTTTCAGTATGTGCAGGCTCTGAGCTTGTCCTGGGTTTGGCCAGGTTAGAGTTAACTCTCCCCAGCTGCTGCTGGGGGATGTGGCCAGGCTATTCAATCCCATGTGACATCATGCTCGGGATATAAGGGCAGCAGCTGGGTCGGGGCAGTGCTGCAGCCAATGTAGCAACTGCAGTTTTGCTGTCAGGCTGAGCGTGGTGAGCAGTTACATTGGGCACTGCTCCTTTTTCTTTGTCCTTTGGCCATCACTGTAACTGCCTACTCATTGTGGGGTTCTATTAAACTGTCCTTATCTCAACCCAGAAAGTTCTAGAACTCTCTCTTGGTTCTCCTCCCCATCCTGCTGAGTTGAGGAGGAGTGAGTAACTGGGTGGTTTGGTTATTGTTCAGTTAGGGCTAAACCACCACAGAGCTCAAAAGCAGGACGAGCTCCATTGCTTTTCACAGTTTTAATCATGCAGGATGCCTGAACGATGGCTCCATGGAGAAATTGTCTCTGTTTGGCAATGTAAAGGACATAAAGCAAAAATGGGATGCATTTCAAAGAGGCCTTCTGCCTAATGTTTAGTTGAAACCCATAGACTGACTTAATCAAAGAAGGAAAAGTGAATTGAATTGCTTCAGTGTACTTGGAATAAGTAATTATCTATTGGTTTTCTGACAAGATCACACTTGATGGCCAAAACCTTTTAAAAAGAGCAGAAAAGAGAAACTGGCGTGATTAATTAAACCTCAGAAATGCCTTCCTCATCACTGTTACTGTCAGGGAATCAGGAGTCAAGGTGGGCTAAAAAAGCAGGTCAGCCTTCCATACTGCTCTTCAAAGGAGCCGGGACTTCATTTGAGGGAGAGACTGTGAACACCCTTACCCCATTCCTTGTCTAAAGGAGCATTAAATCTAGTGAGGGATAAGCTTAAGAAACAGACCCACAAAGCTCTTTTTTTCCCATTATTATTATTCTGATTATCAGTCATATTCTATATTGAATAAAACTAATAAATTATGCTGAAATCTGAAATAACATGAGCAGCTCAATCAAGGTTGTAGAGTTGCACAAGCCATGAGATAGTGGAGCGTGGCTCAAATCCAGATGCTGCAGCTGGAGGCTGCTCTTACTCCCTGGGCAGGGGCTGTTTTGGGAAATGTTACATGGTGCTCTCTCCTCTCCTTTCTTCTGCACAGCTCACAGGGCAATTTTTTCAGACTGTTGTTTCACCCCTTATAAAAAGGGAAAAACTTTTAAATCTAACAGTTTTGCAAGATAATTTCTCCTATTTTTCATTCACTACGCCTTTGCAATATGAACTTTAAACTTGAAGTTTAAAACTCGTACATTTTTAAAAGTGTAACTTATTATAATGTAAGTAAACATCAAGGTTGCATTCAAAAATACAAGGCCAACTTGTAATAGTTACTTTTAATAAAATAATTATTTCCTAAAGCTAGTATCTTATTTTAAAATTTGTTGCCATAGTGCAAAATACTATTTCATACTTTAATTTTTTAAAATGTGTGACATCTCTGTAACACTTGAGCTGAGGTCCACTGATGACTTCCTTCTTCCTCTGCTTGTTTCTCAGCACCTGCTCTCCAGTGACTGCACCATCACTTTTCTAGTCCACGTGGACCCTGCTCCCTAATGTGCACAAGTGAGGCAGAGGAAGTTTGCTTCTCCACTAGAAAACTGTTCACTGTGGTGATTAGGGATAATGAAATTAGTGAATCCATTAAATGTTACTGCTCAGATACTGTTTCTTGTGATGTTCTCTTTCAGTCTCATTAGGTATGTGTCTTGCAACTGGATCTGCCATGGTGTGTATGCCTGTGTAGGTATTTTGTGTGCCTGTACGTGTTGCCTGCAAAACTTACTTCACTGATTTTAGCTTTAAGTATGATGAAAGAGAGAACATAGCAAATCTTGTAACTTTAGATAGATACTTGGTCTGTTTATTTTCTGTAAATGTGCTGCATTTGTGAAGGAAAAAAACATTTTCTTCTGCTCAAACTAAAAATCAGTAAAGCCATAAAGCCTAGTTTATAGATATTGTACCTTGAGTTTCTTCAAAATTTTAAATGCATGGAAAACAAGCTCTTTTCTGTTCAGTCTGGCTGAAATGCATTGAAAAAATTGTATTTCCTGACCTTCCTTTCTGTTCCATTACCAGTGCAGACACACTCTTTGCAGTATGGTAAGTACTAGTGTTAGATTAGTAGTTAGATTAGTTAGATTAGATTAGATTAGTGTTAGATTATCACTTAAAGATCAAGTTCAATAGTCACTTTCTTCTCTGTAAATGTATACATTTTGATTAATACATTCAACTAGGCAGCAGTGCCTTTGACTTTTATTTATAAAATAATTTTTATATTTGTATAAAATCATTTTCATTTATAAAATAATCTCTTAAATTCACCTTTCTTGGAGCATCTGAACCAATCAGACCTGCTATTTCCTTGTAATCCAGAAGAAAACGTGACAAAGAAGTAATACCTGGATGGTACTGTTGGAAGTTCACACAATAGTCATATATACTAGCGTGCCATCAAATCACTGACTGTCACGCTAGGGAAGAACAAGTGGCTTTCTTTTTCTGACTTTTCTAAACCATCATCAAGTTGCTCTCATTTGCAATGTTGTCTGGTTTTACTCTGGAGTAAAGGCTGCTGCAGGCTATGGCTTCCAGGAGACATGAACCACTTCCCCACCCACAGAAGCACCTGCTTCCTTTTCCCAAACAGTTCATACCCTTCCAAGGAGGACACATGAGTCTTTATGCTGAGCCATCACTTCTCTGCTCTATACATAGTATGGATGAGGGAGGAGCACTCCTTCCTTTGGCCTCTTACTGGAAGGCTCAGTGTGGCTACCTCTTCTCCAGGTTTGGAGCTGCTGCAGAGATAAGTGGCATGGGGATGTAGGGCTAAAAATAGAATGAGAGATAGTATTTAATAATTTGCATTTAATCTGGTATTACACACATGCAAAATGGTAAAACTGCCAAATTTCTTTTATATTGTCTTATTGCACCAATTTTGTATAGAAACCCTGGAGTCGGTTAAACGTCAGTCAGCCCACATTATCATACGGTCTCTTCTACGCATAAAACATGTAAATCTATTGCAACAACTGGATATATAAAGTGCAGAGGTCAAAACAATCAGTAGTCATGCAGGCAGCCAGGGGGCTGAGGCAACAACTCCCGCTACCTCCTGCTCCCAGAGCAGCTGCTCCTTGCCCCTTGACAAGAGTTGCGTTTTCTGTAGTTCACATCTCGTGCCTGGTTGATTGCCCCTTTCAGACAGAGGCAAAAAGACACCTTTGGAGCAGTCACATTTTTTCAGTGGCTGGTGTGCTCCAAGGTGTATGGTGGAGGTTTTGACATGGAATCATAAAGGGACCTTTAGAGATCCTCTAGTCCAACCCCGTGCAGAAGCAGGTCCACCTAGATCAGGTCACACAGGAACACATCCAGGTGAGTCTTGAAGACCTCCAAGGAAGGAGACCCCACACCCTCCTTGGGCAGCCTGTGCCAAGGTTTCCTTACCCTCACAATGAAATAGGATTTTTTTATGTTTAAATGGAACTTTTTGTGTTCCAGCTTCATCCCATTACCCCTTGTCCTGTTGCTAGATACAATTAAAAAAGGGGATGCCCCAACCTTCTGACACCCACTGTTTAGATATTTGTAGATATTAATAAGATCTCCCTCCACCAGCAGGCTTATCTGCACTCACGTCATTTCACAAATGCCAACCCAAGCTCAAAAGTTTTATCTGGTCTTACACATGCTTGACCCCGTGTGTCTCTGGCAGGACAGCATGTGAGAAGTGTGTTGTTTTATGTGCTATTTCAGATGCAGATGTTTCAGTGGTGCTATGTAAACATAACTACTTTTGGGGAAAAAAAGGTATAAAAACCTTTAAAGGTTTAAAGGTATAAAGGTATAAAGGTAGTTAACATTGCTCTAAAATGTGAATATATTCTTGTTTTTCTAATGTTTGAGCTGAAAATGTGATACTAAATTATCTTAGTTATTTTTGTACTTAAAGTGTGTGTAAAAATTAAAAGTCACTGCTCTTTAGAAGCAAATATCAGTCCACTTTATCTTCCTCATGTACTGTAAACTGCACACACAGAGGAGGTTAGTAGCTGAATGGGGAATGATTAGGAAGATGAATGAGTGGCCAGGAGACAGAGTCAGTTTAATGAGCTGAGCAGTAAGGAGGTTGTAATTTTTATAGATTAGCACTGAACTTGTCACTTACTGGATGATACGACAACTTAGTTTCAGAATTACAGAATGTCAGAAATGAGCTCAACAAGCTCAAAACCTGTAGCAATCTGATTATCTCCCATATAATCCAAATCACAAATGTAGTTCTCCTGCATCTGTATTGCCTTTTCTAAACATTTTATCTGTTGCAGGTAATGAGCAGAAACTAAAAAAGTGCACAATTAGTCATATGTCAGATGATTTTTTAAAAAATCTGCTTTCCCGTGCCTTGCAGTGCCTCCAGGCAGCTTCCCATCCCATACTCTATTGTGCCAATTCAGCTCTGCACATTGGCAGACATCTGCCCTGAGGGAAGCAGCAATGTGGGGAAGGAAAGGGTGAATTCCCAGGATCATCAGTTTTCCAGAGGAGTTTCTCAAGATATGGTGCTTTCTTCTGTTATCATGGCTTTAGGGTTTTGTGCTAGTCTCTAGCTACTTCCTAATACATTGGCTCATTTCTGTACAGGTTTGTCATCAGGCTTCATGAGCTTTGACTGCTCAGTAAGAGCTCCCAGTCCAACAGGCTGTAGGTGGAATCCCTTTCCCTACACTGAGAATTTAGGGGCAGATGAAGCTTGTGATCCTTTTCTCTATTATCAACAACTGTTTGTTCTAGCATCTCTAAGAAACCCCCGCCTCCCAGCATCACTGGGCACCTCGAATGTATCCTAATTAGCCTCTGGGATGGGTACTGCCCCAGATTTGCTCTTGACACAGGCATGCCTGGTACAGGTTGAGCTGAGGACTTGGTTCCTGTTAGGAAAGGCAGTAGCAGAACAAACACCTAGGCTGATTTGGTTTTTATGAACTAAGTGAAAGCCACAAGCCCTCATTGTGGCACCATTCCCAGAAGTGTTGTTTTACAGGTATGATGCTTTTGATAACAGCTTTGCCTCTGGAGTAGCATACAAGAGATAATTATTGTTATACAAGCAGAAAACAGTGTTGATTTCTCACCCTCATAATTCACTCACAGTGTAGGATGACCTTTTGGAAGGAATGCTTGCATTTTAGACACCTCTAGGGCAGGGTGTGGGGGGGTGGGGTGGAAGGAGAATGCCAGATTTTGCTTTATTAAGATAATGAGTATCTTTATTTTAGAGATGGCTCTTACAGACAGTTGGAGACAGAACTGTTGGGGTTCTGTTTCATTTTGGGGACCTGAATTTGACTTTAAGCCGAGTCCTGGGTAAGAAATGGTGCTGTTGTCCTAGGCTCTGCCACTGTTCCATTTAGAGTACTTTCAAAAGAATGTATATTAGCAGTGTGGGGTTCTAAAATCTTACCATGGTAAGTTTTTGATACTTGTGTCTATTCTCAAGCCCTTCTCTTGGATAGTTAACCTTACTTAATCTTGATTTTCTCCTGATATTTACACTGCACAACTGCAGTGAAGGCAGTAAAATTCAGTTAGCATGAACATTGTTTTTTCTTTCCTCAGCCACCTGCCATTTCACCATAGGAATGACTTTTGCCCTCTGTCTCTCCTTCTCTATCCATAAAATAAGAGCACTTGTAGCAAATAGCATTAACTCATAAAGTCAAGTCATATACATGAGCTGCTTGATGGAGTAGTTTTGCTGGTGGCTGTCATCAGCTAAGGGCAGAGAGCTTTGTGCTGTCCTTGGGTAGACCTAAGTCTTATCATCCTTCTCCTTATACCTGCCCCCTCTCCTCATCCCATCTTCTTCTGGATCACACTCAAAAGAGAGGCAGTTCCTCATGAACGTTTGGATGTGACCACATGGCTCTTGATGACTTATGCCAGCACATCAGTTAAGTAACAATGTTAATCTGTCAGAACCCAGATAGATGAGTCAATGATATTTTTTATGTGTGCAATCTTGTTTTTTTTTATATATAAGTGCCTATTTGTTAAATGACCCATTTAAAAAAAAAAAAAAAAAAAACAAAGAACCCCAAAAAACACCCCCAAAAAACCCAACACGTTGACCTTTTAAAACCACTGTATGCTGGACCTTCTTAAGATATTTGGCACTGACATTTTTGTCATAATGGAAGATTCATTAAGGTCAGTGATAACATTGCTGCAATAAATACAGGAGAATTAAGAGCTCATCAACATTACCACAGCGTAATGTGCAGTGGATTGAATTATGTACTTACAAATACTGAGGTGTAATGCTAAATCTAGTGCTGCACAGAAATGTTCCTAAGCCAGAAAAACATCCATCTCAGCTGCCCCAGCTTGTGGCAGCAATGTCCCCAGTGAATCCTGTCCCACAAAGCCCCTTGCTTTCATAATCTGTGCATGAAGTTGGTAGTGTGTTAATGCTTTAGGGAAAGCATTAACTTCATTAGCAGGTGACTTGCATGAGGTTGCATTGCATACACAAAATACAGATGATCTTTGTGTTTAAAATCAGTAAACTACTTGCAAAGGCTACTAGACCTAAATCTTGAGCCACCTAAGCCAAATTTGTCTTATGCTATTTCACCTCTTTGTGATTTGTAGAAACACTAGAGACTGGTCTGGTGCTCTTTTCAGAACTGAGTAGCTTCTGATGTCCCTGAACTGAGATGGCTGGTGGAAATGAGGAGTCAACTCCATCCTATCTGTGTGGTTGTGCTTCCCATGAGAGTCCCCGTAGGCTCCCTTTCCATGTGCCACCTTCCATGTAGGACAGAGAGCTGCTACATCTCTCCAAAGATGCTGTAGGAGCATCTACCGACCTCATCTTCAGTGGACCATTTTCTTGCCTGAACAAACTGGGAAGGGACACAGGGGACATGACTTGTGTAGGCCTTTACCTTAGACCCTATTTCAGCAAAAATAAGTTCATTTTAAGATGGCAGAACCTAGAGAGGGAATTTTTTCTTTACACTAATGCTGCTGTTTAAGGCTGAAACATGAGAAATCTGCAGTCTTGACCTTGAGATGAGGAAGCAGAACATATATGTTGTGATTATTTATATTTACAGAGACAAATTTCATTACTGGTATAAGAGTGTAAGTTCTCCTTCAAGACATACTCAGTCTCAAGCTGAGATCAAGAGCCCACATTAGAATTAATGCAACTCAGCCTCAAACCTAGCCATGAGTCAAAAATGAGAGCCTGGAAGAAGAGTATGGATTTAAGTTGGATGTTTTCATTCATTTTTCGTCAGTTTTAAAAATCTGCCTTTGAAATGATGTGATGATTTTCAAGGTGGTATCCTTGGACAGCCTTTTGTATGAAAGAAAATGAAAACTAAATATGCCATACAATATACACACACTTTGTGTTGTACAGCAATCTTCAAGTATGACATCTTCAGAGAATGCTTTCAGAGGCCCTCTTGGTAAAAAAAGCATGAAAGCAACAAAAAATAGTTCACTTAATAACAATGAACAAAAATGTGCTAGTTTAAGAGACAAACCATATATTTAAGGATCTCCTTTATTGATATTGTTCCTATTTCATAAGTAAGGCATATTTTTAATACTCTTCTGAGAAGAGAGATTTAGAGCAATATCTACCAATGAAATGTCTCTTATCACTCGTCCTTGTGTTACAGTGCACTGAAATATACACTTTTATCATGCCTTTTGCTTCCTTTTGTTTAATACACTGAGACAAAGTAGTGAGGCAGAAATAAAATTAGAGACTTCCATTTAGATGTATTAGTTACACAGTAAGGTAATCAGCTAGTTAGAAATGGCATCATAAACTTGCCTCAATGACATATATTTCCTTTTTTTTCCAGTGGCTGCCCTGTTGGAATACTGAGTTGCAGTCAAGAGCAGAAGGGTGATTAACATGTTTTTAAATATTTAGGGTTTTCTAATGTTATGTAATTACTGCCTGACTCAGATTACCTAATGATAATGATAGGAGTGGTATAATTAAAGAAAAAGAAATTAGTGTGAAGTAAACAAAACCAGTCCATTCTCTGCTGTTTCCCTTCACCTAACATAGACTGTGTGAAGTCCTGAGTGTGAATGAAGCGACACTTAGGAGAGAGGTTATCATTTGAGGCAAAGCCAGGCAAGAAAAGCAAGGGTGACCTTGCAATCTCTGGTTTCCTTTGAGTTCTCCCTGCATTTGCACACAGACACAGTGTTCTGGGGCCTTCCCTCATGTCCTCCTGGGCATCTCAGCCCCGCTGCTGGGTGATGTCCTTGTTACAGCTATCAGAAAGAGGCTGCTGTGACAGAGGTGGCACCAATACGAGGGCCCTACTGCCACCTGGTCAGCATGGCTGGTGGCTGCAGGAGTCATGGAAAGCAGAACAAGATGCTTCTTCCTGGGAGGTGAAGGAACAGTCTTAAGTCTACTGAGACAAAAGACCCTGTCTGTTTTTAATGAGCAAGGGTAGGTTTTACATTTGCATTCAGACAGTAATTAGCTTGAGGGCAGGTTACGAAATGTTCTGTGGCAAAATTGCTAAGGCCTGCTCTTATGTCTGGAAGGGTTTTAAATACAAGGTTCATGAGCTAAGTGTGCTTTAAGATCACTGAGCAGCTAAAAACTTAGGGCAGGTACTGATTAATTACCCTCAGTGGAGTATGGTTTGGATGACAATGATAATGACAGTCTGAATGGGCTGACAAATCTTGCTACTAGGTGGAGAAAATGATGATGAATGTCTATATAAAGACTTATGTTTAAACTCTTGCTGACTTCTCATCTGAATTGCATTCCTGAGTGATCAGAGGTTTCCTAGTCACTCTATGTTGAACTTGTTCTGTATTTTTAATGTTATCTTTCAACTGGTTTTTGTCTTTCTTCAGCTACTTTTAATGATGAAATGGCTGTGAAGTACAGTAGTTATAGTGAAGAGTAGATGGTATTTAAGCACAAAATGCATTGAAGTCTCTTGTTCTATGTAAGTATGTGTTCATGCAAGTAAGTTATGCGACAATTCTGTATCTTTGTTTCTTTTAGGTGCAGCATTCTGGATTTCAACAATGGGGTTCCTAAAGACTTTTAAGTGTTCTGGGAATGTGACTTTTGTAACCCCATTCCCAAAAGTGTCTTTGACCCATGCAGCATGTAAAACGGGTTAGTAACTCTACCAATAACAGCTGATGCTTTCATCTCTCTTACCTAATAAACAAGAATGTTTGAATAGTCAGGAAGGAAAAATTAAAAGGAAGGGTTACAAACAGTAAATCATATGAGTGAGAAATGTGAATGCACTGTACAGGTTCCATTTGAGATTGCTCAAGCTGCAATTTCCTGACAGTTTGATATCACATTGACTGTTTTCTACATATATCAAAAGTTCTGCTTTAAAAATGCTAGACCTGTGTATTATTGTCCTAGTTGAGTCGGCTGCCTTTTTTGGCTTTCCTTCTCTCCAAGAAAACCTGCTGTCTGAACACAGTTTGCATGAGGACCCTGTATTGGGTTGTATGTATAGCTGGGGAGTCTTGCAGTTTATGACACAAAGTCAATTCAGCTTTTCAGAAGAAAACATTGCCTAATATACATACTCTATGCACAACATGAGTATGTATGTGCTAGCTTAAAAGTAGACTTAATTACTGTTGAGGCAGAACTATTTCATCCAAGTAGGTCCCATTTGTTGATCTGGTAATTAATTATTGGTAAATGAAAGTGTATGTTTCGTTACATAAAAATTAACACATGCATGAATTTGCAAACAGAGAGTAAATAAACCTATGGATGTCCCATTCTCAAAGAATTGCAACTTCCTAAATTTCCTTAAAGACTTGTTCAAACATTTGTTCTGGCAAAGTGGATTTCAATAGGACTATTTGCAGTCTAAGATGCCATGGGTATTGATAAAGCATAATGCAGAGGAATTACAAAATTTGGTGGAAAATTAGTACTACCAAGAGCTTTTTTTTCTTTTCAAATAAAAAAAAAAAAAAAACACCCTCATTATAGAGGCAAAACTTTTTTTTTTTTTTTTTTTTAAAGAAATTTCTGGTTTTCCCCTATGAGTGTAAAAACCTCATGGAAGTAAACCTGTAGACCTGACTATAAATGCTGTTCCTAGGAATTAAGTTTCCCGGTGTATTAATGTCCCTCTATGATCATTTTGGAAAAAAAAAAAAAGCCAAAATGGGGAGAGAAAAAAAAAAAAAAGACCGACGTGGGAGAAAAGAAAGCTGTTGATGTAAAAACATGGAAGTACAGTCTCTGTCTGTGTAGCAGGAAAGCATTTCCCTGCGCAGGTGAGAGTAGACTGCAGCCTGAGCAGGGAGCCGTGTGTGCTGGGGCTGCATTGTAAGCCCTTGATGGGCAAACTAGAATGCAGAATTATTCACCCAAAAACCACACATTGGCTACCCTAGGTGGGTTACAGCATCTTCCTGCATTCAGTGAATGTTTTAGTCAATGTACATATTTCTGGGAACTATCAATTATTATGTATTGCTGATTTTTTTATTAAGCTTATCTCAGAGATAACATGTGAGCAATAAAAGACCCAGGCTTTGGAACTGGATATGTCTGCACCAAGAAAAACATAGATCTCTCCAAAGAGGATTGTGATTTACAGGGATGAAGTTATCCTTATTATATCCTTTTCTTTATGTAAGCAGAGCTGCAAAGTAAATCTTCTTTTTTTTAAAATGCTGAAGTGACTTTAGACTTCATGTTTGATTCTCAGAAGGACTTGAGCTACTTTTGTCCTAGTATGCATGTCCTAGTATGTCCATAGTCATGTCCAAGTATGTCCTAGTATGTCCATAGTCTTGCAACTATGATCAAGTTTAAAAGCAGTAGACAGGGGAAATAAAGGCTCTAACAAAAGACACCACTTTAACTAAAGCTCTTATCTTTTCCAAGTCTTTTGCAAGAGTTAAGTGTGCTAGATGTGGTAATGCAGCACATTGGTTTCATTCCTTTCTTTTTTGGGGTGGAAGATCATAGAATCAGAGAATCACAGAATGGTAGAGGTTGGAAGGGACCTTTAGAGGTCATCTAGTCCAACTCCCCTGTAGAAGCAGGTTCACCTAGATCACGTCGCATAGGAACATGTCCAGAAGGGTCTTGAAGAAGGCTCCAAGGAAGGAGACTCCACAACCTCTCTGGGCTCATCCCTTTGTACTTTACATCATGGAGTCCACCTTGATCAGGTGTCTATCTCTTTGGTCCAGGTAGAAGGCCAGGTGCAGCCTGACTTCCCTTCCACTGCTGTGAAGCTCTTACTATTCAGATATTTACAGAAGTGTTTCAGCCACTCCTTTAGTTGTAATGGGAGAAAGCTGTGTTGAACAAGCCAGCATAAGGAAAGGGTTGCTGTTCTGTAGGGACTGCCTGTTGTGCTCAGCTGTGACCCACAGCTGCTCCTTTCACTGTATGCTTTCCCAATTGGAAAAAAAACAGGGTGAGTCCTGCCATAGAGACAGAAATTGTCCTGAGCATTTCTAATACTACCCAAGGAGCCCTATCCAGCAATGACTGTCTGCCAAAGCAGGGTTTCAGCTACCAAATCTGTGAAACTGGTTGTCAAACAATCTTTTTGCTAGAGCCAGAAAAAGGCTATTTAAATAATAAAATCAACGTTGTTTAATTTCAAATGCTATTATCTAGAAGGAGAGACATTAAATCTCCCCCAGATCCTCATAGAGAAAGATCTAGAACATTTACTGTTACCTCATGGTGTTGTTTCCTGAAGCTCCTGTTTTCTCTGCGAAGATCCATGCTTTATCATCCCTGAGATAGCTATCGCACAGCTTCCCTTTCCCTCCATCCTCTGCATAATATCATTTAAACCACACTGGTACTCCTAAAAGACTGAAGCTTGAGCTTTTACTGAGATTTTAATTCAAAGCCAACAGAGGTAGTAATCTTTAAGCCATGAGGTGATACTGTTAAGTATGGTATAAAATGCAAAAAGTCATCTCTGAGTCTCTCCTTCCATTTAGGAATACCAAAACCTTTTCTTTTAGCAATAAATGACATTTAAAGAGTTATTAAGATTTTATATGTTCTGTTTGGCAAAGAGAATTAATTAATCTTCCTGCTTAGTTTCCATTCAGGCAATAAATCAAATGACATTAAGCTAGTTTGCGCCTCATTGTTTAGTTGAAAAAAAAAAAACACCTCTGTTTTTTATATACAATAACTGGATTATTCATGTCAAATTAAGCATTTCAGTAGGGTCTTTTGTTCTATCAAAACCTGGTTTCTGTTTCCTTAACGACCGACTCCTGCAAACCAGTGCTTTTTTTTGTATGTCCCAGCACTTTACATTTATTTCAAAGTATTTTTAGAGCTGTATGCACTTTCTTAAAATGTATTGGTAGTGGTGGGTCACAGCTGATGGTTGAAGTCCTCTCGGGATGTTCACCGATACTACAGTTCCATCTGGCAATGAGCCCAAAAGCCGAAAGAAGTAGTCCAGCATTAGAGTTCTTAGAAAGGCAGCACATAGAAATGTGTCTTTATTTTGCTGTTCTGGTGTTAGAGGGGACAGAAAGGGGAAAGAAAGAAGTTTAAGTTCCTCATGTGGGGCTGGGAGAGACTGATTTTGGGCAAGTTGGTCAGTGAGAGCTTGAGCTTTTATTGTATGGGTTGTATTTTGTGAAGGACTTGCCAGGAAAGTTTCGTTCAGACAGCGTCCAGTAATCTGCTTGCTAAGCTCCAAAGGCCCATTAGATCTGCAAAATGGATTCTCTTGTGATTTCCTTGTCTTCCTGGTCATTGGCTGTCCGGAGGGAGGCAGTGTAGTCTTGTTCTGATGTCCTAGGTAAAGACATGTAAAACCACATCAAAAGAGAAAAGAAACTGGTCAAGAAAATATTAAAAGAAAGAAAGAAAAAAAAAGCAACTCTGGCCCTGCCATGCTCCTCAACACCTTCCTGAAACCTGAGGGCTGCTGTACCATACCTGCCAAGGCTTAGCACCCTGGGAGCTCCTTTCCTGGGACAGACATAACCACAGAAACAGTCTGAGACAGCCCTTAACTGTGTGGAAACATGCCTGGGGCTCTCCCATGGTGACTGCACTCTGGGGTGTTTTCTTCTTGCCTAAACAAATGTCATTCAGAATTAAAAGACTGTTTGGCTTCCAAGTAGCAGAAAACAAGACAGACACTAGTTTATCCTGCTTGTGAAATGTATTCCATTTAACAGGTTCTGGTAGTTTAATCTGTTTCTTATCCCACTGGTCTTACAAATAGAAAAATGCTAACAATATATCTTACTTGAGCCTTTCAAGTGATCCTTGTGAAACACTTTCATTTGCAGTGTAATGAGAACTATCAGGTATTATTGTTGAGGGCTGCTTCAGTCCTAGCTGGATACTGATTCACCTCTCGAGCTTGAAGAATAGTGTATTTCATTCTACATCATTTGTTCGGATATGAGGAACAGACTTTGAAATACTCCTTTTTTTCATCTCCTTTTTTTGTTTAGCTGGAAGGATTGACACTAGAAAAGCTTATTTCATGAAATAAGTAGTTCTTGAAGTGATGAGTGACAAAGGGATATGCTTTAAAGTGAGCAGCAACACAATTCTCTAGTTACCTAGCCTGCGACGTTAGGTCTATTCATGGAGGGCTGGAACGGCTGGAGTCAAACTCCCATGCAATCTCTTGCAGGCAGGCTGTGCTCACTCCAGCATACTCACCAGATACATGGCAGGCAATTTGCAAAGAGAATATGTATCACTTAACCTCTCTGTCTCAGTTTGTGCCTCTCTAAATTGGGGAAATTATTTTTATCACATACACTGAGCCTAACACATTTATAGCTATATGTAGGGCAACAGTATTACCTCTGCTCTGTACATTAGGAAACTGTCTCGGAAACCCAGAAAGTTTAAGATTCTTCCAACAGGAGGATTTCTGGGGTTAGCCAGAGTGGCTCACAAGGTAGCTCATTTTGGCCCTAACATTAGCTGTGGTACTGATTTGAGTGAGCAAGTTGTCAAGCTCTCCTGATCTCGGTTGCTTTATGTTTTGGTTGATCATTCTGTTTTGGTTTTGAAATGAACAATAATCACATCTGTTGCATCTTGCTGTGCTTAGTTCTTAGCTTTACAAGAAAAAATTCTATGTTCACTGAAGAACAACCACAGGACCAGAAGTCAACATCACAGCCCTGTAATCCTCCTCTAGCTAATGTACAAAACTGTTGAGAGCCAGACTGGGAAAGTTGTCATAGTGAAAAGGGACAAAAATTAAATCTGCTGTCCTCTGGCAGAATCTCAGCTGGAATGCTGCACTGCAAACACCATCTGTTTTATCCTGCAACTAAGCCCTTGTGAGGCACAGCAGGCCTGCCTGGCAGATGAGGAAGGAAATTCTACCCCTGTGCATCACAGCCCCTACAGATTTGGGCTCAGCCTTTGCTAGTAAGCACTAGCTATTATTAACTCAAAGTCATGCAACTGAGTCTAGAACTCTGGCCTAGTCAGCTCCTCTCTCAATATATGACCACCTAATGATATCAACAAATCTCTTTTTTGCAAGTTATTCAGTTTTATTTTTAAACCAATTGTCACTCTCAGATGTTTGCTTGGCATTTAAAAAACCAAGCAACACTCCCTCCAGAATTTTATAGGAAAGATTTTGAAATGATGTGAAACTGCTGCAGGACTTCTGTTAGTGTATAATAAAACAGCTTCAGTGTCTCAGCTCCTCAAACCTCTGACAGAAACTTTCGTCCCAAAAATATAATCCAGACCTCAGAGTGGTGACTGCAAGTGACCACTGGTCCCTGAAAGCTTCCTGCGATCACCTCTATAACAGCAAATTCAGAGGTTAAAATAAGTTTGCATAAAGCAACTGGCTCTTTTTCTTAACAAATCATACCTTTACTTTTAACACCCACTCAATCTTTTTCTCTGTTTTTTTTTCCGATTAGGTATTGAAGAAACCTACTTTTTCCTATGTGATTTAGTCAGTGACTAGAGAATCTCAAGCCCTTCTCTGATTTACAAAAATCATATTAAATGCTGCCTCTTTTGTAATGAATAAGTACTTACCTCTCTGGCCTTACATTCTTCCCATCTGAGAACAGGCTTTGCTCTTTTGTCCCTTCTAATCTCAGGTTATCAGGAAAGCTTCTATTACTTCAAGGCTGATACCACTTGAAGTATCTTGGCTTAATCCCAATTCCCTAAAGATTCAAGGGATTTATTTTCTTGGATCTGAAAAAAATATCATTATTGTAAAATAGCTTGGCATTAAAGCCCAGCTAAAATCTCTGCCTTGTTTCTCTTCTTTAAAGCTAATGGGTAAGAAAGGTTCATTCGGCAAAAAAAAAAACCCACATAAGCCTCAAATTGCCTTTTCATTAAATAAGTTCAAATTACATTCTTATAATTGCTATGAAAATTTCAGGAAGACCAGATTTATCAATAGCTAGAAGAAAATCACTACTTCCAAGCTGCAGCATTTTGGGTAGTAGAAGCAGAGATTAGAGATAAGTGAGTAAAGAAACTATTGTCATAAACAAAAGCCCAAAGGTCAAATAATTCATTACTAACAGATAATCATGGATAATTATTATTATTATCTATTGCTACAGATTAATTATAGATAATTATTATTATCTTGATATTATTAAATACTATGTATTATTGCCTAACAGATAAGTTGCCATCTTTATAGAAGGAATTTACCATATAGCTACATTCATACTAAGTTATCTAGCTCTTTTTCTTCCATTCAGTCACTTTTGGAAATTGAGCTTAGCCTCTCTCTTAAAGTGCTTTGCACCTGTTTCCATTATTGCTTTTTCTGGCACATGGAAATTCTTTTAAAATTTCATGTATGCATTTAAATCAGGTTCTAAAACTCTTTAAGGGTGTATAATTTAACTTTTTTTTTTTAATCAATGTTTTAAAATGTATTTTATTGTCTTATTCTGTGGTATAATTGCCTATTAAATTCCTTGTGACAGTGAAAAGCTACTGTATGCTGTAAACTGTCCCGTGAAGGTTTCTTAATGTGTTACATCTTTCTCTCTATTAGAGCACGAGTCCTAGGCACATACGGTTCTTCCACTCTGAGATTTAACAGGAGCTACATAATTTGCACAGATTGTACAGTACCATTTTAAAGAGAAACTAAACAAAGAGCCTGATTCTTCTGAAGTGCTGCTGTGTGCTTTGTAGCCCCAGCCAAAGTTATCAAGAGCTAAACAAACTGCACTTTTGATTCAGACCACAGACTTTGATGATCTGCTAAAAATAAATGGCACATTCATGGCACTTCCAGCCAAGCCAGCAGACATGGTGCCATGTGTCTGAAGAGCTCTAATGCAGTGAACCAGGGTTTGGATGCATCAAAAGACACCAGGTACCCCATTCTGCCAACCTGCCATGAGTTCCACTCACACCAGTAGCTTCATTGGCACTCTCGTGGGGTTACTTGTATATTAAGGTTTAAATACACATGTGTTTTAGAAAGGTGACTAATTTGGTTTTAGAAAGGTGACTAATTTGGTTTTCAAAGCTGCCAAGAGTAGCATATTGTTGAGGGGGAAGAAAGACCCGTTATGAAATCACTGTGGAATTGTTTTAAAAGGACTTTTTTTTGCATGCTGTATTTTCTTGGCCTTTGATAGTGAATGTTAGGAGAAAGCACAGAAGAGTCTCTTATAAAATAGAGGGTTGGATTTTTTTTTAAATGTATTTTTCCATTTTAAAATTACTAAAAATTAAGAAATAGTGTAAACACAAAACTTTTAATAAGAAGAAGGATTCATTTTGACAAAACATATTTTCAAGGAAAATATTTCCTCAGCCTCTGTGATCCACAGAGATTGTAACAATAGGATTTCTATATGCCTTAGAAAAAGCAGAATTGTTAATTAAATATCTGGTTTAAATAATCATTATTTTACAACTTACATCTCAAGAAGTTTTCCTACAGGCTCATGTCACCTGCTTGTTATCACTTTTTAAATAATTGTTCACAAAATATGGTAACTGTATTGGTTCATAATTCTTAAGTCTTTTAGACCCTACTAGTTATCATTCTTTCAAGGTTCTGGGTTAATTCCCTTTGATTACTGTATACATCTCAATTATTTTGTGAATGCATTTTGTCTATCAAGCAGGTTCTTACTGTTAGCACAGTCCTGACTATGTATTTTATCTAAATGCAGCCTTCAGGAATGTAGTCTGCACCTTGCTGGACGTCTTTCCCCTGGTACTTAAGTCCTGACTAGGAGCACTTGCCATGGTAGATGTCATCTGTTGTGAATGTTTGTAGATCTAGAGGAGAACAACAGCTAGTGTCAATAATGTTTGGGGGATATGAGGCAGCTTGGGTGGAGGTTTCTTCTAACAATGGGTTTTCAGGCAGTGATCTGAACTGGTTATCTTCTAAAGAAATCTGCTGGAATTTGAGTGTAGTGCTCATGAGAATGAGGAAAACTATTCTCTATCCATTTTTTAGACCCATCCAAATGCTGCTAAGAATGACACCAGCTGGTGTGAGTGGACAAGCACAGGGCATGACCTGCTTCTCCTCTGCCTCTAGAGTGTCCATTGCCCCAGAATTGATTTATTCCCAGTATGAAGACATGGAAATTCATTTCCACCTCTTGCAAGCAGAGAAAGTATCTGATATCCTGTTTTCATCCAGTTAGATGCAGCTGGTGGCTCAACCGCTGTAGGAATGTTTCTTTCACAAGCTCCATTAGGCTGCTTTCCTTATGGCTAATTTTAAAATCACCATTTTTTCCAAGTATAAGTGTTGTGCCTTTGAACACAATAAGTGCTTTCCCGTTACATAAACTTCTATTTGCATAAATTTCCTGGGTTTCTCAGGCACCTACTGTAATTCAATCTGTCTTGATGGCAACCAGAAGTGTCCGTGAACAAAATGTTATTTGGCAAGCAAAGGCAAATATGTATCCTATAGCATGAAGAAGCACATGTTTCTGCCCTCTTTTAGTCTCCTGAGCCTCAATAAATCAGTGCTTCGTGAAGCATAAGACTGAAAGCACACCCTGACTGGGGAACAGTAAGGCATAGGCATTCAAATAGCATCAACAAGGCTAGACAGTAAATTTGGGAAATAACAAGACGTAATAAGAACTGTTTTGTAGCTCTGACTGGTAAAGAAGCCTGCATTTCCTCACCTAGACTGATGGAAAAGACACAGGGAACATGAACAAACCAACTTTTGTGTATGTGGTAGACCAACACCATGTGAGACTTAAAACTGGATCCTCTACTTCATTACAAGGCAATCAACCTCTTTCAGTGCTGAGCTCACACTGAGAGTTTGGCTCTGGTTACTGTATTGGCAACAGAGTTGTGCACAAGCTACAGGCAGCTCCAGGGAAATAGCAGGAAGGCCCCCAAATGTATGAATTAGAGTTATCCAGATGGGGTATAACACAGGCTGTATAAACATCTGATCATCAAGGCAGGAGATAATGATTCATATCTTGGAGCTATTCCTAGAATTATTGTGGGGAAGCTCAATAGTATGGTCCTGTGACCCTCAAAGCTCTGGAGAGGTGTTAAAACATAGATCAGGAAGTTTCATGGAAGAGGAAAAAATAAAGTTACTTTTGCAGGAAAGCACCTGTGAAAACAGGCAGGACTTTAAAGAAAGGTTTGTCCCTGTTAATACTCCTACTTTGTCAACATCTTCCAAGAGATATTTAGCACCCTGACCTTAAAAACATGACATGACTTTCAGCAAGAGCTAATTATGAGATTTCAGGATCAAGATTATCCCTGCGCTACCTTGGCATAAAGGATACTAAGTCATAAGAAACATTCTGGTGCTCAACAGAACTATCTGTTTACAAAATAAATTTCCATGGGGATGCACAATAAACATAGTTGTGGAAAAGTTAAAACAAGGCTAAGATAAACACCTTGCTTATATGTTATATTCACAATCTCTAATATATGAGAAGTAGGGAGGGGAAAAAAAGGCCACTGGGAAAGATCAAAGTAATTCCTGTAAATTTAGTCAGTTACTACTTTGAAATTGTAGATAGTTCAGCTCTGAGAAC
Organism: Urocolius indicus; assembly: GCA_013401255.1. Lineage (NCBI taxonomy): Eukaryota > Metazoa > Chordata > Aves > Coliiformes > Coliidae > Urocolius > Urocolius indicus. The sequence continues at coordinate 85,426 of WBNH01011276.1, read as the reverse complement.
ATAGCTTAAAAGGAATAATCTGCATGTGTAGAGAGGAAGATGTCTGTACTACAAAATTTAGCAGAGATGGTCAGTTACTGGCAGAAAACTTGAGGGACTTTTTTTTATGACCTACCTTAGTTTTAGCAGAATGGATTTCACTTATAGTTAACAGCTCATTTCAGTGCTTTAAACTATACAAACTAAACAAAAATCATTCTGATGTAATCTGCCTTACAATTATTAAAATACAAATATTTCTACAGGTATGGAATAAGGACAGTAGTTTCCAATAGGTAAAGAAACTTTAAGGAAATAAATTAATAACTAACAAGGTAACATTGCCATAAAATTGGTCACTACTTAAAATTGGTCACTTCTTAAAACCATGGGGAGAACCAGCTATGAGGAAATGATACGTTGATGACATTACTAATGCTTGTGCTTGAACTATCCACAAGTGGCAGGCATGTATATAGTTGTTCCTCTCATCTTGCTAAGGAATCTGCTTTGGTGTGCTCTTCTGCTGGAGGAGGGGGAGCACACATAGCTGCTGCTGACAGCCCAGGCACTTAAAGGCAAACTCAAGGGCTGCCTGCAGCCAGGTGGCAGCTCTATCCCTAACCACTTTCCCCGGTTGTTGGCACATATATTTAAACACAAGCTGGTGTTCCTTAGCAAAAGATTATACTTGCCATTCTTTCATATGTTAAGAACCTGCAACCATTGTCAAACTTTTACAGAGAATTAGACACCAAATGAAGAATTGATACCATTTCCTGTATTATTTCTTTTATCTTAGCTTCTCTCTGCCTGGGTTTTCCGTGGTAAGGTGTGAGAAGAACCTCCTGTAGGAGCAATGCTGCTTGCTGTGTATTGCAGACTGGCCACAAACTCATTACTGCCAGGCATCTGTGCTCCAGGGCATAGGGCCAGCCAACTTGAAAGCAGGCACTGCTCTGTCCAGACAGATGGAGATTAATATCCATGGCCATTAGATTTGTGTACTTGGTACATATGAAGCATTTGGGACAAGATTCCCAGCAGGGGCCATCCTAGCTTTAGTCCATAGTGAGTTTCCACTGCTCCCTTTAGGACATGCTGTCAGCAACCCGATCCCAAAGTAATTTTCAAAAAATCAGGGTGTCAGGAGCAGCCTGACTGCCTTGCAAGTTTATGTGAGACAGTAGGGCTGCAAGTTGGGCAGGGAGGTCTTAAAACTAATTTGGGGTCCAGTGATAGAAATGTTCCAGATGCTAGCTCTGTTGCTTTTCTGATGTAACGTTTACAGTCTTGTCTTTTTCTTTTGCTGTTAAGACTTAAAATATGGATATTTTGGACCTTGAAAATCCTGCTGCACTAGCAGTAGCAGAACTGGCTTTTAGTACTGGAAACATTAACTATAAGCTAGTAACAACTGGCACACAATATTCTAACAACAGGGGTCACTGAGTAGGAGTATAATTGTTCAGTTTTTGTTTGAAGGAACTTGAATCTTTTCTTAAGATGTATTTTCTGTCAATAGCAGTTACCAGGCTGGGGACTGACCTGTTGGAGAGCAGCTCCACAGAGAGGGAACTGAGAGTTCTGATGGACTCATGAACCAGCAATGTGCCTTGATGGCCTGGGGTATATTAAGAAGAGTGTGGCCAGCAGGTCAAGGGAGGTTCTCTTCCCCCTGCAGAGAGAGAGACCAGCAGGTCAGTCCCCAGCCTGTACTGGTGCAGGATTCTGCACTTGTCCTTGTTGAACCTCAATGAGGTTCCTCTCTGCCCAACTCTCAAGCCAGTTAAGATCCCACTGAATGGCAGCACAGCCTTCTGAGAAATCAGCCAGTCCTCCCAGTTTGGTGTCATCAGGGAACTTGCTGAGGTTACACTCTGTCCCCTCATCCAGGACATTGATGAAGATGGGAGACAGTGTCAAAAGCCTTGCTGAAGTCAAGGTAGACAACATCCGCTGCTCTCCCCTCATGTAGCCAGCTGGTTATGCCCTCAGAGAAAGCTATCAGGTTGGTCAAGCAGGATTTTCCCTTGGTAAATCAGTGTTGAGTCCCCTTGGTAACCATATTTTCCTTCATATGTTTAGTAACAACATTGAGAATGAGCTGCTCCACCACCTCTCCAGGTATGGAGGTGAGGCTGACCAGTGTGTAGTTTCCCAGGTCCTTCGTCTTGCCCTTTTTGAAGACTGGAGTGACTTTGGCCTTTCTCCTGTCCTCAGGCACATCGTCTGTCTACTGTGAATGCTCAAAAATGATGGAGAGTGGCTTAGAAACCATATGTTTTTTATGGCCTCTTTAGCATATTGTTTCAGGAGGGAGGTGTGGAAGCAAACAGCTGTGCCCTCAACATTTTCATTTCAGAAGGACTGTGTAGAAGTAGAACCGCTTTTCTCATTTGCTTTTATTAAAGTGTTTTGATAGGTTAAATATAGTAGAGTTTCCAGGCTTGAACACATGTTGGAAGAGCAGAGGGGGAAACAAGTTGGGGATGATACTTTCTGCATTCTGTACTCATATGTGTCATTCTGACCAAGAACACAAATGTTGCTATCAATGTACATGCAGATGATTTCTAGTGCAAAGGTCACTCCAGAAGTACTTCAAAGTCATATTCAGAGGTATTTAGCATTTCAGTTCCGTAGTAAATATTCTAGAGACAATTTTTCTATCAGCACAAAAAAGCCTAGTAGTTGTATCTGTTGGATGATACAAAGGTGATCCTTTCAGTTTGTAGAGCAGCTCAACAGCTGCCACATGCAGCACTGGCTGACCTGCAGCTGCTGTACCAATGTACATGGAGCTCATGTGCTATGACCATATTATATGCCTCCTCTCTTATGAGTAATGCTGTCTGCCATGCAATTCAGAGCACAGGATTCGTGGCGGTCAGTGAGACTGAAAGGACTTCTAAAGACAATATCAGCAGTTCATCACAAAGTCACTAGGCAGGTCTGGGCAATGTCATTCCTCAGGGATATTAACAGTGCCCTAAGAAGCCACTATCACAGCTTACTTGTGAGCAGCTCCCACAGCCCCTCCACTCCCCTTCACTTCTACAACATATATGGCACGTATGACAAGTTTATGACTCTAAACCATGTGTTTTGGGGAAGGTGATGTATGGTCAGAAGGTACAGTCTCTCGTAGTGTTTGAGAAATTATAACTTTGTTGTAGAGGGAATTGTTTTACTTCAAGTCCTGTCAATAGTTACGGCTTTGCTGTGTCAGACTTATTCCCTTATTCCCCTTAGAACTAAAGTATGGTGCTAAGATCTGGATAGAATATAAATATGGCTATAGGAAGATTCCAAACTGGCACTTGGAAGTCTTGTTTGAAAACTTGTGATATTATTACAGAGCAGTTTTACAAATTTCTAAAATTAACCCCATAATCCTGAGCAACTACTGCATTTATATGCTAACCAATCTCTAATGTTTTTGAATTTTCTCTATTAAGGAAATAAAATTATATTAGGTCTCATGAAATATTAAAATATTGATATTGAAATGTAAAACCTAAGAAATGCACTCATTGAATTTCTAAAAACTACATTTTGTCATCCTTTGTATTCTATGACGTTTTTATCACAAACTGATTATTTAGATGAATATTTAATAATGTATAAATACAAATTTCTTTAAGTCTTCATATGTAACTTGAATAAACAAGATTATAGGATTCTTAATACCATCATTTTGTGAATCTCTTTGATATTTAGATTTAATATTTTTTTTTACTTTTTAATTCTACTCCTTTTTCCAAAATCTTCTTCCCATCCCACTAGGTGAAGAGGGAGGTGTTAGCAGGCAGCTGTGTGATGCTTAGCTGCTGGCTGGGGTTAAAACACAACAAATGTTAATTCAAAGTTGTACTTCATTTCATTAGGGCTAAAGTTTTGTGAAGGGAGGAAATTCCTGTATGTATGAGAGTACGCCTGTTTGCTTCAGGGTGCCAAGTGTCCTTGAAATGTTCATGAACACATTTTGCTGATCCAGTAAGTTCTGCGCTCTATCTGCCTAATTGGAATAAGGCCTCATTATCAATACTTTCCACCCAATTACCCAGATTCCTATATGGGATGCAGTGTCATGTTGTTGTTGCTGCTAAATTTAATCATTAATAGGAAATAAAAACAGGTTTGCAAAGTTAGCTAATCGTGTGGTTTTTAAATATATCTTTGAGATGCAGATATTGGCTCATGGGGTTTGTTCTTGTTTCAGTGGTCCTTTAACAACATTTTTGCAAATTTAAGAACTTTATCTCCTGAAGCAGTGTATTCAGTATCTCAGCATCTCATACAGTGACTTACACTTTTGCCAGCTGGCTCCATCTTGGACAATCTACCTCAGCAAACAACACTTAACTGATTTTAAACCTTTCAAGGCAGGTCAGTAGTTTCTGTATTTGCAAAAGATGTCAAAACCTTAGTGTTAGAATAAATTTAGAGAAAAATGTACTTATGGAAATTGATTAAAAAAGAAGTTCAGACCTGGTGTGAAATTCTGTTTTTCTAATAAACAGGATGTTTTAGTATTACTTAAGTAGTATTTCCCACTGGGGAAACAAGAAAAAGTGGTTTTAAAATGTTTTAATGCAATTTTAGTGTAAGGCACTTTGGAAATATTAAAAATATTAGAGACTTGCAGCTATTTGAATCTAATTACCATTTTTAAAAAATGGGTTTGATGACATCTCAGTTTTTAGGGACTATTTCATCCAGAATTGATAAGAAGAGATGAGAGACTATTACAGAGAATTTGGACCCGTTTCTCTTATGGTCATTATGGATTTATTAATAACAGACAGTCTAGAACACGGTTACCTTTAAAAATGACCTGACTATAGCTGGAGTTTGCATATTTTCTTTTTTTTTTTCTTAGTGTTTTTATATGGTTTAAAACTATGTGTGCATATATCATTACAATAAAAGATACAGGAATAACCGATAGTGGTTTCTGTGTGCAAAATAAAAAAATGAACTTAGTTGGACAGTACTTATTTCAAAAAATAAACTTTTTTTAGTCCAGATTCCTCGGATGATTGTTAGAAATCTTGTTACATTATTTAATTATCTCTCAAATTCAAAGATAATTAAGCCAATATATTATAAGGGTTTTATCAGTGCCATTGAAGTCTGCCCAGTTAATGTCAATGATTCACAGAGAAATAACTGTGTGTTAAAAATCTGTGGGAAATTTTCAGAAGGGACATAGAATTTTTCTAAGGAAACATGAAAGTGTATTTGTGCATACAGGACGTTGATGTCTTACAAAAAGCAACATATTTGCAACTTCAATGGACTCTCTGTATCATTGCAGTCTAGACAGAAGTTTAAAAAAATTCTCTTCTTCTGTGACCATATAAAATGGTCTCATTTGTAATGCAAGTTTGTAATTCAAAAGATTTGCAGCCAAGTGATAAAATCTTCAAGAAAATAGGATCAAAACATCATGATTCAATGTTTTGATCATGCTGAATACTTGCAGCCTTTAGTGTTAAAAGCAACCTATATTTAAAAATGTATATTTAAAAATGTATATTTAATGCATCACTCAAGTAAACATTTTTATGGGTTTTTATGGGGAGTTGTGGGGTGTTTGGTTGGGCTTCTTTCTTAACTGACAAAAATGTAGGAAAAAGAAGTCCCGACATTCTGTTCATCCCAGATCTGCTACTCAATAAGGATTTCTTCAAAAAAAGCACCTTTCTTCAGGCAAAACATACAACGTGTTTGCCCATGTGAGCTCTCCTGTGTGATGCTGTAGAGAGGCTGAGTAAGTCAACATGTTTGTTGGAAAACTATGAAAGCTTATGAGAAGGTCTTCTTTATGTGACAGCTTCAGTCAGTGAGTTCCGAATTTGTTTTCCAGGATGTTTCTGTCTGGTCCTTGTATCAAGTATTCTTTGGAGGATGGATGAAACTCATGCTTCAGAACTAAGAGTCAATAGATTTCTTTTTGAAAGAAGAAATCAGGTTAAGCAGTGTAGCCAAAGCAATAACCAATTACACAAAAGAACTACAAGGATGGGAAGATGGAAATCTTATAAGAACAGACCCCAGTTGTTGGATTGGCATCCTCAACATGAAACTGGAGGGCAGAAATAGGCTACAGGGCACAGAGAAGTATGCTCATCTTAATGTTTTTGAGTCAAAAATCTATTGTCATGATCCTTTTTCTTTGCTGTTGAACAGACTGCTTTTAATGACAGTCAGGATACAGCAGAGTTTCAGTGCTTTCAGTGACAGCTTTGTCAGTCATGTGAAGTGTATTACACTTTCATTTGTATATGAGGAGACCACCTGAAGTACCCAAGATCACAGTATAAACCTCCAAAATATATTTTCAATTACACATTAAGCAAATTAATATAACACTGTTTCATTAATATCATCTCTCAAGAGATACAGAAGAAAGAGATCTATAAACCTGCAGCAATGTATGTTTTTAGTCAAAGAACCAATTCTACTTTGCTTGTGTTTTTCCTGCCCAAGAGATCCAGACTCATTTTGTATCCGGGAATAAGATGCCTCAAAAGACAAGGTATAGTAGATTCAAAAGTCTGAATACTTGGGAATTTCAGTTTAATGTTCAAAATCTGTTTTGCACCGTGTCTGTCTGGTCAGCATATATAAAACAATACAAATAGGAGAAAATCTGATTTACCAGTTCTTTTTTTTTTTCATTTTTTCATTTTATTTTTTCATTTCTAAAATACAGCTAATAACAAAAATAGCACTGCAATCCTTTAACTGATAAACAAGGAGCTGCTGTTGCCTGTAAAACTGACACTCAGAGTGCTGTAGGACAGCTTCTCTTTATTATTTTCCCCTTTCAGGTGCACGTAGTATATGTTCAACTGTGTCACTAGGAGGTTTTATAAAGCTGCAGTTAATTAAGAAGCACATACAGCTGTGATATTGGAGTAAAACCAAGAAAACCTTTAAGATAGTAACTAGCTCATCAGCTACACTGTCCTGAATGACAATTTTCAGAGGACTGACAATCAATTTAAGCCACAGATAGGTAGGAGTTTTTCAAGAAAACCTGGGAGTTAAAGACAAAATCAAACAAACAAACCTGAATAGAAATACTTTCACTGCTGAAAGGGTTATTGCACCGCTTTGGTTTCAGGCTTAAACACCCACAGAGTTTTAGAATCCTCGTTGCACTGCACTAGAGGAAAAGGGTACACACATACACAAAAAAAAAAGAGAAAATGTGCAAAAGAAAAGTGACTGAAAGCAAAGTTGAACTTGAAAAGTGAGTACTCTAGGTTCACTACCCAAAATGAAGGAGACGCAATGAGAAAGTGCTGCAAACACAGGAGAAAAAAACCAATCTCATTCTGATTTTCCTTGACAGTATTCCTCTTAACATAAACTAAAGCTATCTCAGTTCTTGATTGAGTAGTTTCTTGTCGCGGTTTGGCCCAGCCAGCACAGCAGCACCACGACAGTCTCTCGCTCAGTGCCCCCATTCACCCCCACCCTCGTTGGGATGGCAGAGGCCCCAGTGAAATGGGAGTAAAAAGATAAGCAAGGTTGTTGTGGATTAAGACAAGGGCAGGGAGAGCTCACTGCCAATTACGGTGCTGGGCAAAACAAACTCCAGTACTCGACTTAGAGAGGAAAGTAGGGAAGTTTATTCTACAAGAAACAGAATGGAATAAAAGTAAAAAGGAGTAGGATGATGAGAAAATTACAACCAGCACTTTAAGATCTCCCTCCCCCATCCCTCCTTTCTTCCCGGGCCCAGCTCACTGCTCCCCCTATCTCTACCTCCTCCCCCCGCAACGGCTCAGGGGGACAGGGAATGGGGGATGTGGTCAGTCTCTCACAGATGGGCTCTGCC
>WBNH01011276.1:64686-77325 GCA_013401255.1 Urocolius indicus | reverse complement strand
CAGAAGAAGAAGAAGAGACAGAAGAAGGAAGAAGCAGGAATAAGATGGAGGAAGAAACCTCCTCTTTCGGCTTCTTCTTAAAAAGTGATCGTGGAGGCATCTAATTGGCTCAGCCCCAGAAGTGGGTCTGGCTCAGAGCTGGGGAGAGTTGCAAACAACTTCTTACAGGCGCCATCTTTACAGCCCCATCCCCCTTACCAGGAATAGCTATCATGTCAAACCATGACATTTCTAAAAAGCTTCACTCAAACTATAAGAAATACCAATACATTCTAGTATAAGAAAATGACTGCAGACTACTGCAGATAAGGCCTGGTTGGATGGAGCTTTGAGCAACCTGATACAGTGAAAGTTGTCTCCAGTTCGGGGACTGGAGAAGATCTGTAAAAGTCCTTTCCAACCCAGACCATTCTGTGATTCTACTCTTAATATTGCCTTATCAATTCTGATGGAGGTATTTGAGTTAGTGTACAGGAAAAACATGAAAATCTGGATTTGCAGTCATATGTACAAGATCCCTTTACTACTTTACCTTGCTCAAGGTCACGTACTCATAACTGCCAGAATGGATCCTGTGACAGATCCAAACTTCAGGTATAAGGTTCACAATACACCAGGAAATATTTTACTTCATGCAAATACTAAGTGAATTATTAAATTGAATAAATCTGTATGATGTGTGGACATAAGGACAAAATAGGTTGAAATCAGGTGGCTCCATTTTATGGTTTTCTAAGCAATATTTGCCTTAGCTGGTGGATAATAGGACTTCAAAGAACCTCATTATCCTAACTGTCTCCTGAACCATGGACGTACCGTTGGCCTCTGTTATGTTGTGTACAAACCCACTGAACTCAGAGAAGGGGAGAAGAAATTATGTCAGTCTTTCTCTAATTGAGCTGATTGCTCAATATTGGTCATAGTATTAGTGACAGCCTCAGAGGCAGTATGAAGCCTAGAATATGGTTTATAGAAAAGCAATAAAGGATGTAAAAGGTCTGCCCTTCCCTTCTGTTTTTTTTTTTCTCCCCTCCTCTCCTTTTTTTTTTTTTTCCATATTTTTTTCTTTTTTTGCCTACATTTTAAAATCTCTTGAGTCTGAATCTGGAACAGTTTGCTCCTCACTTCAGTGACTCAGGATCCAGGCATTGGGGGTTTGACTTGATGACAGCCTTGTTGTACTGTCAGTGTAGTAGCAAAGAGCCCTGGTCAATCCGATGAGGAGGACACAGCCTTAATTGGCAAAAAAAAACCAAAAAACAAAAACAAAAAACCTGTTAGTTGTATTTTCAGTAGGCAAGGCAAATTTCCATGTTCCTAGGAACTAAATCTTATGAGTGTGTTTGAATGTATAAAAGAAGACATTTGGCAATTTTACTGGAATCATAAACTATGTATAAAACATTGATAACACTAATTGTTACTTAAGGGATTTATTAGCCAAAGTAGTTACTTTTCTTGGGTATCTTGAATTCAAAACTTACTGACAAATCCTGCTTGCACATAAACCTCAGGGGTTATGAAATCTTATTAATTGGGAAAGTGTAAGACACAGTTAAGCCATGAAAATAACGAAGATGTTTCTAATAAGACACTCCTGGGATATAGATCTCTGCACTTCAATGAGCTGAAAACTTTCTTTAGCAATTCCTATTCTGTGAGCAATTACTATTTAATTCATACTACTGAGCTTCTTCAATCAACAAATACAAGTGTGATGATATCATGGGACAAATGATTATGTTAAAGATCAAGAGAAGACATATAATTTTTCAAATTCCTCTAATTCAAGAGAGATTGCCTGTGGAAAAGCTATTCTGTATGTCAACACTCAAGGCATTCACCATTTTTCTCGCAGCTTAATGATTTAGCTTCATAAACTTTCAAACATTCAAGTGAACACCTGTCCATGTGCAGGTGTGATATTCTGCTATTTTGTGGGCTAAGCTGTGATTCCCAGGTATAGCAATGCTGGCAGCACCATCATCATTCAAATGTAATTGTGTGCTCTTTTCCACTTGCTCTTTTCCATCTGTGTGGTCTCACTGAGATGCTGCATGTCTTGGCAGGTCTGCTGCTGGCTTTCTTCACACTGAGATTATTTTAGATTGACTGCAATGAATGTGTTATTTTCCATTTGTTAACACATGGGGACTTGTAACTCTGGCAACTGAGAAAAATACACTCATTTATATGATGATTACTCTTGTTTTCTCAGATGTAATCTGAAAATACACTCTCTTATCTTTACCTTAACTCTTGCACCTGCACAGTCCTAAAATCACCAACAATTGCAGTGCTGATTATATAATGCTTTCTTTGGCAGCAAATATTACAATTCGCTAGGATATTCTATTATAGTAAATTCCAGATGTAAAAATACAGATAATCCATATCCTTCTAGTAACACAGAAAAAAAGCAGAGTGATAGCAAAACACACTTTCTATATTTTTCACTTTGGTTGGAAAAATCATTATTTCACAGCTGTTTCTGGCTAGACTAGGTAAGTTAAACTATTATAATTAAGACCCATTGGGATACTAAGAGTCTAATGATACATTGAGTTACCTTAGAGAGCTGGTGCAGTGCCAGCAGAAGTACACAACTACACATGGGTTTTTTACTTATGTCTTGGTGTGCCCTAGTACTCAAGCCTCATGAGTAACAATGATTAATGCCTGATAAGAATTAACTGTTTTCTGGATCTGGCACTACAGAGAGCATGCAAATGATTTAAGAAACTGAATTTTAAAGAAATGTACCTATATGTAAATTAATACTGCCTCTTTGATTCCACAGTGCAATCATTCTGTTTCATATCCCTAAAGACCACTTTGTAGCGAGGTCGATAATAAACTTTTTAAAACAGATCTTTGAATCATTCCCTTGGTTTATTTTGTTAGGTGTGGATCTGTTCATTGCTACCTATGCCTTCATCACCCTAGGGTTTGGCCAGTACAGAGAGAGATTCAGCGCTGACCTGAATGGAGAGATTGGCCACAAGACAGTATCAGGAATGTGGGAGTCCATGTATCGTACTAGACAGGCATTAACTGGAAAAATTAGGGTTATATTCCCAATAGCCTACAATAGATTTCTTCTTGGACTTTGTTGTGCTTTTTTAAGGAAACATTTTCAATCTGGATTTTCTGTTCTTGCAATAGGAGCTGGGTCAATCACAAGGCACATTGCAGTAATGGTGTTGAATGTCTGGATGGAATTGAAAGTGACATTTTGAACTGCTAATCACTAAGTGGCTTGGGCTATGATTTCAGTACAAAAGCTTTCCTTTCTATATGGTAGCATAACAATTATGATCACTATAGATATTCAAGCCAGTTCCTCTGATAGCAAGAGGAAAGAAAAGCTTAATTAGAGTCCCATGGTAGAGTTTGCTTTATTTTCCTATGGCCCATGAGAGCTTTAATTTGCTGGCTCTTATGCTGAAAGATAACTCTTTTCCACGGGCTCCAGGGGTAGGGGATGATGACAGCTCTGATGGAGTTCCTGCAGACATCATTTCTCTGAATTTCCTATGGTTGCAGTCCTACCTGTTGTTTCAATGCCTAGCATGAGGAGTTAAAAGAAATCCATTCATCTTTGAAGACGAAAGTCTTTTCTTATGCTTCTTGCAGGGTTTTTATTGCTTCTGTCTTCAACATGCAGAAAAGAAGCTTCCATACACACTGGAGTCCTCTAGCACAATACCCTGCCCCACAAATTCTTCCAAGCTTCCTGCTTGATGAGTTCCAGGGTAAAATGACAAGTCTCTGTGACCTCCAGGATGGATGCCCTGTCATGCTCACAAGATTGTCTTCTGCTGTGTTTCCCACGGGTTTCGGTAGTTCTGATGCTTTTCAGACACTTTTAAGATTTGCCTGTGGTGCTTTGTTGAGGGGTATATGCACCTCGACAGGATTGGCTTGAAGTTAACAAGCCAGAGGGAGAGCACTGAGCATAAGCAATGGACAAACAATGAAGATTTCAAACTTACCTCTGTTTTTCCCTGTAAAGCTCAACATTCTTAATACTCTCTCAGTAAGCTTTCTGCCATACAGTAGACTTTCCAGCAGCCATCATCTTTCTTTGCCTTGTTTTGAACTTGTTGGGTTACTTATATTTGCCCTTGAGCCTGGATTTGCTAGCCTGTGAAAAGTTAATTTTACTTGTGAAACAAAAACAATGCCTCATGTTGCCCCTTTCTTGTGTATTTGTGTGTTCAGCTCTTTGTGTGCAAGACTTCTTGGGGAAAGGAATACTATGGCTGCTTCTAAAAGGACCTGGAGGGCTTTACTGGCCAGAAGACAACTCAGAATGTACCTCCCCCATCTTGCCATCTCAGGGCAGTGAAGAGTAAAATGATCTTAGCTCACTCTTGTGGCATCAGTCACATTTCTTCTTTCTTAGTATCTTCTCTTTTATTATAAACTGTGTTTTCTTCTCCTTGTGGTCCTTTCCCAGTATTTCAACTTATTCACTCATAAGTGTGTATTTGTATTACACATTTCTAGAGCACCATGAAACTAATGAACTTGCCACAACAATTTTTACTGTCACTATTCAGAATTGTGACAGACCTGGAGGTATGGTAAAAAATTTAGCCTAATATGTTGATATTGCTCTTTAAGATGAGCAGGAGCATCGTAAACTACTGCAACTGGTTTGAAGGCATTGATGAGAGTGTTCTGCAGCATGTGCTCTTTTTCCTTCATTCTGTGTTAATCAAACCTGTCTGCTTTTTGGTTTCCCATGTATGTATGTACTAAACTGCTATATTGACCAAAGATTAATGTCTCACACTGAACTTCAGTATATTGATTTCAGAAAACTAACTGGTTCTTTTTATTGGAATGGCTCAAATTTTCTGATGATTTCCAGAGTCCAGAACAGTAGGGGTTGGAAGCAACCTCTAGAGATCATCTAGTTCAATCACCCTGCTAAAGCAGTTTCACCTCAATCCTCAATGTGTTTAAAGTAGTGAGGTTTTTGGTAGTATTCATTTTCTCATCATAAGTTAGTTAGCTGTGCAGACCATCCCTTCAGCCAAAGTCTAATCAAGGTACTTACATCACATTTGATCCTCACATGTTTAGCATTAGAGACTGTCACTAGATGGCATACCGGTGTATGGCTGCCTTTAACTTGACGAAGGTTTTCCCAAAGATTAATTCGTGTTTTTGATTACTTCTGAAGGAGCATTGAGCACCAAGACCTGATAATTTTCTTCTTGTTTGCAACTAGCTCTCATGTCTCTACTATCATCACATCACTCTCTACTGTTCTCTGTATCTCCAACAACTGCAGTTATCCACCATATTGTTTTTCTAGAGTTCAGGCAATTGACTATGAGTTTTAATTTTTCAGCTGCTGTACTGTCACATTACAGCATTAAATGTACACCCATTTGTTTTCTAAGTAACTTTCTGTGGGTGGAATAGTAGAAGAGGAAAAAAGAAGCATTTTGTTCCAAAGTACAGTTAACCACCTAAAGGAGGGAGGGAAAATCACCAATGCACGTGAAGCATTGTAGATCTGAGTAGAAAAGAATAAATCTAAGACTATGTGAACTAACACCTGCTTATTTCCAATGCATATGGAGTCAGCAGCTCGAGTAGTCCTGACACAGAAAGTTGCTTTTTGTACTTTTGTTTTTTAGTTCTTTTAGCCAACATCTGTACAAGGCAGAGTCTGATAGCAGGCACTAAGCCCATAAATAGAATCTTTGCAACAGCATTCAATGGTTGAATAATTTAAGCAGAAGACAACAAGTGCAGCTGATGGAATTTGGTTATTTCATGTGTCTGTGGCTTTGCTTTTTCAAGACTGGAAAACACAACTGCTCATGCTTTGTCGCCTCTTGTGTGCCCTCACCTTGTCTTCTGAATTTGACTTCATGTGTGCAATTTTTTCTGACAAAGATTCATTATATTTTTGCGTTTTGCTAGCTACAACAGACACATCTTTGTTTAATTGTGATCTGCAGCTTTCACAAATATATTTAGCCATCTGTGGCTGTAGACCAAATACATACTTTTTCTTCATGTTATCATCAATATTAATGTGACTAATCTTTAGCACTGTCTCCTGCATCATTCTAAATAAACAAATTAGCGTAGTTGTAGCTCATAGCTATCAAAATCCTTTGGTAGTCTATTTAAGAAGAAGTAGTATGTTCTTACTGATTTGTAGAGTGGAAAGAGGAGCACTGGAAACCTCTCACTACGTTAACAGGTTATATGGATCTCTGCTGTAATCTGTTGCAAAATTGACCCAGGCAGTTGGTAATGGCTTTCATTGCCATGGCAGAACAAGAGATACATCTTTAATAAACTGATTGTTAAATGATGTAGTCCAAACCTATGCTTATGTTAATCCATTGTGATCAGGGGAGACCAAGCTCTTCAGTTATGTTGAAAGAATGCATTAGGTCTTGGAAAATGGAATAGATTTTAAAATTGCAGTTAATTATGTTTGTTGATTCAGCTAGGACATTAGTATAGGCAGGTTCATCCTAATTGGTACTCAATTAGGCAAAAGCTTTGAAAATGTTTTAACTTCTGAGAGTACTTTGGACCTTGTTTCTACATTTAAAATCTTTACCTATTTTGGACCTAAATAGTTTTTACAGTTAAACAGAGCTATTTATTTACACAAATATGGGGCAGAATATAAGTAATACATACATCAGGAGAAAAGAATCATAGAATGGTAAGGGTTGGAAGGGACATTTAGAGATCATCTAGTCCAACCCCACTGCTAAAACAGGTCTGTCTACCTAGATCAGGTCACACAGGAACATGCCCAGGTCGATTTTGAAAACCTCCAGACAAAGAGACTCCACACCCTCCCTGGGCAGCCTGTGCCATGGCTCCCTCACCCTCACAGTGAAATAGTTTCTCCTTCTGTTTTAAATGGAACTTTTTGTGTTCCAGTTTCATCTCATTACCCCTTGTCCTGTGACTAGATGCAATAGAAAAAAGTGACGTCCGANTCTCTGCAGAGCTGCTCTCCAGTAGGTCAATCCTCAGCTTGTACTGGTGCATGGGGTTGTTCCTTCCCAGATGCACTTCTCTGCACTTGTCCTTGTTGAACTTCATGAGGTTCCTCTCTGCCCAATTCTCAAGCTGGTCAAGATTCCACCAAATGGCAGCACAGCCTTCTGGGGAATCAACCAGTCCTCCCAGTTTGGTGTCATCAAGGAACTTGCTGAGGATACACGTTGTCCCTCCATCCAGGCCATTGATGAAAATGTTGAACAAGACTGGCCCCAGAACTGATCCCTGTGGAACTGCACTGGCCACAGGCCAGTAACTCGATTCTATGTCATATTTACGAGATCCATGAAGGAAATGTATTCATATTTAGATGCTTAGTATAATCTTGTTTGTAGAATATGCATTTTCTCATAGATACTTACAAAAGCCAGAAATTTGCAAACTCCTGTTTGGCAGATGCCTTCTTTTTGAGGCTTTATCAGTGACCACATTTAATATGTCACATTTTGGTCTATGTCCAGAAGCAGTAAGATTTCTGACTTCAGGCCACTTCGAATATAATATACCACAAGGAAGTGGAGACCCAGCTTTATGCACAAGAAGCACTGGAATACCAATTATGGCAGTAATAGTTCAGGGTGTGAGGGATGGTGAGGCCTTCATGGTTGAGGACCAGTGCTTGGTATTGTATCTGTGGGATCTTGTGCTCCCCAAGTTGATAAAGAAAGGATGGGTTAAGGGACATGCAGGCACATGTACGTGTACTTTAAAGCTTCATACAGTTGCTGAAACATGTAGATCCCTCCCAAACAGAGCTTCTTCACATCTCTGAGCCTTTCTGCTCTTCACACCCGTCCAAGTTCCATTCAGTTGTAACGATCATTCTTTATAAACACAGACTCAAGGTATTTTTCTGGACAAGTGGGTCAGAAACATGAATACACTGATTCAGACAGACCAAACACTGACATAAAGTGAGGAATAAAATCAAGGTAGGGCCATCATATCAGTTTAATACTATTTTTAAAAGCAGAAATTAAGTAATAAGCATTTCTTAGTGCAGCATGTAATTAAAAAATTAACTTCAGTAGTTTCACGAAATACAATGAAGAACTTTTAAAATTCAGTTTGCATACTTTTCCAAAGGTGACTTATGACCTTCAGTTTCTACATGAGAGTGGTAGCAATTTGATTTCTATCAACGGGAACAACAAGCATATCTAATGGCTTTAAAAGTGTTTGGATGCAAGAAGCAATATCTTGATTGTTTCTGCATTAAGTTTTATGTATTGACTGATATTCAAGAATTGATGTCCAACAAGCTGATAGCTTTGGAGTTGCTCTCTGCATGTCAGCTGAAATAGAAGCAGTTTCATTCTAATAGTCTGTAGAAGCAGGTGCTGAATACTACTACCTGCTGTCAACACACTGGTAGTAAGGGTAGAGCTTTGGGTCAAATCCCGTCATGCAGACATTGTATTACAGGTGTTTAGTTTGAAATAAGCTTTTTAAGACATACAATGCAAATGAATGAAGTACTTTTTTTCTCTTGCATTGTCATCTCATTTTAAGAATCTGATGATTGCTTCCACCAGCAACATGAAAGTCAAAGGGCTGACTCAATGTTATGACGACTGTAGGATTCCCAGCATTTGAGTGAAATCAAGTCTATAATACACACCAGTATCTTCCCTATACTGAGCTATTATTCACTCTACACAAGCTACATTTCAGTCCATGCAGAAGCCAAGATGACCCCGTTAGTCATTACATGGAGTGTGTAGTCACAGCACATTGAAACAGGTGCTTCATTAGTTGCTTTGGCTGGTTCTTAAGCTGAGAACTTGCAGAGCGTCATTTTTAATTTATGATGTTCTAAATTACTCTATACCTGTGGGAGTTGCTCTCAGTGTGATCCTGGTGGGGTTGTGTTGGAGATATTAGTGAGAACACCTGCAGAGTATGAGACTGAGGTGCAAGAATAGGGTGTACCTTGTCTTCTAAGGAGTTAGCAACTTTGTCAGCACTGTGATAAGCTAATAGTATTCAGATGCACAACCTTAACTTAGGTTTGTGACACGGAATATGAGAGATTTCATTTTTTTTCAAAATTGGACTCTGTGGTGCCAGTGTACTGTTAAAAGTTGAATTCTATATTTGCAGTGGATTTGTGAGGAGTCATATACTTTGGAATAGATGTGGAATTGGAATTTAATAGAGTGATTATTGTAATGTCTTTTATCTTTAACATCTGGACTAACGCTAAGTTTGCAGTTCAGTTTCTAAATATTAGGAGTATGCTTTAGAAAGCTTCTGAAAGCCTGCAACTCCCACTGTTTGCAGTCTTTCACATTTACTCAGCTTCTTAAAACTTGACCTCTTTCATTTGGGAGCCTGACACCTGGCTCTCAATTTTACACTGACAGTCTGCATTTCATTAGCACATCAAACAAGCTTTTTATCAGTTCTTCCACTGAGATATAATACCTTTTCCAAAATCTATAGGCAGGGGTTTTTTTTAAATTATATTTTAAATCTGGGCATGCTTATAGCTGCTGTCTACTGGTCATCTGTTTAGAAGCCAATAAAAATTAATGTTTCCAAATTTTTGCACATGGAGATACTGGATCTTCTTATAGCGATGTGATGATCATTGCAGACTATTGATTTTCTCACAACAAGAAAACTAGTAACTTAACAGTTACTATCCAGCATTAGAAAGTAATGTAACTGGATGTGCTTTATAATCTTTTTTATTCTTTCTCCTTTGCATGGGAAAAGCATTTTTCCAGTTTGTGGTGCCTCAGGAACAGTCTCAATTACCTGGCACTTTTCCTCTGAAAGAGATGTGACCTCACACAGTGTGCTACAGTAATTTTCCTGATGAGATTGGAGGTTAGACACCATTTCTCTGCCTTCTTATAGTGAGCATATGAGCTTCATTTGAAAGTTACTTGAATGTTACTCTCGCAACACATCAGACCTCAGTCTCCAACAGAGTTGCTCCACTGCCAAAGCATCCTGCAGTGTTCTTACCCAGCTATTCCTTCCTAGCCACCAAATAGCGGCACTTGGAAAATTCACCTCCCTCTTTTCCTTGGTGCTGTTCCCTCACCACTTTGAAAACATTCTGCAAAATGTTTTCTTTAATGAGGACATATTCTGCTGCCACACAACTGAAATATGGGGATCAGCTTGTGGACTACTGTCCACACCCGATGAAGGACACTGTCTGTATCATGCCCCAGACAGCTGCACGGACAGTCAATGCTGCACCACATGAAACTGGGTGAGACTCCCTTGTAGGCACCATGTCTATAGACAGTGAATTTACAGCTATTTTCTATGGTAGAGCTGAAAGCCTGACAGGAACTATCATATAGTATTCCATCGAAACCTGAAACAATGTGGCAGGGCTTTGATTTTTTCACACTTGATTTTTTCAGCACAAACTTTTGAAAAAGGATATTATGGTATTGGTATTCTAAAGCTGACATTGTGTCTAAAAGTAAAACTGTATGTGTTATGCCAGACTCAAATAACTGGCTAAATATTACTAAATGCCACTTAGAGAATGAAATGCAGAGCTGCGGTACACCCACACACAAATAAAAATACTATCTGCTGGGATTTCTTTATTGTATTTAGCAGAGAGCCATAAATCCACATTTAAATAATGATTTGTATCACTACTTTATTATATGTTTAGATAGCTAAATGCACAAAAGTCAGAGCCTCACAAGTTTAGTTCACTTTTGGATACCTGAATACATTCAAATAATTTTCTTCCAGCCTTGCATAGAAAATGAAACTGAAAATCTTCATCTAATTTTCTTAGGATAATTGTGGTGGTTTAACCTTGGCTGTGTGCTAGATGCCCACCAAGTTGTAATATCACTCCCCCTACTAAACTGGACAGGAGAGAGGGAAATACAACAAGAGGTTTGAGTCCAGATAAGGACAAGGGAGACCACTCAGCAATTAGTGTCACAGGCAAAACAGACTCAACTTGGGGAGAAAGGGTTTTGATTTATTAATGAGCAATCAAACCAAAACAGAGAGATGAGAAAACTGAATCTTAAAACACCTTCCCCCACTCCTCCCTCTCCCGGGACTCTCCTTCCTTCCCCCTCAGTGGCGCAGGGGATGGGGGATGGGGGTTATGGTCAGTTCATTACAGATGGACTTTGCTGCTGCTTCTTAGGGGGAGGCCTCCTCACACTTCCCACTGCTACAGTGTGGGGTCCCTCCCCACGGGAGACAGTCCCTCACAAACTTCTCCAGCGTGGGTCCTTCCCGTGGGCTACATTTCCTCACAAACTGCTCCAGCAGTTCCCCATACAGGGGAAGCTTCTGGCAGGTCTTTTTTTTAAAGAAGCCATTCCTGTAGCCCCCATCCCCGCTACCAAAAACCTGGCCTAAGCAAAATCACTGCAATAATCCACTGGTCTTATGAAGTTTGGGGTCCATGAATAACTGTAGCCATGATTTCAAACAAAGCAAAAATAATGCCATGTTGCTAGGGAAAGCCACACATGGAACAAGACTGCAGACAGAGGTGATATTTTCATATATTTTATTAAAACAGATCTAGATAAATTCAGGACAAAATTTCCCTAATAAATTAGCTGTTTTGAGATACAGACTGAGCATGTAGCCTAGCCAGCTTGTGGTATTGAGTCACTTATTACAGAGATACTCAAAGAGATTCTTTAGTTTCTTTATGAGCCAAATGTGCTTTCCAATCTGTCCTTCAGGAACTCTAGAGATTGTCAGCTTTGAGAAGTAATTTTAGGATGGTCCCAAAGACTCCAGATGGAAATAAATCTGTCTGAAAACAATGAGTGGAATTGTTCAGTTATGTTTTCCACTGTATTTCTTTTTTGCTTCATCAGTGAAAAACTGCAAACGGTTCATGCAGTATATAATCTGCAAACCATTTTGCAGTTTAGTGCTTCCTTTGTCTCTTTGCTATCCTTGCTGCTTCTCTGTTTATGATATTTCTGCACCTTTTATGAAAGTGTCATGGTTTGACATGACAGCCTTTTCTGGTAAGGGGGAAGGGGCTGTAAAGATGGCTCCTGTAAGAAGTTGTTTGCAACTCTTCCCAGCTCTGTGCCAGACCCACTTCTGGGGCTGAGCCAATTAGATGCCTCCACGATCACTTTTTAAGAAGAAGCCGAAAGAGGAGGCTTCTTCCTCCATCTTCTTCCTACTTCTTCCTTCTTCTGTCCATCCTTCTTCTGGCTGGTGGTGGTGCAAAGAGTAGGAACAGTGAGAGAAACAACCATGTGGACTACAAGGTCAATGGTGAAAGAGAGGAGGAGGTGTACCAGAGCAGAGACTCCCCTGCATTCTGTGGAGAGAACTGGTGAAGCTGAGATTTATTTTCATGTCTTTAAAGACTCTGCATCAGCGGCAGAGACTCATTTTGCTACAGCTCACCCCGAACCAGGGGCAGTGATTCACTTCAGTACAGACCCCAAGCCAGGGGCAGTGATTTTCTTCTGTCAAACTATGGCCAGAGCAGGCCTTGTCCTGAAGGAGGGACCCAATATCCACAGCTGTAACTGTGGGAAGGAACCCACGACAAAGCAGCTCATCAAACCTGTGCCCAGAAGAGGCCTTGTCCCGAGAGAGGGA